>JAOXNN020000004.1:9796684-9813943 GCA_028571205.2 Hydropsyche betteni
GCCCGTTCCGCCCACCCGCCCGCCCACTTGCTCACTCTCTGGCTACATTCAATTCAATAGGCATTTTTTGGCTTGGCGATTATACGGCTTAGCGCTTCTCTTTCAGCGCCGCTCGAATAGACCTTCGCGTTCGCTTTTTTTTCAATTTATTTTATTATTTCGTTTTGTGTGTCTGACTCAAAAGACCTGCGGATTCCTAAAGTTTGTTTTTTCGAATATTTTTAAACCGCGCGTAATGCGATGACGTGTCGGTTCGCTTATGCGAGCAATGCCTGGAATCGTCATTAATGCGAGTTTTATTTTTTTCATTGCACAACGTGGAGGACGAAATGAGAATTCATCACCGGGATTACAATTGGCACCGTTTTCGATCCGGAGATTGAATTTTCTGTTTCCGGCGTTCGTCCTTTTCGTTTTGCCGCTTGCGTGTATAAGGAGCGCGTATGTAAATTGGATCGCTCTCGAATCGAATCGAAATTTTCCTAATTGCGCTCGTAAAAGAAACGATAGTGAGACTTTGGACGTTTATGATGTGTGATAATTTAGCACAAGTATATCGAATGTTCGTTTTATTGCGTACGCGATAAGAATATAATATCAAATACGTGATGAAAAATTTCGCACTCCGCCTTAATTTGCTTTTGATTTCGTCTAATAAATTTATATTTTCGAAATAAAAAAAAAGTAATTGAGTTAAATTTGAACATAAAAAATTTTATTAGAGAAAATGTTAATGGTATTGAATAATAAAAGTAATAAGAAACGAAAAATAAAACATTGTCCAAAATAATAATTGAAATCAAACCATTGAACAATTATTTGAAAAGCTTCGTTTATTCAATTTCCGATCATTAAAACGGAGCGCATCGCGTTCACGCTTTCGAGTGCAATTTTCCGAGCGCGAAAGCCTGAAATGCGCGCCATTTTTTAAACGATGACCCACACCCTCCCCAAAATACATTTATTTATTTATTTTCACGGACTGCGAAGGGTTTGACCGATGCGCGATCGTTTCGAAAACGGCGCCGAAATGACTTTTCGCGCGCGTTTCCCATCGGCCTTATTAACGCACTCGCTCGCTCCCAACGGCGAACGGAAAACACTTTCGAATAAACGTCCGACGAATTCATCGACCCGAAATAAAATAAAACGGGGTGGCAAAATGAAAAAAATAAACCTGGAAAAAATATATAAACGAAATTGGCGGCTTCGGGCAGGGCGACGGTTCACCCGACCGGCAATATTGCCGGCAAGATTTATTTCGATGGTTTTCAAGTGGCCGAATAGTTGGGCCCCCTGGTCGGTGTATAATATACGTTTTTCCGTATGTGTGTGTGTGTGCGTGTGTATGTGTGCACTAGGGGGTTGGTTTTCGCGTTTTTTTTCATTATTTTGATGATACCGGCGGCAATATAAACGTTTTATTGCCTTTTTGTACAGACGCGTTTTGCCTGTGGCGCGTGCGCTTCTTTCGTCCGCTTTTTTTTTCATCCGTTTTTCTAGAATATACCACTTTTGTGTGAAATTCTTTACGCGGAAAAGCATACCTTTTCGTTTGGCTTGAAAATTTTTCGGCGGTAAATCTTGTTGTGTGTTGCTTTTGTTAAGTTTGACCTAGAAAATCTGATGCGAGAGCAAACCTCGCGTCTTAAAAAAGCTTTATAAACGCGCTTGCGATAAATTTATTATCTATTTATTTAAGGTACATATTTGGATGAAAATTAAATTTGTTTTATAAGACTGTATGGGATGATAGGATGAACTTTAAAATGTCTCGAGGTAACTTGATCGATTTGCTTTAACATATTTTATGGTTTTCCTTCGAAGCCAAAGTAAACGAACCGAAAACTAGTTATGATTCAGTACCGCTTAAACTTAACCAGTAAAAACTTAATCGTTTAAAATTTCTTGATAAAAACTCGCAATATGGCTGGAAAATGTGTCGCAGCGTAAATAGAAATTTGAAATTATATTCAATAATAATTTTCAACTTGCCATATTCTATGGTCAAATTTAACATCGGATTGAACTTTCCGGTTGAATTGAATTTTTTTCTTCGTCTTTGTCTTCTTTTCTCATCTCGTTCCTTCTGGTGCTTTTTGAGCTCTTCGATGCATCTTGAGCTTTCCTCATTGCATCTTAAGCCCGAGCTGTGCTTGCGAAGCATGTCGTAAAAATGCACTCCGACCATAAAGTAATTTCCCTTACACCGGGGCGCCCGATATATTCCACCTTTTTTATTGAAAAATTTGCAATATCACCCGCAAAGTGGTTCCAGAACCCGATATGAGCTCGTCAAATGCGAGCTCTCGATTTTTGTCGCATCTCAAATTCATTTCTATCACGAGTTTGGTTCAGCGTGTTTCTATTTAGTTTCGACCGTTTGATAAATTGAAATTCTTTCCAACGGAATGCAGTCGGAAAGGCGACCGCAATATTCAATAAAGTCGACTTTAAAGTGTAATCAATTGTAGCACGTCTAGCTTATATTCACTCCCAAGTGCATATCCTTCGGGACAAACGTGACGGGCGTTAAGCTATTTATTATTCTCGAATAAAGAACGGGAACAGAAACGGTGCCCTTGACGTTTATTCGATTCCATTGGAAAAAATGTGTTTTCTAACTTTATTTGTTGTTTAGCGGCACGTACATATATAAATTTAATTTAATATCGAAGACACGAAAGGAAGTTTTTCGAAAACTTTACTTATTCTCTTCTTAAAAAAAATCTTCACTATTATTGCGTATAAGTGTGTCAGACTTCTCACGTCTGCACGATTATCGCGAAAATTCGTGGAATTTTCCACCATTCTGTCAGGTTTTCTCTCTTTCGGACGTCCCAGGACTAGGGTGGCAAATTCTTTAATAATTTCTTGGGACTACTCGAGGGTGAGCACCTGAATGTTTGAACTCTCTGCTGCCGTGGAACAATTTGATTTTAATTAAATACTTCATCTCGCTTTTGACTTTGAGACGGTTACGCTTCAAGAAAATTGTCTACTTTTATTCGTTCATTTTTTTATTTTTTTATCCTATTGGTTGTTTCACAAAGTTGCTAAGCTCCCTATGATAGCATCCTTTTAATCGTTTCTTATTTATTCGATTCACTTCTATTCAGTACGATCCTTTTTCATCCGCTAACGCGGGAAGCTTTAAATGCGGCCCAAAATTAACGAGTTGGATTATTCCGATAATGGAAACCGCAAATTATGTGCTACAATAATAAATAACCCCACACGTAATGTTTCCGCTTTCATATTGCGTACAGAAGATTATGAATTTTGAATTCGTATTTGGCAAATTTTAAACGGTATCGCGGCCGATTACATTCGTATTTGTATAATTTGGAATTTCACAAATTATATTGAGTATGAAATAGAACGTAGTCATATTTCATGATAAATTGATATCAAACGCAACAAAATTTTGTATGTTAATATCAAGTTTGATTATTAAGATAAAAGTTAAAAAAAAACTTATCCCCTTCGAATATTTTCTATATTAAAACTCTTTTACATTTTTCAAAGGTGTATTGAACACTGTGAGCATCCAGAAAGTTTTCGTATTCAGAACTCGTAACAATTTTCAACACATCTATATATATATTACATGAAGCAGTCCACAAGTTAGATCGAGCAAATTTAGAAATGTCCGACGTGAAATAACGCAGTTGTACCCGGAAAGTTGACGCAACACTAAGAAATCCTTTCAAACGCGCCAAAACTACGCGCACACATTATAAATCCATACAAATTTTATATTTCACAGTGTGCACATTGCAAAAGCTTTCGTATCATCACCAACACGGAAATAATATTTGAGTCACGTATCCCGGCAGTCGGTTCGGTCGGTTTGTTTGCTCAACTTTCGCAGATTCCTATGTATTTTCCGACGATGCACCTAATGGGGCGTTCGAGGGTGAACTTGCGCGGTGCACCCTTTCTATCCCTTTGTGTGTTATTTCGAATTGCACGGATGGATTATATATATCATGAGACGTTTTTGCTATGAGGTCATTATAGTTTTTCTCGGCGAGTGCTCTGTTATATGTAATGCAGACCCGCTTTCTGTATTTGATCTGAATTCGCTGCAAAGATATTTTGTATTTTTATAATATTTCTACAATGAAAACTCAGAATCGTTTTATGATTTTTTTTAATTTTTTGAATAATTAATCATAATGAAAGTCCATTTTTATTAATAAAAATGAATTAGAATAAAATCATAATAAGTCTCCATTTTTATTATTAAATGAATAAAAATGGAGAGTAAATATTGTTTTCCTCTCTGTAGGTATTTTCTAAAATAAATGTTTATCATATTCGGAATGCTTCTCGTACGGGTTGATCGTGACGTGTTTTTTTTGAAATTTCATTTTCATAATTGTTTTTTTTTTATGTATTGATAATATTATATTATTCTTAAGCACAGAATGTTTCGATATAGATAAAATAGCACGACTTTCTCTTATGCAAGCTAGACTAGCCTGTTTCAAGCCAGTTAAACTCCAATTGAATTCAATTTCGTTCAACAACATAAACGGATTCTAACGGAACACAACACATTCATAAACTCGTGTACTAGCTAAAAGCCTTTCAACGGACTGGTGAACGCGAAATATTTAGTTACGCAAAGTCTTCCACAGAGTACAAAAATTAAAAATGTAATTTTGATCTCAACGAAAATTATATTTTACATTTTCCAAGTATTCACTATACTTTCAATAAGTAGAAAATATCATTCGATAAAAGAGCGCATTGCATACGATACGCTATACGTAAACGTAGTAACTAATGCAGTTTGTGCTGACAATACGACCGCAAAACGTTAATTGTGCGGAACAACATCGCTGCAGTAAAAGTTTGAATTGCATTTTTCAGTTCACAGAGAAAAAGAGAACTTGTAGAGAAGTTTTGATATTGTTAAAAAGAGATCAACTCGATTGGGAATTAATTTTCTAAAAAAAATTTTCTTATTACTGTTGAGAGTATTGCCGCTATTAACTCGCTCATTACGCAATGACACTTAATTGTCCTGATTCAGGTGAAAGCTCACGCAGACAATTTGGCCTTAATACAAAAACTCAAATATTTTTGCTGGGCTTTCAGACTGCGGCCTGTTTTACATACGGTCCTAATTACGTCGTAAAACACCCGTTGAAAATTGTTATTTAATAGGGTAAGAAGAAAAACGCTTTTAGCCTCGGCATAAAATAACTGTAAGGATCCAGAGATATATTTTGGTTCATCCGGTTTTTTATACTACAAATATGAGGTTCATTTATAAAAAAAACGCAACCAATTCACAGATCTGAAAAAAAACGGTCGAATTTGTCTGTAGGAAATGCGTGGAAAACGATTCAATACGTTTGCCTTTTTTATTTATTTTCAGATTGACCCTTTTTTCTTTTTGCCAATGCTGAAATCGTCACTAGATTTTTCTTATTTTTTCATACATTTTTTTATCGCCTGTATGTCCGCTTATTGCAACGATGACCTAATTCTTGGGGGCAAAGATCGCACAAACAATTGTCAGATTTGATCAACCCAACAAGCCTAAAAATCGCGTCAAACGAATATTTTAGTCCCATTATATGTTTTTATGATTCTAATCTTATTTTATTTTTGTTTCTAGGTTAGTGTCGATGAGTAATTTTACGCGATCCTCAAATCGTAAGTATGTTACGTTTTCATTTGAATAATATAGGAAAATTTGATTATATTCACGTATCGTTATATTATATATTTTAACTCAATTTTCGATTTGATTACTATGACATATCTTGTTGCTATCCGAAAACTCGCAAATTTTTACAAAAGAGTCCAAAATAGGGTATTTTCAACGACGAACGCATCTCACGCACGACATTTTCACTACGTGGACGTGACGAACCGAAAATGCGAATTTTCCAATAGGTTTTGGTTCGTTTTCCGGTTTGCAGCTAATATACAACGAAACTGCATCCGTGCATTCGATTCGTTTTGTTTATCTAACTAATTCGACGTGCTGGGACGCACCGCGAATTAGTTAGCAATCCGATGATTAACGACCATTTGCGCAGTAAATTCTATCTAATTCCACGTACAGTGCGGCCCGAAAGGTGCGCATCCGATTCGCCGGAGATTGATTTGGATTCCGCGTATTTTCAGCGGAATCACGTACGCGAAATCGCGGAAAACTTCGTGTATTCAGAGCGAGCTCATAAGGCGGGCTTCTTTTCCCGGCGAGCGGCGGGGTGAAATTTCGCAGTAGGAAATGGAAACGTCCGTTTTGCGAGTTTTCCCGGCGAAAATGCGGATTTTCGTCGTCGTCACGTGACGCCGCATCTGGCCGGACGTTACCGCGGAACGTGTCCCATTACGATACTATTAGCCCGTATGAAATATTCATAACCGACACACGCTCTCAATCCAATATGCCGAATCCAATGAAAAATATCGAAATTTTCCTGCTCCGAATCGTTTTTTTTTTCAACGGTGGAATCTTCGTTTTGTTCGTTTTCATTTTTTTTTTTCGGTTTTGTTGCGTGTGCCTCGTTTGAGTTTCCATTAGTGATCCGTTCATCAATCAACGTCGTTGGTGTTTCGTATGAAATTATAATTTGCATACAATATAAATTTAGAATGAGTGCGATTCGATAAAATAATATTTGATTTTTTAATATTAACTCTAAAATTTTTGATTAACGATAGTCACATGACTGATATCGACCATTTTCGTGATACACTATTGATTGTAATGTAAAACAAAATGTCCGCTCGTTATGAGCACAGTCCCGACAACATTCGTTATAATTATTTTAAAATCAATTATTATATTTCACATACATTCTGAACATTTCAACTCTAAAATACCGTTTAATTTCAATATCAATATTGCAAAAGTGAAACGGCCAAAGCGCCACGGCATGTCTGCCCATACAACCATTGTGCTGGTCTTTTCGCGGGGGAACAAAGCACTTTCGCATTAATACTGTTGACCACCCGTCCAACCCCACGTTTTCGAAGCGGGAGGGTTGGAAGGGTGTTCGAGTCGGTCGGTGGCTTAACTCAAAGAAGGGACCGCTATTTTATATAATCTCTTAGCAAATTAATCGCAGCCGAGCTCTTTCACACTCGATCTGAGCGAGCGGACGCCCCTAAAGCCGCTTAAAATCTCCTTTCTTGTTCTGCTGTCATGCGATGCGCTGAAAATTTAATTTTCGAGGAATATCACCTTTTCAATAAGTAATGTCGGTATTTAAAAACGTTTCATATCGAATTCAATGAAAATTTAATTTATTTTGGTACGCATGCTTTATTTGTTTTACTTTTATAAGTATCGAATATGAAAACTATTTTTATATACGTTTTATTGAAGTAGCTTAACTTTTATTGTAGCGCAACAAGTTCGGCATTGTCGTTCTATCCGAAAGATAGCGCCCAATTTGTTCCATATGCGACAGTAAATCCAAGATTTGTAGACTATGAAGAGATGGATATTTCGTCATTGTAATAGAAACATCAATTGCAAAACCTTCGTAGCCGAGAATCGAGACGTCGAAGCATAAAAATTATCCTCGATCGCGACGCGAGCTTTCGCTCTATTAAAGCTCGGTTCGAACAGAGCTTACGGAAATTGTCTGCGTACGCTCGTTCGGGCACTCTCAATCTGTTATATGCATACGTAAGCATAGTAAAGTGGCCTTTATTTTATTTCAATTCGAAAATTTTGCATAAAAATGTGAAAGTTTCTATTTTATTATAAATTGCAATATTAGGACAAATTAATTTGTTGAAAAAATTGCTTTCTTCGATATTTCAAAATAATTGTTAAACTATAATTCATTTTAAAGTTTAATTTACTAGTCAGTCTTATAATATTTTATAATTTCACTAATATAGGTATGAAAGTAATAGTTTGATTACGTATCGTGAAAAATATAAAAAAAAAAACTATGAAAACTTTCTTTAATTCTAATTTTCGATTATTCTTCATTGTAAAATTTTCCAAAATCCGGAAACTAGAGACCATTTGATGTATGCATATCCGCATATTATATATGCATAAGTTTGTAACGAAGAAAGGAGCTCTATCGGGAAATTGGAAGCTCTCCTGGTCGCCGTGACTATAAATATTTTATGACATGCGCACACAGAAATTAGAGAGGAAAACTGAACATCGGCGGAGACACCCTTTTACGACGGACGCGTTTATATTATTAGGGCTTTATTTTTTTTTCGCTTTTTACGATATTCATATTGTGCGAGAGTGTGTGTGCATGAAGGATAAAAATTACAATCAGCTCGTAAGGGTTATTCGAGTCGAAGTGACGAGTCGTCGTTTTTATTACGCTCGCGCGTTTGACGCCCGTAAAAATTTTCCGTTATTCGTGTGGTTTATTTTGCGCGTATACGCAGTAAAAATAATATTAAACTCTATTATTTTTTTCGATATAAATATATTTTTTATCGTGCGATGAGACTGACGAAATATATTCTTTATGATATTTGTGCGCATTCGTAATCGATTCGTTGTATATCATTTGGCTAGCTTTTTTAGTAGATTCGTTTTTTCTCGATGAGACCATTATTTATACATTTGCCAGTATTTATTTCAAAAATATCATAATTTTGTATTCGTTATAATTGAATTTCACACTTTTACGATTAATTTCTAAAACGATTGCGCGCTTAACAAATGTATTCCTATGCTCGATTAATCCCAATTAATCTTGACCTCCACGTGCAATATATCAATTAGGGAAATGCCCTCGCTCTAAATTAATCCTCTTTATTCCTACGCACCTCGGCTTATACACAACGCGTTATATACAGAAACCATTCAAATTCGAGGGATTTATCTTCATATTCACGAACATAACGCCGCCGGTGTACAAAACGAATTTTCGTACACGGAATTCGGCTGATTTTGCGAGAGTCAACGATAATGAGTCTGAGAGATTGTTTCGATCGTGGAATCCTCAAGCAAAACGAATCCTTCGTTCCTTGTCAACATTGCGGTTTTATGCGAAAGGCTACCACGACACGTTGTAAAATACATCGCTTTTCCCTTCATGATGCTTTGTTCTTAAGCTTATTTGAATTAAAACCATGTAAATATCGAAGCGTTATTGTTATGGGAAAACGATTCGATGTTTCGATATTGTCAGTTTCGAATTTTATCTATTAAATATTGTATATATATTTTTTTTATTAAATTGGACTTCCCGGAATATTTTTTTTGCATCAAAGAGATTTTCAAATACCAAAGGAAGGATAATTCGAAAAAAGGAAGTCGCGAATGTGTTATTTACAATTTCGACTAAAATAGAATCTAAAAAACACACATAAAAACGTTTTCAATATCTTCGACTATAAAAGAAATTATTATTATACATATCTGGTCCACTCGAATTGAAAACGATTCGACCGTATGATGAGAAGTTTCGAACATTAATAAAAAATAAGCATTTTTTTGTGTAAAAATAATCGATAAGCTAACAAAAGAGAATATGCTCCCCGCACACGCATCGCATAAATATATTTTTTCACATACATTTACATTTTTTTATTTTAGATATTTTTTGCCACGCTATCGCGATGACACGAGCCGTCCCGGACATAACCTTTTTTTATTGTCGAAAAAAATATATACGGCGGAAAAGAATCCGCAAGATGAAAATAAACGGCGTAGATTTTCGCCCTACGTTCGAAAAGTTTAATGTTTCGTGAGATGAATTTAAGAGATTATCGCCGGCGCGCTGAAAAGCGTCTATTATTATATTTCGGTTTATTTTTATGTTATTTTATTTCCATTATTTTTTTCGCACTTTTGCTATGATATAAAGACGATACGGGATAAGGCTCGGGGGCGGCGAAGCGTGGAAAATTAATCAGCGACAGTTTTGAGAGAGGCACAAAAGCTTCGACTTCATACTACATTGAGCAATCGAAATCGAGCGCTACTCAAAATGTGCCTATTGTGACTTTTTTTGTCGGTGTTTAGAACCTTTCTTAGCCATCGATTCAATAGGGAGGATACTGCATTTTTATAGCTTCACTGTACTGGTGGAATTTCTCGAATTCATGCGAAAGGCGATCTTAGCCGTGAATACAAATGAGTAGCCGGAAATAAAATAAATCCACTAAGAAAAGCAAATAAGGAGACCCGCGTCATTTTTGACCTGACAAGGCATAAATAAATCAAATCATTTTCACCTTCATATCCTAGCCGTTCCTTCTAACTTCTCATCCCCCGGTTGTGTCATGGATACTAAAAATTTTTGCCTACTATGATGATATATAATAGATGTACCACGTGTTAGTTTACTATTGATGTTCTACAACTTTTGGGAAAACAGAAGTAAAAGAATAAAGAATACCTAAATTATTCGAGTGAAAGGTCACGATCGTATTTCTTTGACAAAAATAATTTTATTAAAAACGTAGTGAAAGAAGAAAACATGTCGGGATTAATATTGTTAAAAAGAAAAATTGTGTCTAGGTTTATTCTTGTTGCTGTCACAGAGACAAGATTATGAATTAAAATATGATTTTTGCACGATTTCATTCATTTCATTTCGGCTCTACGATATGTATAAAAATTTTTTCGAAATTATATTTATGTTCATTCGTGAATATATTTTTTGCGTTATTTGAACATCGATCAGATGCCAACGTATTTAATTTTATCTTAAAAAATAGCATAAAATATATATTTAAAAAAAATCGTATTTTGTCAACAAAATTCCACTCTTTCAAATTCAAAAACATAAAAAAGGAACAAATTCACAATTTAATTATTAAATAAAAAAACTCGCAGCGAACTACGGCCTTTCTCGTTGATTTTCATCGCATTTTTGTCCACGGTTGACAGCAAAAACACACACCCCCACCTCCTAGGGGTGGTTTCCCGTCGGAAGTTTGGGTTATAACGGGAGAGGACGGCTATGCTAATTGGGTTTTCGAAAGCGAATGTAGATTTCGCTGATTAAACACGCCGTTGTGCCGCGAAAACGTCCGATTCCTCCTCCTCTCCCTGTTGCCAATGTTTTTCCTTCTTTTTTCCCCGCGATATTTTACGGGCGGGGCAATAAAGGGCTTAATCGCTTTTTTTAACGATACCACTATGCTAATTTCATAAATAATAATAGCGGGACGGTTCGAATGTGTCGGCGGGCGTGATATGAATAATTTTTCGGGATACGAAATTCGTCGCCGGGCAAATAAATCGGGTGCGAAAAACAAATATGTATGTCGATTTGTATTGGAATCGGTTAAAAATTGTTCGTTTTTTTGTATTTTTATATAAAATATTTATTTACAATTTTGATAATTCAAAATGTTTGATATTTTTTTAAATTCTTTATGAGACTTACAAATATTTTTCATGTTTTTTTTTCATATGTGCAAGAATTACTAGATAGATTTAAAAGCATTTTTTCTTGTTTATTTTGTGTCGACTTTTCTTAAACTCTCATGTCAACCTAATCTGTAAAAGGTTTTGAGTGTGAAATCTAAAAAAGGTCCCCATTTTCTTCACTGTCACCGTCAACGCTTAAAACCTGACGTTCGAAATATCAACTATAAATAATAAATAAATTTAACACATAGTTTTTTAAAATTAAAATTATGCTATGAATTTGCAATCTCGTACCAGTAAACCGCATACTCCAATATATTAGAAGTACATGGATATACGGCTCACTTTAGCGGCCTAGGTTATCATATAGTGCAAGTTATATTCAAATATGCCGGTGAGTATGGTGGTTTTTGAACGTGAACTTCCAAGTTCATTGTGGACTGGAAACCCGTGAAGAAATTAATTAATTTCGAGTGGAAACTTTCACGCGCGGTAATATCGCGTAATGCACCCATGCTTCGTACTTCAGCACTGGTATACAGGGTGTTCTTTATTGAGGATTTTATAAAAAATGCATCATCAAATTGAATTCATATTCAAAATCGTACGGAAAATTCTCAAATATACAAGATTTTAATGTTTTTGTAAATTTTGAAATATGGCTCACTACTTATAATAGTACGTAGACTGCACGTGTGTATGTACGGTGTGGTCCAAAACTTTTCCGGCGGCTCGCTGGCGTAGGACAGGTGGTTTACAGATGGTGTCACACGAGTGGAAACAATTGGCCACCCTCGCTCGTAAAACTTCATATATTGCAGTGTCGCGGTGCAAGCGAGCGGTGCTCGAATTGGGGGTGTACCAAAACCCATCCTAAGGATGGGGGTGTACCCTTTTGACCTACTCTCTCATCCATTTGGGAAACTTTGTAATGATTATTCCGAAAATTTTACAATTTCTTTTTGACTGTAAGTAGGTTGTCCGTAATTAGGGATATTATCGGTGCGTCAATATTAATGTCTGTTGTTTTGTGTCTGGTTTTGTTGGAATCGGAAATATAAGCGGCTTGTCTAAATGAGAATGTTTGTTAGTGAGGTATTTGAATTCAACTGCGACTTTTAAATATAAAGAGAAATTTTATATTTCGTAATTTTCCGATGGGAAGAATCTTAAATCTCAGAAAGTATCTAATTTATCTTTTTAGATATATGAACGTCTGGCGAATGTAGCCACCGCGCGACTTTGAAGCTCGGAAAACTCGAGTCGAGATTGAACAACAAACTGAAACACAAACAATTTTTACAACATCTAAAATTTTATCTGTTTACTCCGAATAAATATGACACTTCCCACACTATCTCGACGCAAACAAACTTCGCATCGGCGCAAATTCGATTAGCGCCGCACGACCGCAATCCGCAAATCGTCACGGCCTTCGGCAACCGAAAAAAAAAAAAGAAAACCGCACGAAACAAATCGTCCCATCGCAAAACAACAACGACCACGCATACGAAAAACATCTCCACGCTTGATTTATCCGAAGCAGACGCGAAGCCTCCCTAATGCGTCTAAGTGGGCGATCGGCGGCAGATTGAGCGTATCCATCATGCCGGATCAAAAAGCTCGACCGTTACGTTAATCGCATTAGAACCCACCGTCCCGCTTTGTCCCGATGCGTCCCGACGTTCCCTCCTGCCTTTGAGGTCCTGCGATCCTCCCTCCCCCGCCTTTGAGGTCCTGCGATCCTCCCCGTCCCCTCCGCCTATCGTCGAATGTCCCATTTCGGCCGAGTGACAGTAATATGACGTGGCGCCGCGGGAACCTGCCAAGGCGGGCTCTAATTGTGTCCCGGGACGTTATTTTTGTGCCGGATGTCCTCGGGAAATTTTACATAGTCAGCTGCTATGGAGGAGGTCGTCTCGTTGTCGGCGGGGTGCTCAACCCGGAGAATTCGGCCCTCTCAATTAAGTCAATTCGAGGTCGAGTGTCTGCGCAGTTTTTCGTGTGTGAAAATTTAGTGGTTATGTATAATACTTTTTCGGATCTTACATGATTGTTTTCTTGTATAAAATTAAATAAACGTTGAAAATAATATAATAATAATATTCATGGAGAATGTTCTCGGAAATGGTTTGATCTGTTTTTCTTGTTTTTTTTTTTTAATTTATTTTCTATATAAAAAGATATCCTTCTTTGCATAAATGGATCGTTAATAAGGTGTATTTTCCTTTTACCAAATTTCACCTTTGATTTATCACTCGCAAAAACGAATAATGTGACATTTCTCAGTAACCACAGACAAAATTGACGCATAGAAAACCATAATGTTTGTTTTCCAGGCGAAGAAAATATTATATTTTACTGTATTGTCATATTTAGATCGTTTATTTATTTGAAAAGACGTGACAAATTACTCTGGGATCATCTTATATAAAAATAATTTATATTTATTTTTAATATACATATTGCGATAACTTTTTCATGTTTTTTTTTTAAGCGAAATGTTCTCTCAATAGCAACTGTACCACATGCGACTTGGTCACCGCGTTTTCAGCATTCGCTCTGTAAATTCAGACTAATTTGATATTTTATTAAATTTCCCGTCCAAGCTTTTGCCATATTAGCCAAGAGAGCCGAGACGAGCTTACAATTAGGACGGTGTACCTTCCACTCGAGCGATCAACTCTGGACTCGCCAACATCCAAGAAGATGGTTTCTTGGCTTGCTACTGCTTTGATAGACACGTTCAGAGTTCACAGTTTGTGTACCAATATTGCCTCACTGTCCGGCTAACCGTGACACTCAATTATGTTTCAGACCTGAAAACCGCGAACCTTGGCCCTTAGCAGACCTCTGCTCTTGCGCCACGGATGAAATTGATTTTGTAACATAAATTAGTTCATAAAATCATATTGATGTTTGTGAATTTGATTAGATTGGTGTTTTCTTTAGTGCAATAATGTTCAGGGCAAAATATTATAATGATGAGTATTATTAAATATTATATCAATGAGTTTTGTTTGCGCTTTTATGGTATCTTATTACTTTGCTTATTAGTATGTTGTTTAAAAAGATTTTTCACGGTATTTAATTTAAAAAATGAATTATATGAATTCGAAAACTCATTTGTCATTCATCGCAATAAAGCTGTTTTGGATTGTTATTTTTGTTTGATCAATTGAATTTTGAATGAAGCAATTAATATTTTTAAATATTTGAAGACTGAACAAGGACTTTAATAGAAACCGCACGGCGTATGCAAATTTGGACGAGCTTGATTAAAAGTGCAATCAATCCGCGAACGTTTGAATTATGCAAATCGCACCGGTTAATTTTCAGTTGGTTCAATATCGTTTCGAAAAAAAATTGGTCGTAAAGCGCTTGATTGATCTGCAAACGAAGTGGAATTTTAATGGTCAATGAAAAATATCGCACCAAACGGGATTTAATATTGTATTTTTTTTTCATATCAATTTATATATGATTTATTTTCTTCTCAATTGAAAATTGATATGCTCTTTTATATGAATTTTTTCCAAATCACGAGATTTCTTATTCAAAAAACGATCAGAAGCAACGCGGAAACAACAAAACGCGTAAAATATTGAATACGAAAGCGCACCGTTTCAGACCCATTTCGGCCCGTTTTTACTGAACTTTACGGCGTTTCAGACTCCGAACGAATTTCAGGCCACTCACAAAACGATCGAGACCGTAATTTTGAACTCCTGGCGAGCATAATATAGAATAATATAATATATTCTATATATAAGTGGAGAGGAGCTTTCGCCTGCGTCTGTCACGGGCCGCCTCATTACCGACTGGGGTGGCTAATTGGTCGTAAATATTGATCACCAACCCTAATTGTAGGACGGCCATAATAATAGTCACTGACCGACACTGACTATTTCTACCGAATGAAATAAACGAGAAATGATGGCGGTGAAATTCGCCATTGATGTGATGTTTATGTGCTGAAAGTTGTGTTGGTTTCTGTGGAAGCGAGATTTGTAGTTTTATTGTTTTTATATGGTTTCGGTTGCATTTCAAATGCATTTTATTGATTTTGATACTGACAGTTTTATCAGAATATATAAAGTACTTATTTTGAAAATTTATATGACGCCACAATTTATATTAGAATTCCTTGCAAGTCATGAATAGATAGCCGCTAACGTTAAAAATAAAAATGTATTTACACGTGTTAATTACAATAGTTCTAAAACAATCCAATCCCAATATGAATTTAATTAATGACGCCGAAGCTCCATTCAACATACTTAGTCCCCGTCGTAAGTGCGGACTATACTAAACTCCCATCGCATTATGAAAGTTTACGTCGAACGCAGACACTTCTGGCTGTATTACATTACGTGTGCGTCGACTCTCATTAAAATTGAATATTCGCGAAAATATTCTTCTTAAACGATATTATCATAATGGCGCGTTGAAATAGTATC
Source organism: Hydropsyche betteni (assembly GCA_028571205.2). NCBI lineage: Eukaryota > Metazoa > Arthropoda > Insecta > Trichoptera > Hydropsychidae > Hydropsyche > Hydropsyche betteni. The sequence continues at coordinate 9,812,489 of JAOXNN020000004.1, forward strand.
CACCCTGTGAGCGTAATGTGCACGACCGCTTGGATTTCGGCACCGGCTCGCAGTAACGTTATTGAATTCGAAATAATATGTACGACGAAAACAAAGGCATTCCGCTTTTAATAAAGACAAACCGGCGGTTTATCCTTACGAACGCTGCGTTGTTCCGACAACGCGGAAAAAGGAATCCGAAAGATTTCGGAGCGGAACGATGAAATTTTAACGGGATGAATTAACCTTATAATGTCGCGGGTCTCGGCTGGGATTGTGAAATACGAAAAGAGCGACACCAAGATTGCCGGTTTTAAACAATGTTTGCACGCGTTATTGAACATTTTTTAATGCTTCGAAACAATTGCGCGTGTTTTGAATAGAAATTTCGTCAGTTCTAATTTTGTATCAAAGAGAAACAATGTTTTATACGTTATTTTCATTTTGCAATAGGAAGTAAACAACTGAATCCTTTTTCAAAATTGCCTCGTAAAATTTTTAAAATATATCTTTTATTTTAACTGAAAACCGATTTTCAAATCCCATCTTTAGATTCAATATTATTCTCACGTATTGAATCATCAACTTTATGTTCCGATAATATAATTTCGAAAACTATATTTCTTCAAAGTTAAAAAAAAAACTTAACAATCATTATAACACGTACGAAAATCTCGTAACTTCCTCGCACCAAATACATACACACAACACTTCACAAATCCCTACAGACTGCGCCGTTATTGGATTCGGCTACAAGGCAAGAAGTCTACTCGCTTCGCCGACACACACACAAACGTCAAACGTCTTACTTCCACGGATGTGTTAATTCGCATCAGACTTGCGTGGTGCATCGCTGCATACTGCAATTCACGTCTGATGCATTAATCCGCGGTACATTCGCAATCCGACGTCGTTCGCGATCGTCGACAAAAGCGGCGGATCCGCTCATCCGCACGTTCGCACGTGTGCCTGTCGATGGCTTTGCACGTGCGCCTTCCGGACCGGCGTGTCAAAGGAAACTTGGTCTGCTCGGCTCGTTTGATGATCAAAAATCTGCACCGAGATGCGGCTGTGTTGTTGACGTGGGAAATCAATGGAGGCTGTTGTGCCAGAGCCGGATTGTTCGATTCTAATGCGTTACACAGCTCGTGTCTATATCCGGATGTAGTCACTATGGGTTTGAAGGGGTTGAAAAGTGTGTTATGAACATATCGAATTTTGTATTGTACTAGTATATAGGCCCGATGTTAATGACATCGACTGTTGATAATCATACTGTTACGTAATAAAATAAAAATTGAATATATTTATGCAAAATTATTTTATAACCGTGCCGTTGAGTGATGTTATAAAACAAAAATTGAATATATGTAAACATATTTTATAACCGTGGTCTGGCGAAATGTCTCCAGAATATAAGATTATATAGGATAAGATTATAGCCGTTATTATAATGAACATAAAGACTAAATTCGG
>JAOXNN020000004.1:9814043-9890998 GCA_028571205.2 Hydropsyche betteni
CACAGACATCTGTCATCGGTGATTATATACATGTATAGGGGATTCAAATATTTTTTCCACTGCGTAATAATCGACGTGTTGCATAAGTCAATAGAGACGCTTTCATAAGCATGATATTATGGACGTTAAGTGTGTACGCATAAAAAATAATTGTATAGACGCAAAAAAATAATCGTATCGACGCGTCGTTTTAAATTCGCGGGCGTCATCGAACAGACGAACACACAGACGTACACACACACACACACACACACACACACAGACACACACAGAAATTCGCTATTATATATAGGGGATACGGAACGTTTTAGGTTTTGTTTTATACAGGGGTTCTTTTAGAAATAAGCCATGCGGTAATTTTTCCTTAATTGTGTTCATAGGAGCGTTGTTGAAAATTTAAGAGAAACTATTGTACAAATAATAAATATTGTATAAAAGGACGTTTCGCGTTATAAATCGGTACATAAAAGTGTAATAAAGATAAACAATGGGATCGAAAAAAATCTTTGAAAGTTTCGTTTTAAAACAGACGTTTTTCCACTCGGGGAATGTTCATATTATTTTTGTATTCAACTTGTACGTACGTTAGCCGCCCATGTAAATGATGTCTTCGCGTGTTTTGTGCTCTCTTTATTTCCTTTCATTTGGGTTACAAATTATGTAACCGAATGTCTGAAGTGTTTTTTAATTAATTAAATTATTTTAATAACAATGAAACGATTATTAAGTGAGTGCGGGGAGAATTTGTGATTATCAGCTTAACATGCTAATTTATTCATCGTATTTCGCATAAAATACTTTTTACTTGAGCTTTACCTAATTTATTTAATTGTAATTAAAGCGTTCGCTTATGAGTCCGTTTCTTAGTTATTTAGCATAAATTTCGATGCGTCATTGCATTCGTTTAACTTCATCTAAACTCTTCCGTGTAAAATATGTACATATTATTGATATTCAATCAATGGATTTCTTTTGCAAGTTATTTTTTAAAATTTCTTTACCTTCGAGTTCAATTTCTATCGAGTTATATTTAATGGAAACAATACCTAACATAATATATATTTGGTTTGTATTATTATAATTTTATATATACGAAGATCTAACTTGAAAGTATATCACTTCGAGAAACCTTACCTAAGCACATTAGCGTACATTATGCAACGGTATAAAATTAGATCGTCCAAGAAAACACATACCTCACACACGAAAAGGTTCGCAATTAAGCCTATTCCAGCACGAAATTAACGGATCCAAAAACGCATTAACGACGTCGTTTTTAACAAGCCAACCACTTAACCCTGCCGGCAATAATTTCGCACTCCGTATGTGCATATGTAAGATGCACACAACCCGGTCTCAATATCCGGAATTCGGTTTGCCCAAGTCGAGTTTCTGGATTTGTTTGAACTGTTTCTGTATTCTCGAATGCACAAGCTTGGCTAAACACATCAAACGCTAAGTTTACTCGCCAATTTCAACCCTTTCAGAAGGCGGGTTGGCGAAAAGAAGCGCTTATCCAGCACCGCGTAATTCACCGTGTGTACATGTAGAATCGGACTTTTAGTTTAACCTGATGAATAATCGAAATCGATATTTTAATTAAAGGATATCGTGATCGTCTATATATGTTTGGCAGAAGTATTCGTTTTAATTAATGCGCCTCGTAAATAAAATATTTAACGGCGGTGTGCAGCGGACGTGGCTAAATGCCTTCGTAAACTTTTCATAATGGTTTTCAAAAGCGAATTTTGATAAATGTTTGTTTGAATCGATGCACACTCACTTTATAACAAAGCGCTATGTGGCAAAACTATAATATGTATCGCACCAAGTGTCGAGCGCTGGAACTTAAATTGAAGGCAAGCTTCTCAATAGAGCCGCTCAAATTTACATATATGAATATTTATGTGATAATTCTAAGAAAATAACAGCTCTACAGGCTTCATATTTTTCGTGACCGTCTGTTCTCACAAAGGGACCGAATTTTTCGGGTGAGTCGGTACATATTTTCGCATGAGAGCGCGAAACGAAAATTTACCCCGTCTAGCTTTCTTTATATTAATTATATCGTGTAGTGTATACAGTAAGAGAAACATTTTCGGGCTGTATGATGGCCGGGAAGCATTAATCTAACGGCTCATTCAGAAAACTTAATCTCGGTTATTACAAGGAAATGGTCTGATGTTGAATTTGCGTGTTTATAGTAAGTTGTTCGTGGCATATCGGAGCGGATCGTCGGAAATTAATTAAGCCGTGGCGGTTAATTTATCGTTAAATTAAGCGTTAAATAGTGTCGTCACGTTTCGCCACGCGTATCTCGAATGCCATTAATTTCTTAACAATTTTTCATCGGCGACGGTATGGAAATTCGAAATTCGCGAAATGTTCAAGTGTACACATTGAAATGCGCCAAAGGTACGTTCGCTTGAGTTTACGTTTCATTAAATCGCTTTGATTGTATTTACGACTGGAAAGCACACAGTTTCTTCTTTTTCAAAATGCACTGCTCTCCTTTGTTGTTGAGAATCTTTGGATTGTTTAGTCATTTCTTTTGGTGAAGTTTCATCTCCGCCGAACTAGTATAATGAGTAAACTTTGAATCTCGAGTACGCAAAGTTAACGCCTCGAGATCGGAAATTGGGTTCTGCGAAGATATTTTACGACGAAATTATCATTTTATCTTTAGACATTTTGCACGCGTTATTTCAATAAATCTCGGATTTATCGCTCCGCGCACAATGGCAATGTTTTTTCGCCGCTTTTCTTTCTCACGTATCGATCTTCGTCAAGGGCGCTTAATGAGAATTCAGTAAAAATGTAGAAAAAAAAATAAACACGCCCTTGTTCGACTAATTATGCATTCGGATTTCAATTTTCTCGGAATCTTAATTCTTATGGGTTTTTGTACGCGACATTAACGAGATTTTATTTAATTAAGTCGGTGTCTTTGCGGGCGTGGTCCACGTTTCGGGGTCCTTTTGTTCGCCGTGAAATATTTTTGAGTCTCGGTTTGAAAGTTTTCAGAATTCAAACAATATCTTTCGTCGAGTTTTGTGTACAGTATTAAGGGGGTCTAATCGATTTTGTGTTTTGTTTTCAGGTAAGCAGAACTGACGTAACTCTCTTTTCATCGTCGCATCGTCCCGTAAAAGATGTAAGTTATCTTCCTCCTTTAACGAGAAAATCTCATTATTGAAATTGACACTTTGATGAATGAATCTCGATTTTTGTCTCCTTTGACTCGAAACGACTATTTGGTTGGCGCACGATTTCTGTTTACCTTCATTTTATTTCTATATTTTTCGTGTGCTATATTTGGAGATTATTGTATTTTATGATAGCGAAATGAATAAATTTTAAAAGTTTATTTATGAGTTTCATCATACGTGAAAATTAAATTTGTTTCAAAACTGAAAATTCGACTTTCCACAATATTGCAGAAGCGCTAAAAAATTACACGCTTGCCCCGCGCACGTAACATATGAGACATAACTGTCAGAAAATTTACTTCATACATCTTACGACGTACCCGCGAAAAATCTAGCTCTGACAAAATGTTAATCGGCTTTAAGAAAAATGCAAATTCCCGACCACTTATTTATGCAGGCGTTCTCCTTTCGAGCCGGAAGAGAGCGCGGATAATTTCGCAACGAGAGGTTAGCGTTCGAGGGCCCTCGTCCGAATGTTCCCTTTCCGCGTCGGATATCGTGCCGAATCGCATCGTATCACGTAATATTATATAAATATATCCAGGGGACGGGGTGGGTGTTCACTTTTTGAGAACCACTCGGCTCTGTGTCCGTGCATCGCGTTTTAATTAAGTGGCCGTTTATTTTAATGCGCTCATTAGTGCCGCGGGTCCGTCATAACTCGCAGTCTCTCCTCGTCCTCTTTTGGGAATCGCACACACGCTAAATTCTACATACACTATCGTTTCATTGTGATAAAAAAAACTAGAGGTATATCTGCAATTATTTCTACAGTTGGAATTCTCGTAACTTCCAAACGAACATGTGCGATAATTCACTCTACTGTTATAAATTTTATTCTCATCAATTTGATTAGTTCAGAATTTTATATTTGGATCGAATTTTTATATTAATTTATGATAAACTGAAAATTATATGAACATTTTAAAATGCTACGATATAATTTTTCTAATACAAACATACACACACACACACACATACACATATATTTTTTCAAATGATAATTATTGAAAACACTTTTCGAAAGTTAGCCAATGATTATTCAGTTTCCTGTACGTGTATAAGATGCTTGTTTTTTGTCGATCTAGTTTTTTCGTAGTTTTACGATTCATCTGCTGTTAAATAGACGATCGCGTCCTTAAGACTTTCAATTTCCGAGGCTCGGTTCGCCGGTGAGACGCTGATAAGAAAATTCACTCGTGCCACCGTCGCCGCTAAGGCTTCGTTAACCTTCTCGTAAATATAATACAGGGATAGTAGAGAGAAAGAATGAAATAAAAAAAAGCTACCGGTTCTATTCCTGCAGTGCGCGGGTCCGTAATAAAATGCTTCGTATTTATAGAAAGTGGTTAATAATTTCGTTAAGAGGGCGTCGTTTGCTTTACGAGCGGTACACGCGTTCAAGTTTGCGCCTATCTCCTCTATAACCTTATTTATTATATTTTATCACTTTCCAGACTGTCTGGTGAATTAAATAATACTTTCACTATTGCCCCGTTGTCTTTTATTCGTGATAATTAAACTTTTATAAAGTTGTTCACCATTTCGAATTTCAACATTAATTATATTTCGTAAATGTGAAATTTAAATTTGTATTCAGGTAATTCGCCCTCGATACTTTTGTTTTTATTAACGTCAATTATATTCGTTTCGACTAATTAACACTTTTGTGTGTCAAAAACACACCTCCGTTTCGGCGTCGCTCCATAATTGAAATTCTACTAATTTATACGAAAACGTAACCTTTAACTTGACAATATGAAAGCAACTTTCCCTGGTTCCGACTGAAATTTATAAGTCACCCGTAAAATAATAACATGATACGAAATCCATAAAGAAATAATTCAATAAATGCAACCCGGCGTCATATCGACTTCGACACTTTCGGCGCGCGGGGAAAAAGAGCTCGAAATCAATCGAAACTTTATTACTGCGAGACCTTTATAAACGTATAATACATTTCTTAGCTTTTTTCTTCAATCTGCGGTCAAGTTTTTGAGGCTCCGTGTTCTCGAACTATCGATCAATCAATGCGAAATTTCCCCAGAGTGCCGACCGCTCGGTATATTTATATTTCGTTTTGCGCATAAAGAGGGACCCCGCCGAACAAACCTTTTCGATGACTTTCTCTCTTCACTGTGCCATAGTGCTCTTTGCTCTCTCACTCGTCTCTTGTAAGAAAGCTTCTCAATATTTTCATTTCACGAATTTGTAAAAAAAATCTTTTACAAAATATTTTCTTAAAAATTTAGTTTATAATGAATTAACTTGATTATTTTCAAAATTATTAATTTCGTTTTTCCTTTTAGTACATTTATAAAAACGATTATCAAATTTATTGTATATATAATATATTTAAATAATGATCGTTGCTTTATGTTTCTCTGATACAAATGAAGTTTAGAATTTCATGACGTTGCGGATGTAAAATTAAAGTAAGTTGTCCTGCAAACCTTTTGCGATATGTCAGTGGACTCCCGAGGGTCCGCAGACCACATGTTTAGAATTGCTGTCTCAGAATATTTCCTGTTGTACGTATGTATATTGTAAATGTCCTTCATATCGTGCGAGAGCCGTCCAATACAAACCCCGTATCGGCGGGAAATCTCGGGAGGATTTTTCCCTTTCCGCCGACAAATACACGTATTTGTAAATATTTCACAGTGGCTTTTGTTATGTACGCCTATTTCATTGTACGGTTACGTGTAATGTGGATGTGCAGAATGTCCCTGTAAAGCTTGTATGCCCTCGAGATACTATAATAATTGTGCTTGTATCGATATGAAAACAAAAGCGATGTGTGTATGTGTAAATACATTACGTTCTATTTATGATTGTAATTTTTCTTTTGTGTAAGAATGAATATGAAAATTGGAATTTCCAAATATGATTTTTTTTCATTATTCAATATTGTCTCTGTAAAAAATATCTTGTTTATGCGGCTTATGCGAAATTATTGTTAAGACCGAGTCCTTAGAGAAAATTCAGGTTAAGGGTCGGTATAATATACGCGGATATACGGAACGTGCGTGGAAAAGTCTCGCAGTATAATTTTACAACGTAGAAGGATTATTCAAAACACACGGCGGTTTCGTGTGAGAGATGGTGAACAAACATCTTTCGCCTTGCGCATCTGTTACAGATTGTTTCAGGACCACCTGAAACGACTTTATGACGTGTTTCCGCGGCCAGGTCGTAAAAATTCGAATTTTTCCGCTATTTTTTATCCAACTCTTACGACAGAAAATTCGTCACAACTTTCAATCGTTAAATTTATAGATCTGAAAATCTATTCAGAAAAAATTTCGTTTTTATTCATCTTTGGTGCGTTAAAATTTTAACGGTTTTTACGTCACGAATTTTATATTGTTTATTTTTTGCGAAAACGCTATTTATCTCAAAACCACAACAATTCAACGAAAAAATGTTAATATTACATATTTTTTCAATATATTCGTTGAATATTTATTAAACATCGTACGTATAAAGCGCGGCACATATTTTCGTTGTGTTTTTAGCGAGGCTTTATCGCACGTGATGTATGAACGTGTAACGCGCCTTTATACGAGTCGCGAAACGCGAATTTTCAAAGTGAACACTGTCACGTTAAAAAATGACACTTTTTCAACAACGAACGATATTAATGAAAACGTTCTTTGCGTCTTTTATAGTGTTTCCAATCCGTTAAGGTTCAATTTTTTGAGGGTTGTAGACTCTCGACTTTTGCGCATCTTCTGTCTCGTGGTTTACACGGTCGACTTGTCGAGTCTCCGAACAAATAAAATAAAACAGAAAGTTTTTGCTTTCGATAAATAATGTAAATATTTTGCGGGTGAAATCCGCATTCGAAAAGTTCTACTCAATTCCGATTTGCATTATAAACGAAACTTGCGAAAAATATTCTGCGATTCCGTTTCATGGCGGCGGGTGTCGAAGTTCACGGGTGCGATTTTATTTTTTCGCGGATACAAAAATACGTGTGAAAAACCAATGCATAGAGTCGGCGTTTAATTTCACATGATTTATTGCGGTGTTAATTTGTATTGTTCGATTGTGAATTCAAGTTGCCTGTTAACTCGCTAATTTGACAAATTTACATTGACGTATCTAGGTTACCCGCGTTAACGGATCTCAGAATGCTAAACACCTCAGTTAATTCTTTGTTAAGCTCAAATTTGATTTAAAACTTTTTTTAGATTCACCTTAATTATTCATTATATTTTTTATTAATTTTACAGTCTTCTTTTAAATTTGTTTTCGAGTTAATTTGACAATTTTTAAAAATAACATCGAAAAGTTTTTAATTAGCTTTTTTTCGAAGTAAGTACGTGTATTTAATGAAGAACCATGTGTTTTATATTTTTATATTTTTGAAATGGTATTTACATATCATTATTTGATCCAAAAAACTGATTTTAACTTTGAAGATTTTAGTTTTTTTTGTTTCAAAACGAAATTACGAATTTCGAAAGTTAACTTTTTCCATAACATTGAATTGGCTGCTTAATTAAGATTTTTAAATTCGTACTAAGTGAATGGAAATAATTAAAGTCAAATACAACTTTTTATTTCTATAATATTTGTTTGAACTTTTCAAATTTCTTCTTCAAATCTAGCAATCATGCTGGAATATATTCTTCGGTATACTCTCATTCGACCATTTCAAAAAAGTTTTCGATCATATCAAAACCGGAATCACTCCTTCGACAGAATCTTCCGGAACACTCGCAAATTGCAATCCATCAATCCCCAACAGCGGCGACACAACGAAAACCATCGATTCGCCCACGGTGGCTCGCGTTGACCGAGTTCCGGGAAGCTTTCCGCACAAGCAGATATACGAGAGCTTTTCCACAAGACGGACCGGCGAGCTTTCGCGGGAAAACGGGAACCGAAACGGGCGGGGCGCGCGGGGGAGGTTCCAGGGGGCTTTTCGCGGGGTTGGCAGTCCCGACGAGCCAGTAGCGCGCGAGCCTTCGCACGGGGTGGCCACCATAGCGAGCCGAGGCTTTTGGCGCGCGAATTTTCGAAATTCGCACCGCGACGGTGCGGTCATGTGGCGGGATGTGCGCTGCTGAAATGTAGGGCGATTCGCCGATTTGGCTTCTGCGGTCGTCCGGTAACCTGTTGATGTTTGTGATGACTTGAAATTTTGTTTTTGGAAAAGAAATATATCGTGTTACGTGTTGTTTCGAGAGTGTTTTGGGTGATGTGATGTTAGTACGTGCTCGTATAGATTCTGAAAAAAATTCATGGATTATCCTCTGTGCGGAATTTTCGTCGTTTATTTTTCTTTGATGGTTACCGGATCTAACGACAAAGGTGGTTTGTTATTTTATATTACGAATATCTTTTATTTTTTTTTGTGGATGGTATCAAAGAAGAAGTGATTATTTTTTAAGAATGTTTTGATAAAATTATCAACGTTTTTTTTATTCGTTTTTATGCAAATATTTTGTTTTGTTTAATATTTTCAATTTATACAAAACATATATTTTTAAGCAAAATATTAAATCGTGTATACTCTGAATACGCTTTGCAACGAAAGCAATATTCGATCTATTCAGCGTCCGACGGGATTCGACTGCAATATTAAACTCAAATTATGTTATATGAAATTGTTTATTTAGCGTTTTATCCGTCATTCTAATAACGACCGAGCGATATTTAACGGGTTAAGCACATGCCCGACTCTAGTAAATCTCGCACACAAAAGCCTCAGCCGTAAATGCATTTTAATTATCGTACACACGTTATAACCGTAATCGCCATGTTTACGACATAGCTTAATTCAATGGTTTACTCTCCCGACCAAAGGTTACTTACCTACATAATATGATAAAATATTCACCCGCGGACACTCGTATTAAAATTAAATCAAGCCATTACGTATCCACGTTCAAAACGTGTACGTACAAAGCGAGTCGCGAGTTTTGTTTGAACCGGGAGGTTTTTATTTGAACGGTCAACTTCGACAGTTTCGAGTTTTAACCCGCGCTTTGTACGGTCTTGTTTGACGACGGACTGTTGTGTTATTCGTGAGGTCGGTCTAACCCTTAACCGGAATAAGTTAAAGTGTCCCGTGTCTCGATTATGCATGTACATATCTGAAAGGATTTTTTTTTTCATACATACGCGATAACGCAGCATTCGTGGAATAAACGACAGTCGCCGGTGTCCACAAAATATGCGCATTTTTTATCATTTTCACGGGATCGTTTCCTTTTTCGGAATGTGAATATTGTGAAATACGCGATGCGTGAATATTTTCAAAGAACGATTGAATCTGCGACTGATACGTTTGTTCGAAAAATTGGACAATTTCGGATCAATTTTGTTTTCTATTATTAAAGCATATTTTTGCTTTGATTCGACCATAGTTAGCTTTGTATAGGCAAAGTTTTCGGCCTCATTATAATAATAATGAAAAAATATATGTAAGTGCGAAGCTGAGCATTGCCAACAGCTCTCAAGTTGTTCACAACAGAAAGCCCATATCTGAAATTAATTCGAATTGTTTCCGGAAAATTCGGCGCGCGAAAATTCGTCTGCGGCTCAAACGAGCTGGAAGGATCCCGCCCGCCTCTTTTATTTAATTATTCTATTTAAAATGGGCGGGATTTTCGACGTCACGGATTGTGTCAAATTGATAATGTAATTTGGAAGACGTAATAAGACAGTATTGAACGAATTCCGCTAGTTGGTCGATTGGTATACGCGGCAAGTGCGAAGTATTGTTTGCCCGAAATTAAAGTTGGCGCGAGAATTTCGAACGAGCGGAATTCATAAGGCGCCGCTGAATACGAAATCCGAATTTACGGCGTTCGTCAATATTAAATTCGACGAATTTGAGCGAGGAAGAACTTCCCAGAGATCCCTCTCTCATTATTTTGTATACATAGGCGCCGATATTATAATGTCTGGAATCTAATATTTCACTTTTTGCAATAACACCCGTCCGATTCAATTATGTTTGAATGGAAACCGCGTCGTCGCTCTCTACGTTTGTTTTCTACGAAAAGGCTCACAATTAAATCTCTCTCTCTCTCTCTAAAGTCTCCAGAAAGTCAGGGATTATCTGAACAGTAGACGAGTTCACGTCGTCGAAGATTCAACATGTCGATCTGGAAATTATTTGCGGAGACTGCTCCCATGAGATACATATACATATAAATAGTTTCAATGATGCTTCTGCCGCTTGATGGATTTCAAAAGATATTCAAAAAAAAAGTGCAATACTTTTCTTTATTTATGTGCAGTTTTATTTTATGAAAGCGTGCGGTGAAATTTTTCCTGTATTTGTTTTGATAAATCAGATTTCCGCCGGATTACGCTTCGGAACAAATCCGCCGTGTAATTTCCGCGAAGCGTTTATTAGATAAGAGAGCGACAAATTGTACCGACATAAATACCGTGGGTTTTTTTTCTATTTAGATTTTTTGAATTTCGTTTTCGAAATAAAAAATGCACAGAACGAAGGTCAAATTACTGATCCATAACGCAACCGTCCATTTGAATATTCATACCGAACCCGCGTCGCTTTTGAGCAGTTTCCATTTTTTTTTTCACTCCTTTTTTGAATTTTTGTTTGTAATAAAATTCAACCAAAAGTATGTTAAAATATATAAAATATTTTTAGAGAGTTTTAGTAAAAAAGGAAAATTATTAACTATGAAAAAAAGTTCTAAGTTTTCCAATTCAAGTACAGCAAGAAAATTCATTAAAAACACGCTCTTACACACAAGTTAGTCCATAAATGAATCAGATAAGGAGACGTATCTGCCGTTTCGGGCATACACGATACTAGTGGGCCGAGAGTGGGTGGCATAACAAACGTATGATAAATTGTTCCTTATCCGGTGCTTCCGAATCGCCCCCGCGGGTGGTGTTAGACACGTTCAGAACATCCCCAGAATCTAGGGGTTGATTCAGGGCTGGATTCCATTGTCGTTTAATATAAACGCTGCCGATACAGGCGCAAAGAGGTCCGGCACTTACGCCCGGTCATTATTACGGTGGCCCTTGTAAAGGAAAGCGGTTGCTCCCGGGTCGTAAGTGTATAATCGTAAAATCTTATTTTTATCGGGAAACTTTCGGGGGGGTGTGGGGGAAATCCGCTGACGTATGGCCGAACGTAAAAAATAACGGTGCGCTTTCAACGAAGCGGAAGCGAATTTTTTCGAAAATCGTTTCGTTATTGTGGCGCATATTATTTAAAATGCTTTATGGACGGCGTTGTCTGCGGCGAATGAATGTTGAAAAGTTTCGCGGATCGAGTTCGGGAAGTATGCTTTTTTATTGGGCCGTCTGTTACGTCGGGCGTAGTGGGTTTTGTTGTGATGATGGGTTGGTAAGGGAATCTCGATATTAGTTCTAGTTGTTGCAAATATGTCGATTGTAAATAGTGAGTTGTAGTTTAGTTAATAAATTCAGTTTTAGTAAGCAATATTGAGACCCGAAATATTCACTATTTGTTCGTCCGGAATTGTTATAGAAACAAGAAAATTATTTTGAATATATTGAGGATATCTTTTACGAGTTTGCAGTGTTCCACTAATGATATTTCATCAATACAATTTTTTTATGATAATTGAAAATTTTCGTTTTTTTTATACGAGACTCGATGCTTAGAGTATAATGATACTTCGTTATTTCATAGTAATTTTCCAGCGTCCCTTTATAAAATATATAAAGGTACGCTCGAAAATTATATTATAATAATTCCTTAATTTGCTTTTATAACGTATAAAGTTCATTGTTTAATGATCCAATTATTATAAAAGATTAGATATGAACATTACATCAATTTTCGTAACCACATTCATTATGAATATTTAATTCCTAAATTTCCGAGGGTTTTTGCACTTTGTTGCTCGGCTTCAGACGTTTTCTCTATATTTACGGATCATTTTCGAGCCGATCTCGTTTGATTTCCTAATTAGTCCGAGCAAACGCCGTGTAACAAACGGGGAACCTTAAGTAGGTCGGGGACGATGTCTTTCCCAAATCTCATTTAACGGATAAAACGCAAATCTTATACAACGACAAAGGACCTCTCTATATAATATCACCGCCTTAACTTTATATAATATATGTATAGGAGAAAAGGTGACACGAATGCCTCCGTGGCGCGTCAAAGCCTCCCCATCAGTCTGTTTCTCAAAAACATATTAATAATTCAGAGAGGCATTCATAATTTTTAGAATTTATAATAATTTAATTTGTCTTATCGGAACGCGCTCTGCCATATCTGACGGTCGAATCGATCAAATCTAGCATTTAATTAAATTACCATCGAGAAAATTCGGCTCTCTGAATTGTTCTGTTGTATGCGCTTAGCTGTCGAGTTTGATAATTGGAAATCTTCTTGTTATGTTTTTGTTTTTAGTTACTGGATTAATTGTTTTGTATACAATACTTCTCAAAGGTAAAAGTTCGATACAAATTTTTTAACTAATAACAATCCCCATAGAAACTCTGTATAAATTTAATATACTCCACGATGTCAACGTTTTTTGTTGTAATGAAATTGAAAACATGTATGCCGGGAATTAACAATTTTTTTTTGTTATTTTGAACAGCAAATGTTTCTCTTTATTAAAACTTTTGTTCAGCGGTAAAAAATGTTTTCGATTCAATAAATATTGACAAAATAAAAATAAAAACTCAGAAATTGAACAAAATAAAATCGACATTGTGGTGTGTGAGTTTTATACGAAACGCGTGTAGAAATGAATTTGGAAAGTACAGCCGCAAAAGTCGTAATTTCAATCTTTTTATTATTCTATTAACGCACACGAGCGTTGAATTTTCATGCGAGAACTTAAAAAGTTTTTTTTTTCAAAAAAAGTTTAATCGAATCACACACGAAAAAGGTCTCGCAGTCCTTTAATACACCTTCGGCGAACAAGTTTCGTATAAATCAATTTCAGGACGCGCGCGTGGTTAAATATGAACATCAAAAGAACGACAGGTATGAGAGGCGACTTTTTTCCGCACCGGGAAAAAAAAGTCGACGACGTCGTGTGTCATTATATCGGCCGATGAAAAAATCGTGTTCGAAAGAAACAAGGCTTTGGGGGCGAAAAAAGAAAAAAATAACCGCGTTGAAAAGGAAAGCCCGCGCGCGAGAAAAGCCGAGTTTCTTTGTTGCCCTTGTTTACATGCGGCGCTTGTTATAAAAGTTTATGCGAAAGCAACGCATCCATACCCTTTTCCCAGAAAAAAATTATTTAACAACTGGGAGAGTCTCTTATCTACGAGCGGTAAGAAATATTGTCTAGGTCTTTTTTTATTGGCGAAATAAATTCGCATTAAAATGGTCGTCGAATATAATAAGCGATCGCGCAGTAGACGTTGTTATCGTCAGACTGTGTGTATAAATTGCATGATAAAATCGTAAAGTAGGCAATTGGCTTTCAACAATATGCTATCTTTTGAATGATGGCTAATATAAAAAACCTATATAATAATATAAAAATCGGCTCAAATGACCCTTTCGTTTGAAATATGATAATGCTCAAACGCACAATGCTTCAACTACACAAAATTGATCTCCTTTCATTGCGAATCGAACAGATACGCTCCGGCAATAAATCTCCACTTATGCGCGCGATTCTTCAGTACGTTTTTATTTTATTTTATTAGATTCGTATCATTGATTTAATTTGAATGAATAACGCGAAAGGGCGTGGCCCACACTGTCGCGGCTAATAAACGTCGAAAGCGTGTACGTTTCAGTGCGCCCGAATTAATTACGATTCGACGGGGTTTTAAACCGCGGCCGGCATTGTGAACTTTCGGCGCCTGTCCGACGAAATTTGCATTCACTTTCTGGAAAGCTCAGCTTTTCACTTTCTCACCTCGGCCGGGAAAGTTGCCGATCCGAGCCGGCGAAAGGTGGAAAACTCGCAAAGCGTGACCCCGCCGAAGGATAAGTCGAAACTTTGCGCCTCGCGATCCGGTCGTTGTTCTTTTCCTTTTTTTTTTCAACGGAAAAATCCAATTATTGGATCTCGTCATTGTGCCTGTGTGATTTTTGTCTTTTGAGATTTGCGAGTGTTGTACAATAATACGGTTTACTTAATGTTCAATCGAAACTGTTTTACAATGCAATGAAATTTATATTCTTTTTTTTATGTTATTTCCATTCATAATAAAGAACGACTTTTTGAGCTAAATAAATTTTAGTATTATCTTCATTTTTCATCGAAATCTCTGGGTATTAAAAATAAAGTTTGGAACGAGTAACTCTTCTTATTTCTAGAATGGACGTTTCTAAATTTAGATAATCGGAAAGCTCTCTCCAGCAATCTGATGGATTTGTAAGTTAAGAATTCTTTTTGTAAAAATTTCTCTCGATGCGAATCTGGGACAAAATAATACGTCATTGAATCTTCAATATGTTTTTCTAGTCGAGACTAAAATTTTTAATTTGGTAAAGTGCGTTGTTCTTCGCAAGTGTAACAACGAGCGGACGGTCCTCAGACCGCATACGTTGCTCGGCGATAAAGGGCGAAGGGTGAAATTACCATAGTGCGATTGATAGGGCCTCCGTGTGCCCTAGTCAAGGGATGCTGATCAAAGGTCCCCACTAGGGGGCTCATGTACCTGCGATCGATCACTAACTATGTTTGAACAGCCGTGCCTTTTTATCGCAATTGCCGGAAAACAATCGTCATTATTTCTTTGAAGATTTTGTTCGCTTTGTGTTTGTAAAGCATAATATTATTTTGGGATTTGTTTGATTATTCTTTAAATAAACGTCTTTTTCTTGATATTTCAAAGCCTACGTTTTTCGCTTGAGATAGTAAACTCTGCAGACGTAATGTGAACGTTTATTTTTCCCGTGCTTGAGTACGAATAATTTTTCTTTGAACTTAATCACATTATTTATAATAATCTTTATATGTTTCTTGTTGTTATTTAAAACATTAAAAAGGTTGCACATGATCGAATAGTATACCTCAAACTTCCGATTACTTTTCTCAAATCATTTTGAATTCATCCGACGAAACGCGCAATAAAATTATTTATATTTAATTTGAACGTATTTATTATGTGAGGCGCGTGCGAAATTTAATATTATACTTTCGCACTGTATTATGGCGAGCGGTCGTAAAAAAAGTGTCGTTTATTACGATTTTTTTCGCTGCTTATTACGACCCCGTGCGGACCTCAGACCGCTAATAAAACAGGCAGTGACTTTCACAATACCCCCGTATATAGTATAAATAATATATTGAACATAAATTCGTCGTATTTACGCTTTCTTACTATCCCCGTTTTATATCGCGTGCGCCTAAAGCTCTCACAATCGTTTTCGATTCACCGAGCGAAAACGTGTTTCAATAGAAATGCACATGCACATTTGAAATTCGAATACATGTTATATTTCAATTTGCTCATATGACTCGTCCGATAACTTTTCTCACATAGAGTTTGTATATCTTCTTAAGGATTTTCAAATTTCGGAAAAGCTTTCCGAATAACTAAAAAATCAATTCGATTTTAATTGCGATATTTATAGATTCACATCAATAAATTTTGCAGATTTATAAAATATTTTGCTTTCAATTAAAATAACAGTGTATACATTATATTTAACCGATAGAGGTAATTGAATTTTTTCATAAACTATATTCTTTTTGATGATTGGTTTTCGACACGTTTTTAAATTGCCAGTTGTTATAAAAAAACGAATATTGTTTCCACAAAACGTTACATGAAACACTCGGAATTTCATAATATTCTTGTCAAATGAAGAACTTATTTGCACATTCAGGATTGTCTCAATCCGTGAAATCTTTTTTTTTCTTTTTACAATATCGAACCGATTCGACGCTCTTTCAGGTCACAAAAATTTTCCTACACACGACGCGTATGATCGTTGTGCAAATATCGCGAAAAAATATTCAGCTCGCGAAGTCCGCGGCTTTCTCGCGGTATTACGTGTTCGAAATATCAAAATTGAATCATTCCGACCTCTTCCATACCTCTGCCAGCATCGCATACACCACCCCTCTTCCGTGAAAATACATAGGGGTGTTTTGCTTTGCCTTTAAACCGTACAAAACTTTTCAGGGCTGCCCACTTGTGAATTCTTGTGTGAAAACGTGCACTGTTTCTATCATAATATATAAAGTGAGGAGAGCGAGAAAGGCTGTTTATATTTGGTAATTCGCTTAGAGCCATAAATTTCGTTAAAATTCAATAATTTTCAATTATTTAGAACAGGATATTTTAAATTTTTGTGTAAATATGTTCAAATAAACACCCCTGAATAACTACAAATACGAAACACGCGTGTATGCGAAAGTTACATAATCTGCGAACCATTGTTTTCTAGTAAAATGCGATCATACAATAATAATATGACGGCTTTGAATTTTAACTCGCACAAAGGGGATGCTCTGTCGCCAAAGCGAAAGATCTTTTCTGTGTTGCGCTTACGCACTTTGCCTGACCTCACCTTGCCTACCTCGTTGTTGAAATTAATTTCGATGTGTTTTGTTTTGAGCTTTTCATACACCCATCCCACAGCTGGTCCCTTTTTCTCTTCGCGGAATTTTCTCCGGCGTGGAAATTAAAGCGGAAAATACACGCGAAATCAATTAACGGTTGTTTGGTTAAGCTCCGGTTCGGTTATATTGTGCCGAACTATTGCCAACGTCCAAAATAAAGATTTCCAGCGCGGAAATAATGCGCGTTGTTTATTGGAAAGTGTTTTGAAGGGTGTTTCGTGAATATTTTTCGATTCCGACCCAGAATCCGAACGGGAGTCTCTAATGTTCTTTCAATATATGGGTCACGCTTATTGTAACATTGTAAGATTCAATTGTTATATATTCGACCTAAAATTGATGTATTTCTTTCGATTCAATATATATATAAGAATGCATCTTTGCCGAATGAAAAGGGTTCCCATCCTAAAAGAAAATATTATTTCACAAGTCAACGACTTAGTATAATACAATATTTTATTCGTTCAAATTTGTGTTTTTTTTTTTCATAAATCAGTTTTTTTTTTTATCTAAAATCATAGTACATATTATTTTCTTTACCTGAAAATAATTTATATTACCAATCATGCAAAATTTCATATGTAGATATCTCGGTTTACCCTTTCCGCCCCAATTACTTTCGGACAGATTATATCTAGATACATGCTTGCAATATTTGAAGTAGATATTATATAATATTATAATTATATTTTGCTATTCGTATAGTATTATTATTAAAACAAGGTTTTAGATTCACTTTAATAATATATTTCTTGTGCAATATTTAATATCAGAACTGAAGAATATCACATTTTTCAATTTGATGAAAAATTATAGCACAGTACGATATTTAAAATCGGGCTTAATAAAAACACTCGAAAAAAGGTTCAAAAATAAAAAAATCCCATTTTTATCATCCTCGCGAAAAAAACAATCCTTAAAAAGCATACTGTCCGGAGACGTTGACCAATTAGTTTATTTTCGAATTAAACATTATCTCCCGAATTTACATTCGACTGCTCCCGTTCAAGATTTAGTGCCTGTAGAAATCTGTCGCGATCCCTCCACTAACCCACCCACGAAAGGGCGAGTCCTCTAACGGTGGGTGGCGCGCCCCCTGGGACTTCGCCCCCCATTAGGACCCCGACACCCCCAACCAACTGGCGTGCCCACTCATTCTCGATCCATTAATTTCGGTTGTCATTATCGCTCTCACTTTTATCCGTCGCTTTCTTGGCGCCCATCTTGAATATATCCACCGACGGGCGAGCAGCAAGGGGGGAGCGTGCCAATTCGACAATTCGCAAATTGATTTATTCGTGTTTTTTTACCGCTGTACTGTGAAATGTTCGCATTGTCTCGGCGAGTGTCTGAGTTTTCGTACGAAAAATTAAATTAGTCGATTTAACGGCGAGTCGCTCGAAATTTCTTGATCCGTGGCCGAATCCATTGTACTCGTTGCCGTGTCGCTGGTGTAATTTATCTTCTTCATGTTCCATAATAATTATACCGTCGCGAATTATTTTATTCGGAAGTGAATGAATTTTTCATTCGTTTAACAGAAATTTTGAATTTATCGCACTGTTTCGTACTTGCGTATTTATCGCAAAATGAAGAATCATTAGTTAAGGAGAAAGATTTCAATGACAGTAAAATATATTTTTTATCACTCTCCCTTAAATTTTCCCGATACATTTGTATTGTAAGATCGAGTTTATATTTTTTTTTCTAAAATCTCACATTGTTATTCATTTTGCAATGGGCCTATAAAGTAAATAAAATGTGAACGATTCAAAATAAGGGTTTCTATTGTGTTGTACCATATCACTGTATACATAATGTTCAGAGCATATAATGGTTATCTCCGTAGGCTCAATCGTGTATTAAGATATCGATTTCATTCCGGCTCTGCTAAAATATATGCTGAGAAAGCTAGGCGAAAGGATATAAGAAGTGGTGGTTCTCTCAGCTTATTCCGAACAACAATATCATTAATCTCCTATATAGGACAACTGAAAAGCTTCATAAGAGTCGTTAAGAATTCCTAGTTTAGCGTTCATACTTTTCTGCTACATTTATCCATACTCATACACTAAAATCAGTTAGCTACTTCCATAACCCGTTTTATTTTTTCTTTATTCGGAGATTTTGTGCGGAAATAGCGCCGTTCTAATTGTTAATTTCTTTGTTTCACTTGGCACAAGCTTTTGCCAAAATTCGTAAGACGATTAATTATTTCTTTACTTTCCTGTCTCTGAATTTTCACCTGATTTATTTCGCTTGTATTATTGATCAATATGTTATATATTTTAATAATGCTAGATATAATATTTATATGAGGATTCGTATTATATTATGTGTACGTTTGTAGGTCTTCATTGTCTTCCATTGCGGGCGTTCAATTTAGTCCGAGTCCCTAGTAAAAAATGTGCTTATTCTTTTCGCGTTGTTCATCTTAATGAGTTTCTGCGATGGGTTCTGAACGTTAATAGGCATCGCAGAAATGTCACCTAGAATTATAAGGATCGCTTATATAATAAATAGTACCCACACACAAACACATACACATCGAATTCGGCAATATTTTACGCGACACGATTCCCAAATCACCAATGGCTTTTCACGATAATAAAAGCGAACATTGCCATTTTGTGTAGAGGAAACGGAATAGCGCAAACATGATTGCATTCGAACCTCGCCAATTGACTATCTGTGATTCAAGATGGATTCGTTTAATCAAGCTAAGCTGTTCGAATGCACTCGAAAACACTCATTTAGCACAAGTCGTATTTTAGTGAAATTTTATCAACAGATCCAGCGCCAAGTTACAGTTTGTGTGTGTGCAGTCTTGGCAAAGTTATGTGTACAGTGAGCAGTTTAACAAAGATCAAGTTGCTTTCGCACGAGAGCCATCGAAACTTGCAAGAGCAAGTCTCTTACCCACACTCGCTTCATATCTCGTCATATTCTTGTGAGAACTTTGAGGCTTCAAAGCGTATACGGAAGATTGAAAAATATATATATTACTTCGTCTATTATGCTCTATCAGGCAATCTGTGGTTCAAGAGTTTAGAGTACTATTGGAACGTATTAATTCAAGTTCAAATTTTGCAAAGTTACAAGGTTTCTGTACTTTGTTTAACATTAAACTACTTTTGAGATGAAATTTAAAAACAAAATATTTGTAATAATCTAAAATTAAAATCTGTACGTAAGCAAATTAATTTCGTCTCGAACGCTTGCTTTGAAAAAGATAAACCACTTCAGACTAGTTTCTTAAATATCATATAATATTTACACGTCGATCACATCGACTTCTGTCCTCTACATTTAAACTGAATGAAATATATGAAAAAACTGAATGAACCGTACACTTTCAGCCGTGTCTGTTTTTGGCGGGATACGTGTAGCGCGTTCCGGACGTCCGGCGCAACTTTTTTGTTTTGCACGTTGACATTTCCCCCACGAATAATTTTCGAATAAATCCTTTCGCCGTTTTGAAAATTGTAACGTTTCCGCCTCCACGGTCCTGTCCTCGTTTCGAGCTGCGAATGCATCTGGTGTTTTCGTGTTTTCAACCCCCCCCGATTGAATTATTGCCCCGTTCGTCGCCGAGCGCCTCCCGCCCCCTCGTCGGCCTGTCTCAATTTATTTTAATTATTAAATTTCGGCGGTTATTTACGGGCGTTTTATTAGACTTTTACGAGCCACGTGCGGATTTTTTCACTTAATATTTGATGCCGTCAAACGGACACGCGATGCTCGTGTCCGCGATAAATTTTAGATCAACGCGATGTGCTTGGTTTCGCAGTATCATGAGAATAGTCTCGTCTCGTATTATGATTTGATTTACATAGGTCTTGTTATTAAGGCTAATATCGTGTATGTTTATCTTTAGATAACCTTTGAAGTTAAATTTTTAACAGTAATCGCAAATTTACACAAACTTTTGCAATAAAAAATAAATGTCACTCGGGTAAAAAACAATTTAGTCAAAGCAATATCAATAACTTCTCGAATATATTTTTGCTAACTTCCGACTTTATTAAAGAACAAACGGAATTGTGTGCGCTTTACGATAGCTCTTTGTATTAAAAGAGGAAATAATTTGAGACAGAATTGTACTTTCGTTCCTGTTTTCATGGTCGTCGTGCCAACTGTGCGTCGATTGGATAGGCGCATAATATTCTTTCACACTGAAAAGGATTTTCCCGCGCTTTCATTCGCAGCTTTTATATGTCACATAATATGATAATACGTACAATACGCATATTGTTGGCTTTTAATTGTCTTTCACTGATTCCCGTTAATTATAAATCACTCGCTTATTATATTATATTACGCAACGAACGTATGTAATGCGTACAAGCGTGGCTTTAACTGCGCATTACAAAACGGAAATGAGCTTAATTATTTAGCGTTGACAATCTGCACGTAGCAGGTTTAGCCAACAATCGGTCTCGAAAGCTTTCTATGTTCCGGTTTGAAATTTCCACTTAATTGCTTGATTAGATCATTAGGAATCAGTTCGAGAATTTCGTCTGCAAGTAAAATTTATGTTTAGTACTTAAAAGTTCATGTGTGAACATGAATAAATTAAAATAGTTTGAAAAATGTACCCCTATTAGTAGTTTGTTGTGCAAAATAGTTTTTATAAAAAAAAATTATGGCAATATCAAAGACAATTAAATCTTATTGTTCTAGTATGAACAACTTCATTGCCAGTTTCAAAGATTTCCAATACATTAAATTAGTTTATTCGATATTGCAGGCAAGTTTCTGTTGCTAAATCAAACAGCTCTGCAGCACAACTTTTCAACAATTAAATTCACTCCTCCGTTTGAATCTGCTGTGTGAAATTAAATACGAAAAACTTTATTGTACACGTTGGATAAATAAGTAATTGAATTTTTTTTTTTTCAAAAAGTGCATATCAATTTCAGTTTGCTACATTTTCTGTATTACCGACATGCATTGACATCCTCCAAATTACAAACATTTCTCTCCTATGGGACTTGAACCGAACATGCTGTGGTACTTTTTTCAGCGCAGGCATAACAATTCGATATTTTTGCATTTAGATTTCGGATTTTGTGCTCCGAAAGCAGGGCCCGTTTTCGTATTTATATGTACTAAAGCCCGGACCATTGGGCCGATCTGGCGCGGCAATAGAGCCAGTGATAAAACCCATTACGCAAACGCCCTTATTCAATTCATGTCCAACCTTTTGTTCCCTCACACCCTTTATATATGCATTATACACATTTTATATCTATTATATACATTTTATATCTATTTCATACGTACAGAACATTCGCCATAATATACAAGCTGCACGAGAACGGTTCGGCGCAGTCTCTCGCGCGTTCGGAATACGAATTTCACATTTTTCCTACTACAAAAGATTCATGTATATCTTCTGGGTTTTTTTTTAACTCATATTAATATATGGATTTTTTTCACTCGGCTAGTAATTGCCGCATATATCCATTCGAATTCAGATGAACGGTGATTTATAGCCGATGCGTGAACGTTTGTTATATTTATTCGTACGAATTTGTGAAATGATATCGCCGTATCGATTTCGATATATGACATGTATTTAGCGTCTATATTAGTTGTTTCTCTTATAATAAGCGTTACTGAACTGTCTAGCGCAGATTTCGATTTGATATGTCTTCGTATATTGCTATTGTATGTATCGTTTGAACTGTCATATTCTGTGTGTCTGTGTTTTATTTTTACATCAGCCGAAGTACAATTATCATGGTAGTTGAAATTGATTATATAAATTTGACGATAGTATCTATTATATAATCCCCTATATATAATAGCGGATTTCTGTGTGTCCCCGTCTGTCTGTCTGTCTGTCTCGATGACGCTCGCGACTTTAAAATGATCGACCCGTCGATCCTCTATATACATGTATAATTCTTCATGCGTATATGATCTTTATGCGTATACACTTAACGTCTATAATATCATGCTTATAAAATCGTCTCTATTGACTTATGCTATAATACATCGATTATTACGCAGTGGAAAAAATATTTGAATCCCCTATATATATACATGTATATAATTACCGATGACAGATGTTTGTGTCAATAACAAATGAACTGGTTTTATTTATGAAATATTAAATATATTCAAATCGAGTACGGGCTTCGGGTAGCCTATATGTCACAAACAAATAAAAAATGAACTATTTTGATTTTATCAATTAAATATTAAAT
The DNA here is from genome assembly GCA_028571205.2 of Hydropsyche betteni. NCBI lineage: Eukaryota > Metazoa > Arthropoda > Insecta > Trichoptera > Hydropsychidae > Hydropsyche > Hydropsyche betteni. The sequence continues at coordinate 9,836,991 of JAOXNN020000004.1, forward strand.
ATTCGAATCGGGTACACATTTTGGGTTCACACAATCGGGTTTTCACATTTTATCCGTTTCTTAACAAATCCACAGCCGATGTTATTAACATCGGGTCTATATACTAGTATTATATATTTGTTTAGACACAAATTATTCAGTTATGAATTTTTATCAAGTATATTTATTTTGAAAATGTTTCATGTCATTTAATTGAAATTGATTAATATAATCATGTGGTATTGAATAAAAAACTTTAGCCAAAAATAATGTAACGCGTTTATTTACAAAAAAGAAACGTTTACAAACAATCTTTCGAAATGTTCATAAAATTTTGTGTGTTTTTCCGAATAGCGCAATAGAACGACAAGAGGGTGGAAAAATTAAAAAAGCGTCATTTTCCGATTATCCGTGGGGCGAAAGACGCGTGTTCCAACAAAAACAACAACGAGGGATGAAATTAAATGATGATAAGGCACGCTCGGCAGCTGCCCCATAAAGCACGCGACAGTTTCACACACGGTGGTTGCGCAAAACCGCCCCTGCGTTTTCAGATAAAGCGCGACGTGTAAAACACAATAAATCAGTACGGCAAACCGACAATTCCGACGGAAACGAGACCGAAAAAATAGAAAATCAACTATAAAAAAAATATTACGGTGCGGAGGGAAAGACTCTCCTTCGCGTAGCTCCTCGGGGAGGAGAGTCGTCGAATCGAAAACGGATCGGTTCGGCTCGACTTAAGTCCAATAATTCAATTTCGAAGCGGCGATCAAATGAGAAAAAGGCCCTCCGTTTCATTACGTAAAGCGGAAAAATATATGGCGAGTCGTCGCGCGGCAAATGCGACTTCATAAATATAAGTCTTCCCTTTGAACTTGGGTTGGGGCAGGGAAAAAAGGTGGAAAAAATCACTCGGGTACATACATACGAAAAAAGAGGAAAAATGGGTGACCTTTCCCAGTCCCCGGGACTGAGACGTCCCCGTAGACGTGTCCCAATATGCCCGGCAGACGAATGAAAAATTATATGTAAAAGAAAGATCGTGTCTCCGCCTCGACTACGGCTACGGCGTAGACAAGACGGTAACAGTAATAAGTGCAGGCTCTTTTGCCGCTCTTTTTGCGCTTTAGCGTTTTGTGACTGCTCAAATATAATATTCAAAGAGCGTACCCTTGCGAACAAGATGGGCAGACTGTCCCGACATAAATTCCAGTATTTATTAGTATATCTTAATCTTATCCTAGTTTAATATTGTCTTGTTTTTTATTCGTTTCGATGTTGAATTTTTTCGACTCGTTTTTCATTTGTGAAAGATATACCTGAGTATTTTTCGGACGCTTTATGCACTTGAAAATTTTTAGTTATATATCAACGAAAATTTAATATATTGGGTTAAGTATTTAAATAAGTCTGCAAATGGTTCAAATGTAAATTTTATATAATCCCAATAATGTATCTATTATAATTTTCACGCACGGCTTCATATTTAGAGCATGTACATAAAATCTGAAATTTCTCTAGAATTTTAGACAAATTTCCTATTGTAAATTCTTAACATATTATTCTATTTTCATTTTCCCTATTTATATTTCGGTGGTAAAACAAGGGCCGCTTCACATATTTTGCGCAGATTCAATGCATACTCTACGTTGTGTGACGGGACTAAAGCACAACATTCACAATATGCAGAAATACCCTAGACATACGCTTCGAATATATCTCGCAGTGGATACACCATCGTAATAGACAATGGACAAAATGGACATCCAACTGACACAAAAGAGCAGCGGGCAATTTTTCCATTGTGCACCTCGTTTTCTGAAATAATGCAGCTCGACCGCGTTGCGATTAACTTCTCCTGCGGTTTTACAACGCTGCCACGGCGTGACTTTTGTAAAAGTGGAACAGCTGAAATATTACTGTTCGTGCACGTGCGTGATTGTTGGAGTGCTTCGAGCGTTTCCGAAATCGAAATGTTACAGAAAAAAATGAATTTGAAATTTCTTCAGTGCGATAATTCACATTCGTCGTCGTCGCCTGAGTGTGGATTTAATGCGAGTTTGTCGAGTTTGCACAGCAGTCACGAACACTAGATACATCATATCCGTTATCGTTTCAAAGTACTGTTTATCTGCGCAGTTGAAGCTTTATCCGTAATATATGGTTTCTGGGAAACGACTTGAATGCACCGGAATTGCACTTTGAGAGTCGTCTAATTTCATTGCTATTGTAGCCGCTATAAATCAACGCGATGTTAATTCCTCAGAATGGCGTTCTACTTTGTGAAAGACCTCACTTATTCTGCGGTACAATTTTTTAATATTCGACGAGAGATAGAAGTATGATGGAATTTACAGAAGTTTGTTGATGTTTTCTACACGAATAAATATTGTCGTTCGCGTTAGCTTTTTGTTTGTCTATAAGATGCGTATCTTTCGCAAATGTTTGCGATAAATAGACATCGCCTCGGGACGAAAACGATTTTCCGGTTCAAGTGAAAAACTCGCAATTATTTTATACATAAGCATAATTGCTTGACATACAATTTCCCATTAAAATTTTTCGTAGCGATGTTTGTTTTGTGAAATGTTCGCTGAGAATTAATAAGCACGAAATACGTCGATTTTTTCAATTACCGAGTGTACATATCGCTGTTTCGATTCGGTTTGAAAATTCTAAAATTCTATCTTGGCTGTAAACGTGAATCGAAAACAATTCAGAAATAGGAAAACGCCGCTTTGCTCGCGATAAATGAGACTCCGTTCTATCTTTCCTATTATGCGACTGTAGGTTTGTGTGTTTAGCTTACAGACAATCCGACTGCACATATGTAAGGAGAGAAATGAAGCGTGTTTGACAGTTAATCTCGTATATCGCTTTCAATATACGATAAAAATTTTATTGCTCGCTATCATTACGATTGAATAACAAACTCACTTGGAACTCGTCGAAAGTTTCCATTGGTTATTTTTCAATCGTATCGTACGTATAAATTCTTTCCGATACGAACATTCATTGTGTCTCTCTGAACAAAACACATACACACATCCGCGAAATTGTACAGATCATCTTTTTGTGTCTCGGTTTCATAATAATAGAAACGTTGTATATCGCGATATCGCTGTAATTGGACTGTTTTTATTTTCGCGTTATATTCCCAGAGCCTTTCTCGATTTACCTACACTTGATTTAGGGATGACATTTGTTTTCGGAATGAAAGGGGCATTTCCTTTTCGCATGTCCACCGGTTTCCCCGTAATGGTTTCGCCGATGTACACCGTAAAATAAACACCTAGAAAGGCGTGTCCGGACCGTAGAGGTGGAGAGAAAGTCCGGCTTTATGGATTGCTTTGCTTTGGCCGAGACTTTTTCTCGTTTGCCCTCGAGTACACGTATATAAATACAACCTCGTTTTCTAATCTTTTTCTACGATTTTTATCTTTTCAGTGGTTTTAAATATTTGCATGTCTGCATAGCGTTTGTTTTTATTTTTGCACTTGTAGACAGTATACAAATTCTTTCGTCTGCTTGTTTATTTTCAATACAATTCTGAATTGTCGTTTCATAGATTATTATACTATTTAAAAACACATGAGTTGAACCAACCACATTACATTACATTACACGCAGACGCAAATTAAAAAGCAATCTCGCCCGTGGTGTTTCAGCCTTTTACTTTTTTATTATTTAATTTCGCTATATATAAGCTCCACCTGCGCTTATGCCTACGCCATAAACGCGATTTTCTATCGTTTAACTATGATTGATTCGATGCGTCCGCAAATTCGATACGCTTCACAGTCTACGTGTACCTTTTTTCGAACGCGAAATCGATTCCGCCGGCTGTATTCGAATTTAATTTAATTTAAATTCGATTTTTTCCGAAAGAGAAGGGCGACCAAGCGAGGGAGGGGGGTGGACGTTGGTATAAGGGCTGGATGGGGCACTTTCGCTGATGAAATTTTTCAACGTTTCAACGAGCGCAAACGATCCTCTTGGTATCGGTCCGCACGACAAGTAATGCAAGCTTGCGGTAATACCGGCAATCAATCATCCGGCAAAGCGTGGGAAGAGATCGGACCCGGTCGCGAGATGATTTTCCGTTTCGACGTTTTACACAAATTTATTGTATGTATAAGATGTGTATGTGCCGCTTGTATTTTGATACTGGAGAGGGAAACGAGCGATTTTCATACTCTGCGCTTCGTATGACGTGTCACTTTTAATTGATTGCTCTTGAAAATGCATTTGATTTGTTTGCATATTTACATTTTTATTATTTTTCACTTTATTTTTCATCGTCGTTGTCGACCCTTTTGTGTGTTCACTGCAAGACAAGGTCTCCCCATCAAATATTGGGGGTCTAGGCTATATACCTTATCCGAGAGTCAACCTTGTATTGATAAGGGGCATGTACCATAAGAGCCAGTCCGTCCATGCCAACGGAGGAGGTTCTCAGACCAACGATACGCAAGTTTATGTGCCAGCATTTTTGCTCACTGTCTCCCACAAAGCAAATCGCAAAGACCACTTTGCGATCGCAATGATCACCAGTTTGACAGACGAGACGAAACCGTTGGTCCTATATGGTTCGGGCTTTAGTAGAACAAACGTCATAGTTCTTCACCATTACCAAAGAGAATTTTTAAGTTAGTTGGATGAACATGCAATGCATTCTCAATATTATTTTATCCAAGTCTTCGCTCCACCGAATATATCTACATGCCATTCTGATATGAGATTATAGTTACTAATTGGTTATTAATTACAAAATGATTTTTTAAAATTTAATTCAAGTAGTAGTCTTAATTGTGTTTATATTTTTAAAATTCAAATATATTTTTTATATATAAAACGAGAATTCAATTTCCATAGTATTTGCATTATATATTGTAATATTTTTTTATTATATTTTCGTATTTGCACAATTGCACAATACTGAAAATTTTTATGAAATTTTGTGTGTGCATTACTAACCAAATTATTATACGTTAAATTTGATATATGAATAAAAAGTATCAATAATTAATGCAATATATAATATCATTCTTTAACAATCAGTGTTCGTCGGTATTTGCATTTATCGATTAAAATGCCCATTGGTTCAGATTTAACCTTTGTGGTGGTTAATTCTGGAGCTTAGATACATGGATCTCCATATATAATATATATACGTAGTAGTAATCCGGATTAGTGGAGCGGGATATTGAGACGACAAATAGAGCAACCGATAATCTTATAATGATCATTACCCATGCAACGCTGAAGGTAAAATGTGATTCAATTTTAGAATTTATGTTTGTTTGTTAGAATGTTTTTATTGCCTGTGTTAAATTAACTAAATTAATATCTAAAAGTTTAACACATGGATGTGTTTCGTCATATAATTTGTGTAACTTTCTATTTTGGTGCTTTCTGTTTATTATAATGTAATTCCATTAGCGTGCGGTTGTTGATTTGCTCGTATCCGTCTATATAACTTCCTCTCAGTCATAATATTTGCCTTTTATATATAGTGTGATGTTTATTTGTACACGAAAGAGTGTTATTAATTTCATAGACGCATTTTCGCGCTTTCACGTCTCAATACAAATCGCATGCTGTTTGCATGCTGTTTTTTCCTCACAAAAGAGTGAGTTATTTTGAAATCTATACAATCTTAGACTTTTCGCTTTCGTTTGATATTTCGTTCAAAAGAGCAAGCTTTAGTATGTGCAAAAACGAATTCAATAAAAAGAGGTCTCTTTTATATGCAGTACTTATGTATACAAATATAAGCAAAGCTTTTTGTAGAGCTTTTGAATAGCGAATTCATTGTTCTTTTTCGGTTGCCGATCCGTTTAATGCGATTTTTTTTCTACTAGATCGTAAAACAAGCTTAATTGTTTTTTTATTCACTTCCTCAATTATCACTCTTGTTTCTTTACTAATATTTGTTAATAGAGAGCAAGATCGCTTTTTTTATACCTTCATACTGATATTATATTTTCGTTCATAAAACAAATTTATGAACCTTTTAGTTCTGTACAACAGGAGCGTATATTTATTATTTTTGTCTCTTTTGTTCTTTTCTTAACTTTTCGTATATTTACTTTTTTCATAAAAATTGATGTTTCCCATCTTGCTTCGCAAATCCGTTTCGTATACGATACTATCGAAGCCTCCATTTAAATATTTGGCACTGGCGGCAGATGCACGTCGAGTTCAAACACAGAAGCACCGTTCGACGAAGATAAGCTACGCGGCACGGTAATGGCCAAAAACCGCCTAGAAACTCCAGCCTCTTGTATATCAAAGAGGAGCCAGAGGTCCGACCTTCTGAGGTTCCAAACCGTGGCCAGCAGCAGGCTGTACGGTCGGCTTAACAACAGCAGCTTTCGCCTAATTGAGATCAATGACGCCGGCCCACCCTCGGAGCACTTTGTTCGAGTAAACGATGTTTCGCACAGCTGCGTTGCCGAGCGACAACAACTCCGTCGCGGTGGAAAAACAACGGAAAATTTACATCCGTTTTTCCGCATTTTCCGTAGTCGCGCCAAACGCAATTACGCGGATATACAATTCGGCGTCTCCGCTAGGAAGGCTCGCGTGCATATTTAAGGCGCGCGGGAGAAAGGCGCGTTCGCGTTGTAGGGAAAAACTCGGGGTTTTTCTCTAAATTTCAATGGGTGCGCTACGAGGGAAGTTTCGATTGAAAAACTTTGTCAATGCGTTAAGCGAAAAAGCGTGTAAATATGAGGAGATTCGAAAGCTCCATAACCGAGTCGCGGGGCTCGCGATAAAGCGTCGCGAAAGATACGAGTCGCGAAAATGTATTATTTTTTTCGTATTCGTATACGATTTAAACTAAATAAAGTATGATAATGGTATTTTCGATATATGAAATGGTGGTTTGAATGTTTTTTTTTTATTTATTTCTATAAAGAAAATATAAAACCCAAAGTAATTTTAACTCGGCGAAATTTCATCTATCAAATAAAATCCTATTATTGCGAAGGATAGAATTTATTATGCTGTCAAAAAGTAGCTCAGAAACTCGTCCACTACTCCATCGTATCGCGAACCTTCAACGGCTTACGCTTTGCTTTTAACCGCGTATGCGTATGTTTCGTATAGAAATTTGCGGCTCATTTACTCATTCCAGTCATGATTTGACCGTGAAGCCTTTCTCTTGCCCGAATCAAACACTCCCGAGTGATTTATGTGTGGTCCCGTGAACCGCTATGCGAAGAATGAAAAACACAGATAAAAGACAGGCAACTACATTTAGGCACACTACAATGTACTACGCTATACACGTTCTCGAACTGCGCAGTTCTGAATAAGAAAACGCATTTATCAGATTAAGCACGAGCAAAGAAAAGAGAGCTTAACGTTTTTCTAGCGTCCCGGACGAACATTCGCTTTCCATTGTACGGCGGTGTTTAAAATCGTTTAAAATTTAAATCCATTTTAAATACAATGGTACCTTTTTTCGGTTATATGGAAAACCGTGCGCGTACGAGTCTCGTAAATTTTGAATGTTTGAATATCACTATTTCATTGTACGAAATAATGTATGTTCAAAACTGTCGCCGACGGTTATAGCGGAATTGAATTCTGAGTATATATTCCCATCGTAAGATCGGGCTCGATAGTATCGTATTATTTTATCTATATGTGTGTTTCGTTTCACTGGATTTAATTGAAAAGTCGCTTTTGTGAATTGTATGCGTTATAATGTTGGAAGTTTCGCAATTAAAGCGAAAATTGGGAACGAGATACGATTCTGTAACGTATATTTTAAAAGTCTATATAGTTTCTTGAGCCGTTTGTTCTTGATAGAGAACTGTGCCATTTCTGTCTATGTTCTTACAAATGAACAAATTTTTCATTTGGATACATAAACTGTTTGAATACCAACTATAAGTATCTGTATAAATTTGTTTCATTAAACTTTACTTTTCGACACTTGTTCACAATTGAATTTCAATACAATTTTTGTTCAACATATCAAATAAATTTTCTAAAATTTATATTTACTATAATTAAATGAAACGCTAAAAGTTACGACCTTTAAAACAGCCTGTAATTATTGCATTAGTTTCCTATTACAAAACTGAGTACGTAGAACTATTTCATCGCTCCCATGCAAAAGTCTGGAAACTGCAAGGGTGAGCAGCTTTATTAAATTTCAATATTCTCGGACCTTTTCGACCTATTCGCATAGTTGTTTCGGAACATTCTTGAGAAATCTCACCAACAAATTTCGCCCTGAGTCCCACCGCAAACCCTAGCACTATTTTCCGAACTAGGAAAAGTCAGTGAGAACAGCCGCCCTACATCAGTGCACAGTGGAAAAATCGCACATAGCAAAACCGCGAACGAAACTATTGTTAGGTTTTCTCCGCTCATTGTTGTCGTACTTTCTTCGTCTTCTTCATGTCGTCCCGGCGTGACGATGTTGGTATAATGTATAACGTATTACGTATAGACGAGATTGGAGAAATGCCACGAAAACTTTCCATCGGGAGAAAAATGCCTCGCATTTATCGCAAAGTCGGCGAATGACGAGCGCTCGTAAACGCTTTTCCGATTTTTCGTCCACTCGTCACAATCGGTGATTTTTCAGACTTATTTTGGTGTATTTTTTGCGGGGCGAGTTTTCGCTGCTCGATTTGTTCCGCTTATTTTCGTACAAACTGACTTTTTTCTATAATAATTCACGGTTCTATTTTGTTGTTTTTTTTTTCTCGGAAGGCAATAATGACTTTTTTGATTTTTTTTTATTTTAGTTGTATTCATAATCATAATATGAGACAATGTTTTAATTTGAGGTGATAAAATATAAATCTTAACTATATTTATTTAATTGTGTGTTTTTACTACATAATTCAAAAGAATTTACTTTAACAAATTAATTTAATGGAAAGCACGAGCTTTTTAATTCATTAATTATTTAAGGTTTGCGTTAATTTCTCATTTTTAAACTTAATTAAGTTTTTCGATCCATTTACTCGTAAAATTTTGTACAATCATATCATTTAAATTTAATCAAATTTGTCGAAAACCTTTCTAGGGATTACTTAAATCCTCATTATTTTTGTTTTGGTTTCTTTCGGAAACTGCAAAACTAATTTCAAATAAAAATTAATTCACACCGAAATACTAACAGCACACTTTCTAATAGGCGAATCACTTTAACATAATTTTAAGAAATACAGCCGAAACAACCTCCGACCCCAATCTCGCACACAGCCATCCGGCGACATCGCCAATAATTTACAGAGTAAATAAGATAAAGCTCGCGAAGGGCCAAAGGACGAGCGCGCAATTCGGACGCGTAAAGGCCTCGAATTGGATTGCTTTCGCACGGTCGGCCCTTTGTGCGGTGAAGGCCGTTTTCAGCTACACCTCGACCGGCGCCCTTGCACTGGTCCCTTTTTCATTTTAACGCCGACTGGAGCCTTTACGACTACGTCGAATCGTATTAGGTCGTACGTTATTGACTGGGTCGAGCTTTCCCGGGGCGTTTGTCGGTCCTTTGACTGCGCCCGAGCCGGCAAGTTGCCGTGACGATTTTCAGGTCCCCTCAGGTTTTGTCTGTCTCTTGGCGTCTGGGTGCTTGTATTCTGCGGTCTGAGTATCAAGAGAAGTTTGCATCTTCGCTTTTGGTGGGTTGTGTTGAGAAAGTTATTTAAATTTCGGCGTATTTCGTTAAAACGCGACGGAGACAAGTTTCCGCGTGGTCGCTGTGAAATAGTCTAAAAAAAAACTTCGAATAAAGTTGTTGATTCATATTATCAATTTCTAGTATTTTATTTGATTTGGAAGTAGCAATTCAGTTTCAGACACTAGTAAAATCGTTTGTAGTTTCGATAAGATCCAACGTGCGACAGACGGTGCGATTCGTCGTGGTTCATGAATTTTCAGTGGGGACGCTGCTTCTCCGCTATATCTCGCGGAGAAAATCCTCTACCGGGAAAAGTTCTTGTGAGAAAAGTTCCATCTTCGGAAAATTCAGATTTCGCATTTAGGTAGCGGTGTCGAAATGCGAATCGAACCGGAGATAAGGGGTCGACGAGGCGCTCTGACAAATTTGGCAGCGAAAAATAATCTCGTTCGAAGCCCGGAAAATAGAGGCTGTATCAAGACGTTTCCGCCGTGGCATTCCTTTTTTTCATTCTCTTCTCTTCTATTTTGCTTTCGGGAATAGTGGATCCCCGCGCAAGAGGGGAAGGCCTCTCGATATTACGCATTCGTGTCGCGGGTGTTCTCGCCAACGAACCCGAACCTCGAAACCAAATAAAAAGAGATCAAAAAATAAAAAAATATCCCCTTTTATGGCTTCAGACAGATCCTTTATGAACATGTTCATTTTTCGGGTTATATGAGAAAAGCTAGCCCTTTATTTCTATTTGCCAATTTCACGCCGCTTGAATTTTTTTTTCAATAGAACTTTGCGATTTTTTATTTCAAATTAGTTTTTTATTCTTTTGCTGCGATAATGAATATTTTTTCTTTGCATTAATTAATTGTTTAGAATTGTTAAAAAGGTTTTTACATTTATTACTCAATTAATTGACCGTATAAAGAAAAACGTTTCATTACATTTATAAAAAGAAGCGTCGTTTTATTAAAATGAAATTACACGAGACTTGAATTTCTTTGCCGCGCGACTTTCAAGCTTTTTTCTTGTTTTTTTTTTTTTGATAATTTTCAAATTAAACTTTCAAGAACAGGATTTCGCGTATTCCAATAACACATTGAGTTGAAAACTTTCTCGTATAAATACGAAAATTCATATTATTACTTTTCTCATTATCTCGTCGCGACTATTCTTTTTCGAAGTTTCCAAATGCCGCAGTCGATAGGGCGAGAGATACGCAACCGCGTTTTATGATGTCTCCCAAATTTTATTGAAACGTTCCCTAGAAATTTTTAATTTAACTTCCCGTAAGTTACAAAAGCGAATATTTGAACACTCTGTTCCGATTCTCGTGAACCTGTCCCCCAATTTTTGCACTACGATATTTTCAATACGCTTCAAAACGAACATTCTTTTTTCCACTTTCGTGTCTTTTTACACAATCGAATATTCACAACATGTATCGGGGGATGAGTGTACACGTACATAATAGTGTCAACAGAAACCGCGTCGTTTGCGGTCCATACAAAAAGCTCACTCGCCCCGGAAATACTAGTATATCAGTTTATATCGGAACGAGCGCTTCAAATTGAATTTTTGGGTATTTCGCGTCGCTTTTTAGCCATTCCCGCTTCGAGTCCGGAATAAAACGATGCACTTTGTGTATGTGTATGTCGGCTCATGGTATTTGTACGTACACGTAAATGAATTAAATATACCGTGTGCGCTTTTAGTGCAGCTTAAAGCTCCGTTCGCAAAAAGCATTGGGTAAATGAAATTCGTTCGTTATAACGCGACCGGATTCGATTACGGTATTCCCTTTTCTCTTTTTTTGTGTATTCGTTTCGAGTGGTTTTTTCCATGGCTTTTCTTCTTTTTTTCGGGTTTTACGCGTGCGGTCGGTCCCGGTAAAAAATCGCTTTTAACAGTTTTCGTCGATTTTTCGGTCTGACGGAAAGAAGATTGAACGGACGACGGAGAGTAATTAATATAAAACAACCCGTTGTTGTCGTTATTCTATCTATTTTTTCACTCTGCTCGATTTACGAGAATTTTCGCAGACCGCATCATTACACGCCCATCTGTTAACATTGATACCGTTTTTTTTCCCAGAAAAGATTTTCCTTTTTATAATTTAAAAAATGTAATATCTATTAGCTTTTTTATTTATAAATATAATGAAATTTTATGAAATGTTCAAAGTAATTTTGAACTTTTTTAATATTCTTTTGCATGTAAATTTTTTAGCTATGTAAATTCTAAAAAAATATTAACGAAGACACGACTATTATACTCGAAGTCATTATTATGATTTCAAACGGCCTTTAGACAGTAGCACGGAACATTTTGGATTCTACAAGACGTCCAATTTCCTTCGGCGGTTTCAATACAATCCAATTCTGAACCTCGCCAATTCCACGGCGCCAAACTAACGACGCGTCCGCGCATCTAGAACAATAAAATCGCGCACCCGGACCGTCTCAATTATCTCATACGCCGTTTAATAAATTCCGATTTCGATCAAACTTCCTTCCCATAGAGGGGCAGACGAAACCCCATACCGACACCGTGTCCCATAGGTAGTCCGCTCGAACGGGCGATCCGGCCGTTTTCCACGCCATTAGTCCTGATTGCAATATCATCAGCACCGTACACGGCTGCTGGTTAACCGTTAAACGGGATGCTCCCGATGCAGGGGTAACCAACCGTTTCCGCCCACCAGATCCCCGAACTGTTCCGGCCGAGTCCCGTGTGTGTGTGTGTGTGGGGAGGGTGGGATGGGTGGTCTTCGCGAAATGTGGTTTGCGTGCCGCGTTCCGTATAGAGGAGTGAGCTTTTCGGGTGTTTTTGATGGATTGTTTGTTTTATTGTGATATTGCCGGGGGATTCAATTATTTCGTTTGTTACTAAGACTGCCGTGGGGGTATTATCGATTAAATGTTGCTACGTTGCTGTACAAGTTTTACTACTAATCACATGAATACTTAAATACTATTATTGAAATTGTAATATGAAATATCTGATCTGATCATGGGCATGAAATATAATAATTTTAATCGAAGTTTCGTCCGTGCGACGTTTCGTACAGAAATCGTCCCTAGCGCCCCGGAAATCTAATTAATTTTTAAACCAGTCGTTTAATTTTAAATTTTTACGATCGCATTTCGCAAAAAAACGTTTTTTCGTTATCATACCTGCGCTTCGAACTGGCGTTTTGCGTTCACCATCGAGCCCCAACCCCGCGCCGCTGAAAAGTGTGTTAGATATGAAAGTGTTCGGCGTAGATAAAAAAAAAAAGATTCTAAACCACTCCTCTGGGAAGTCCTTCCATTTGCTCTGCGGGTCGTTTTCCTTAACCTGCTCGTGTAATAAGCGGCATTTTTCATTACACGGTTCCGCCGTCGCACCTACTCCTTACGAGCCAATAAAAATATTCATTCTAATAAAATAGGACGTCTAAGGAATCTCGCTCGCGTGCCGGCTCCTTAATCAAGACGGGTGTGTCGTTTGCGATTTTTTATTGCGCCGAAATCTTTTTTTATTGCATCCGACAGTGTTTTATTCGCATGTAATAGTATATGGCGTCCATAAAAATAAAAAGCTTTGCGTTTAAGCAAATTGTGAGGCTATATTTTGCCATTTGATCTTCGAAAGCAAGGAAGATAGATCGCGCGGGAAGCCCAATTAAGCGAATCGCTTGAGACATTCTAAATCAACTGATATTAAGGCACTTTAATTTTCATTTGGCATTTGATTTTCTCGTTGTTTTGTCAAATTTTCCTCACATAGTTGAACCTTCAAAATTTTATTGTTTAATTTTTTTTTTACAAAAAATTTATTTTTTATAAACATAATCCACTTTAAATGCCATAAATATTTTATATTTATTTTTTTTTTTAATTCAATTTCATATATGACATTATTGTTTGAAAATTGAAACGCGAACATACATCTTATGAACGATTAGAGCCGTGGCGTGCGTGCGCGTTCGCGCTGAAAACATAATTCGACCGAAAAAGCCCTTTTCCACGCGGATATTTTTTTTTGGCCGTTAAAAAAAATGTTGATAGGGCCGCTTTACAATCTATCGAGTCTAGAGAACTTCCCCTCACCACGACCATCGCTTTTTGATAGATCCGTCAAAAACCCGTCGAGAACATTTATATTAGGCGACGACAAGACGACGGATTGATTAATTGCGCCGCGGGACGATCGTTAAGCGACCGCTCATAAACGAAATAACTACCGCCCTTATAATATGTATAATATTTCTGGGGCATTAAATTCAAAATCCCAATTTATATTAACATAATTTTATTTTAAAAATTAATTGATACAATCACCTTATGCAAGAATAACTACGATAAATTGACTTTGAATTTTGTGAAGCGGTGGTTGATTTTCAATAGAAAAACATTATCTTGTTTTTTTTTGTGTTTATATGTTAATTGACATTGGTGGCTTAGGTTCTGTGGTCCTCGTTTATATTATGTCCGCATATTCAACCTTGTATATTACACAGGTTTAAAATTATATATATTGAGCGATGAATAATTTAGTCCATTCGCAGATATCCGCTGTTATCTCTCGCTACCAATTTTTCGACCCGGAAACGTTTACACTGAATGACGTTCGAAATCGATAGCTATCAAACTCGTCCGACAAAAACGTGAAACAATAACATCGTTCTATTTGCCCATTACTATTGCGTTTTCAATGAAAATAAAACAATGAAAATAATTTTTATTTGCGATAAATAATGTTTTGAATCAATTTCCGTTACGAAATTGAGATAGGCGCATCGAATTGATTTTTAATTACACGATATCATCATTATTTTCACAGCAACAATCGATATGTACAAAACGTAATTAAAATACTAAAATATATCCGTATACTAAAATAAATTTGAATATCCAGCTTTCGATGTTTATAATGACTATTTTTGATTTGAGTTTGATACTTGTTCCAAATGGCCGTTTACACTACTAAAAGGTCGCTTTTCGTGTCGATTCGATTCGAATTGTTTGAGAAACACCGAATCAAAACTTTGAACCAATCCGCACAACTAATGAGACAACTTGCCTTTAACCTTTGAACGACTCGATTCTATGGCGAAACTTTCACTGTTTGCTTTCCAAAGAAACAAAGCATCTTTGAATAGTTTTCCTTTTTTGTATAATACATACATACATACACGCGCTACCACCACCACCGAGGTTCGCATACATTTTTTCATGTCCGAGTACGTAAAATTCGAACGGCACACTTTCGGATTTGGCTGAAGGGCTTTTTCCAGCCGTTTCAGCCTCATCATAAAAGCCCGGATCGAAGTGTTTCGAACAAAGGAGAGTTCTTCGGGGGCTCGAGCTTTTTTCTCATTTGTGTGACGGCTTCTTCTATTTTTCCTCCGTCTTATTCTTCATTCATATACTAAAAACTCTCGACCGATATGCCTCGTTTGCATATTCGGTTTTACAATCGCAAAAGAGTTTCGTTCGTGCGAAACACGGCTCACCATTCGCCATCGCGATTTTATTGCGTTCCAATCATAAACGGTATGAAATACGAGCGAACGGAATTAGAAGTTACACAATGTCGCGTTGAATTCAAATTTATACATGCGATTTGTGCGTTTTTTTTCTTCTATTCAGAGCATCGTTCGAAAGTCATCCGTTTTCTTTTAGCTGCGAATCAAAAATCGTTTACGTTCATATATTTTTTGTATTTCAGTTGATTTATGAGAAGTACGCGCGGTACAAACGAGTGCACTCGTTTCGTAGCTTTTGAAATTTATTTCGCTACGTGTGTGTATACATACTCACGTCGAAATCAGTGGTACTAAACGTTCCAAAGCGCTTTTTGTAATTTGATTTCTCCCCATAGTGCTACCCTTACTGCAATAATAAAAAATTAAAGTCGAATTATTATAATAATAGAAGAATGCATAATGTATAATATTTTAGATGTAACAATTTTATGTCTCTAGAGTGAAATATTTCTTTTCGAATATTTCATATCGTAATATCGTAAAAATTTAATATTTTTAAATTCAAAATCAATTAACTTAATGGATATATATATAAAAAATATAAATTTTCATTTTCAATTTCGCCACTTTGTATTCTTCCAAGTAAATTTAATATTTTAACACGTTTTTAATATTTAAAAATACAATTTTGTATTCAGCATACGAACTGAAAACTTTATCGTCCGAAAAAATAATTTTAAAAGTTTTATATCGGGAACGATAAACAGCATGTTCTTTGAATACTTTTACGCAAAAAAATGTTGGGAGTCTGTGGTTCAGAGGGTTGTTTCAGAAGACCCCCTTATTAGGACCAGACGCTTCAGAATCGAGGTCCATAGCCCAGGTGGGTCCGCTCTGCGTTCGGAATATGAATGGTCGTTATTATTTTTGCGCCACACGCCCACTTATGTGCCTCTAATTCCCTGCACCACTTTTCCAATATAAATTTATCGGAATACGTGATTTAATGCGGCACGTACTGCGGAATTTGCGGTGATGCTGAATGCATCGCGAATTCGAGCTACGCCGAACTCGGAAGGCACTCGAGCGAAATCCACCTTCGTTTCTATACGAAATAATGCGGGTTACGTGAAAAAAAGTTCCTCGTTTTGCTTGTGGTCTATTCGTTTTTTGAAAAATGAATCGTATATTTATTAATTAATAAGCGATCGAGTTTGATGTATTTGTGTTCGGAAATAATTTCGCGCATCGAAACTTCCGTTAATCAATTTCGCGCCGAAGTCGAAAGACAGCGCGATAGACAAATAGGGTCCGTATTTAATTTTGACACGTTATATATTTTAGTCGATAAATTTGTATTGTGTACACGGTGTAACGTCGACATTTTCGAAACGAAGCTATAAATTCCGTTTTCCGTCTCTTTATTATACGAGAGGAGGGCCTTCAATTTGTGCCATTCAAGAATTAATGTCGATTTTCAGTTGTAAATTTAGTACAATAAAATTACTTGCGTAAACGCCATTTGCCGTAGTCTGAATTAATTTGCGTTTCCCACAAAATTTCTATGTACTATTGCAAAATGGTCAAGTTTGTTTTGCGAACAGTTTCTACTCGAGTACTATGTTTCACTTTATGATATTCCACAAAGCTTATACCTTTGTTTATTGTTTCTATGAAATACGTTGTTTTGATTTGATCATTCATTCGACCATGCATTTAGCGTATCTCTCCGAATTGTTGCTTACAATTTCGAAAATATTTTCTTTGTAAAGGTTTAACCAACATTGATCTTGTAAATTGTTTTCGAAGAAAAAAGTATCTGCTTCGAGTTCTATGCCAAAAGAGCTAAATCAGATAAACGCTTCTAATTTGATATAATATATCAGGTAGCTAATCTGGTGTGTAAGGTGACCTTTCAGCTTCGACAATTCGAAATAGTAACGAGAGTCTAGCCGAAATATCTGAAGACCAATTACGCATCGCTTTTTGACAGACGATCCCAAAATTATTTCGTCACCAGAAAAGCCATTAATCTTGTTTATACGATAAACTCTTAAGCGAATCGTCACTCTTGCGGCTTACACGAACGTCTACTGAATGGAAAAGCGTTCGCATTTTATTTTTTCACTAAGATTTTCATTCTAGACGAGTAGTTGTAAGAGAGAGTTACGACCCGCACTAGTCGCTCGGGACGTGATTTCGGCTTTTTTACAAAATGCGTATATTATGTCACGAAATTACGTCGTCTTTGTCGGTACGAAAAAGAAAGTTGAAAAAAAAAACTCTGTTCTCGTAATTTAGTTCGATTTTCAAAAGAGTTTCTCTACTATGAAATTTGTATATGTGTCTCTTTTCAGAATTTTTTTTCGATCATTTTTCTCACTTATTTTCACTTCGCGCAAGCCGTTAAAATTTTTCTCTGATCCGTGGAAAAATATTTCCTTTCCATATTTTTATGCGTGTTGTGTTTCTTAAGAAAACAACAATGGCCCTTGTTTATTTTCGTTTGGAATTTAACCGAAGAAGGTTGATATCAATTCGTTTATGGTTTTTCGCAACGGAAGACACTCGCATGCAAAAACGTAAAGGTTCAGATCGTTTTCGTTGGCTGTTTTCGGTCGATCGTGCACATTTTAGATGATCAATATTTGTTTATTATCCGTCCGTAGAATTTTTTAAATTATAATTCTTTAAAAAATATTATTTAATATTAACAGAAATCCGAGGCGTCTTGAAGTGCGGTCTGAGGTGAGACCGCAACAAAGTCATGCCAAAATCCAAACTCAAAATAAACAAAAAAAATATATTTACGTACTATAATACCAATGTCAAATAAAACATGATCGTTATTCAATATTGATAGTTTTAATGGCACTCAACTTAAGTTTAGTTCTTATGAATATAAATTTATATTAATATATTCATGTATTAAATTTACATTGCTTATTTCGTGCTTGCATTAGAGTTTTAAACTTATTTAAATATTATTAGACACCTTTACATATTGTAATAGTAAATTTTCAAGTACACATATCTATATCAAAACTTGAAATAAATAAATTCTATTATATAACCATATGCTTTACGTCCATCCATTATACAATATTAAGATTATTTTTTCGTTAAATAAAAATTCCGAAAAATTCTTTTCGAACTCACACAAAAAAAAAATAATTCCATAACTTAATTTCCATCGAAGTTAAAGTTTCTAGCGTTGTAATTTTTGACTGATTTTGGCAGCCGGATTTTTTTTCACTTAAAAAAAAAACACAAAGAACAGACGAACTTCTCGCACCCCACGACCGCCATAAACGAAACTCAGATAAAAGTGAGACCATAAGTCATGTACAGAAAGTTATGCGAGATGTTCGCCGATACGTACCCACCAGAGGCAGCTTATCGAGAGGAGTCACCTACGCGGGCCACGTTCTAATTAGCAGACACCCACCACCCACCCACCCAACCACCCACCCACCACCCACAGCTCATTAACCCTCACTCCGGCGCCGATAACGGCTGATAACGGCCCAACTTTCCGACCGAGTGCCTATGGCCGTTCGTCACGATCGCCAGGCCAGGTGCCGTCTTTTCATGCCGGCGAATTCAATTAATACACCTGCTCTATACTGATACCCATTTTCAGACATTATCGAATTTAATTTTACGTCCGTGGAGTGTTCGCTGTTTCGGCGCTGAACTTTCGGTGGGTGGGTGGGTGGGCGGGTGGCGCACCTCCGTTCGATATAATAATAAGTTACGCGATTTTCGCACAACTCGCACAATTTCTCGTTACGCGTTTTCGTATACCAACAGTGTAATTTGGCACGCTATAAACTTTTTTTCTACGTCTGGATCGTATTTTCGGTTCGCGTTGTAATGGAAATATAGCACGAAACGTTTGAACGTTCATGTTTTTTTGTATGTTTATTCGATAGAAGTATGATAATATGAAAATCAAGCAATAATTCTCGTATGGAAAATTTAAGTAAAAATATGAATTGTATATTTGATGAAAAATCTAGCTGCATGGTTATGATCACTCTTGAATTACTTTTTATAAATTGTTAAAGTTTCCTATACGCTTCGATCGTGTTTATCGAGTCTATCGCGCTGGAACGATAGGGTTGGCATTAGCAATTTTCTCAAAAGAACTTTCAACTCACGGTAAAAGTTTACGGTGCCTTATTCAGTCGCACGTTCGAAATTCGATTTAAATATTCATATTTGTGTAATTTTATCGTTCTTTGACGATGAGCAATATGCCAGCAACCGCAACAACAAACACCTCAATGTCGCTTATTTAAATTTGGCACAGCAGACTTGACGTCGGTATCTTCGATACGAAACGATATATTGGAAAAGTTTTGCTCGTTTCGACCTTAAAACAACACGATATTTGAATAACGAAAATCTACGTATACGAAATAATAATCTCCAGTTGCCCTCCTCGTGTGAGTATTTATTCGCGAACCATTTTATAATGCAATATATATATTATAGATATTTAACGAATTTCGATTCGCGAAATTTTGACTTGACAATTATTAATCAAATCAATTGCACCGGCTCGTTTTGGGTCGGGTTTCCGTTTTTACCGTATAAAAACTGGGCATATAAACGTGTCAGTTTATTTCGAAAATGTAATTGAAGTTTCGTGTAAATTGCATTCGAGGGTATATCCTATTAAAGCAAGACTGACGTTTTAAATTTAACGGCCGATTACTATCAAAAATTAAATATTCAGTGGGAGGCTGCCAAATTTGAGCGCACAATTTCGAATATTTTGTAAATTATGTAATTTAATTCATCTCGTTTATCGATGAAATATTAGTTTTCTGTGCATTTTAATTAATAAATTTTCTTTTAATAACTAAAAAAATTGAGACACATTAATATTTAAGCAAAATATGCAATATTTGAGATATTATCGACTGTTTTATTATTGGAGTTTCGGCCATGTGCTCACTAAAACTGCGAAAAATATATTTAACAAATAATTCTGTGCATTCTATGCTTGTACCTATCTATCTGCAATATTATAAAACCAAAAAATTCTTTATCTGTCTGCGACAATTTTTTGAAAATTGAACAATAGAAAAAATAATTAAAGGTCCAGGTTTTTTTACATTCTATTTTATCAAAATACGAATTCAAATTTTGATTTCGTATCAAAAAATAATGTTAAAATAATAAATATTCTTAAAACATGTTTTTTCGATTGATTTTTTTTTACATTGATCAAAATATATATTTCTAGACCTCAATATTAGTGAGTCTGTGTATGCCCACCTTATAGGTGGGGAGGAAAGAGGGACGGGCCCGAAAGGCCCACAACACTAGGCCCGCAGCGTTGAAACTGACTAAACAATCCGAATACGCTAGTATTAAATATAAAAATACACGTACACGTTTAAAAAAGTACTCCCTCGCTCTTTTATGTGGCGGCGCGCCTAAATCAAAGCGATTGTGACAGAAACGAGCATTTTTTCTTTTCCCCTTTGAAGTGGTCTCGGATTTCAACGGACGCGTTTTCCGCACATCAAATTTTCCGTGGGCGAATTTTTCGCGCAGATTTTTCTGGTAACGCAGAAGAAAATTTTGCCAGATAAAAAATGCGACGATTTGTCGAAAGGTGCGACCCGCGATTTTCCCCGACCTAAAACATACACGCACACACACACACTTAAATGACGATTTCCAAACTTTGGTGCCGGTCGGAAAACCCCTGTTTAGTTTACTCGGATACTCTTACCTTGCGCTCGGGACATTCGGGTTATTCGCATTTTTTGGCGCTGATGTGGTTCGGTGCGTGCGTTTAACGTTTTCATTCGACAGTTTGAGATTTTCGGGCGTAGACTCTTTTATTTTGCAAATGTATATAATACATACCCATATAAAGAAATTGGGGTTCATGCCGGTTCCTTTGCGAGGACGGGGAGGGCATCTGCTCTAAATCGGATGTCCCGAATCCTCGCATTGATCTTATTCTGTGTTTCTTTTGCATTTGTAAATGTTCGGATTGTAAACGAGAATGTTTGAAATGTTTATTCAGTGTTTATTGTCTCTCGTGAAATTTCGGTACGTATTTCTGAATAATTCAATAGTTCTTCGATAGAGAAACGGTATTTTATGCCCGATAGATTCAATTACAAAATGAATCGATGTTTTTATACGTTTGAAGTAAATAATTTTTACAATAAAAATATAAGATTCATTATTCCCTGATTTAAAATTATGATTATATTCATTTATCAAAAAGTTTAAGAGTAAAATATTATAATAGTACCTACTCCGCATGTTGTTACAATACAGCAATGAATATATCGTATCGTATTTGACATTTTGTTTTTCTTTAAAATATTCAAAAAAATACAGGTATTTGTTCAAATTTTCTTATTTCATATGATTGTTTACTGTATCTTTGATTTTTTATTGTAATATAATAAAATGCGATATATTTATTTTTGTATAATAGAATATATTACTTTTATCGTACTAGAATCAAATAGATGTACTTCTAAATTATTTTTCGTCGGACAAAGTCGTATACGCGTCGAATTCATCTAAAATTTTCAACACTGTCGTGATTTATGCAGCACATCATACACGCTGTTATTTCGGAACGAAAACACAGTCGACGTTAGTTCGAGCCCGCTTGAAATATCACCTCGCTCCGAGTTGTCCCTTATGTTTCGGCATAATTCGGCGTCGGAAACGCTCTCGGGCAATATTGCCAGCAATTTTGCATACACTGGCGAAACACGCGACTCGTCTCCAGTAATGGATTGCCTCGACTCCAATTCTGAGGAGATCCTGCAATATAAGGGGAGGGTGTTGCATATTCGAGGAAGGACGTGACTCTCTCGACAAAACTCTCAAAACAGTTTTCATGTCGGAATTTTTGTCCTTTGACCGCCGGATGTGCGTATGTTTTGTCCCGTGGTCTTTAGGGGTTGCAGAAAACGCCGGCCCGTTCGAGAATTCAATTAGCGTGTTCCGGGAAAAAATATTAATTAAGACCGAAACGGAACGAGATTAAATTAGCGCGCGGAAACTGATCCCGGCTTTGCGCGTGCGCCGTTCCTAATATGCTATGACTGTTTCCGCGATGAAAGCTGCTAGGAAACTTGCAAAATTGATTTTTCTCATAATGAGGCGGAGAGATGAAACATTATTGGTATTTTTGTAATATTGTTTAATTTGATTTCGATTTTAATAAATTGGGATCGATATTGAGCCTTTTTACGTAGAAATCTTATTACAGAATTGTTTTTTTTTTCTCGGAACACGTCCTCAAAGTTTCATCTATCAATATTGTTGATCGAGTGTTTTTATATTTCGTAAAATAATTTATTTATAACATATAAAGCAAAATTCACTATCTAGCTTAGCATAGTTTTTATACGTATATATATTTCATACAAGTGTACATATAAAAATTAACCTAAACACATCGTCCGTATAATTTCGTTTTATTGTATATTTTATTCTCTGTTTAGGCAAAAGAAAAAGAGAAAGATAAAAGGAATAATGCGCGTAATTGAGTTAAGATCCTTCTAAATCCTCTACGAAACAAATTATCACAATTGAATTGAACGTAGCTCAGAATCGCTGACACATCATTTTTTCCATACATTAAATGCGTTACTACGTTAGTGTATACATTTAACAACGTTAATATTTTACCAAATTCACATAAAATCGCCTGCATTATATATTATTCACGCATTAATTTCGCGCATCTCTCTCGAATAAATAAAACCTTTTTTCCCGGCTCCATATTTCATCCGCACGCTATTTACTTCACTTTATTTCAATACATTCACGTTATATTTCATATTATGTTTTATCTCCAGCGAACGGCCTTCTTTTACCAACGAGGGAGACTTTATTTTTGCACATTCGACGAGCGGGTAGTTTAAGTTCGAGTAATCGGAACAACGGCGGTTTTGCGGAGGATTGTTTTGCAGGACATTAAGGAACACTCGCCGTGCGGAAACGGAAGTTCCTAGACGTTTCCAGCCGCTGGCCGGGAACGGGAATGTGGCTTTTTACTGGAAGAGCCACTCTTCGACCAACTTATGCAGCGATTTTTGGCCGAAAACAGTATCCTTCGCTCGAGTGCGACAAAATATTTGTCCGTGTACTCTTTCGGGTTTTCTTTCTTTCGCGCACTCTTGGATGTTTTTCGCAAGAGAGTCGTTCAGAATTGGGAAACGCTAAAACTTAACAATCGTTGTTTCTTGTTTTATAGAATTGTTTTCCTATCTGTCAGGGTTTTATATTATTATTTTTTATGCATCCATGTATAAAAATTAAGTTTCTTGAAGCAAGATATTTATTTTATACGTTTCTGTTTGTCACATATGTGTCGATTCTTATCATTATTTTTGTTGATGTATTAAATGTATTGACTGAGTAAATAAATGATGAAAATTATTATTTATCTTGTATCGAAACATCAATAATAATCATATTAATATGTCACATTTCTATTTTGAAAAATCATATTTATTTTAACAAAAAAAATCCGAAAACATACACCTCAATAATTTTATATATATATTTATTACATTTTTACCACTTATTACGTTTTGATTGCCAGTTATTTATTTTTTTTCCGAAGAAAAAATTATTTTCTCGTTATTCGAATACCGATCTCCGGACGTCGCTCTTTCCACAACACTTTCTTATATAATACGAATTATATGAAAACCTCCGCGTCTCGCGATACATCAGACCGTCAAACCGTCAATCGGCCTTAGTGCTCACACCATTCGGTCCTCTGGTTCACTATTTGCCCTCTGCGCTGAAAATGTTGCTGAAATAAGGTGTGTGGCGGCAATTTATCTGCGCGGCGAAAGAAAAGCGTCCGCCAACTTGTAACTTGTAACCCGTAAACGGAATGACAGTTCGAATGTCTTATTACATTCCGCAGAGGAGGCTGAAAACCGCTCGTTCCCTTCCACTTAGTGGCACGTGTCGCGTATTATTCACTCGATGAATGTTTTTTTTTATTTTTTTTGTGTGCTTAGTACTGTGGAAAATGTGTAATCTTGAAAAAAATGATGTATATTTTATTTGCAGTGTGTTTACTTTATATTTTTATTAAGTGATATATCATATATGGTTCTCTTATTAAGTTTAAATTTTCTTGTCATCTAATAAACATTATTTGTACAAATCACTTCAAATCAACGATACGTAATCATTTATGTTTATTGTTCAAGACATGAAAGTCATATAATGTCACCTATTTTTGCAATGTCACTATTGTCATAGTCATATGTCACCTTTCTCACAATGACATTGAAAAAAAATCTTTTTGATCCAATCGCACATGTTTGACGCTGTATTGTACAGTAGTGATTTCTCCAGAGCGCAAAGTAAATCGCGTTTTCGCAAAGCAACGTGTCACTTTAAAAATTCATTTAAACGATGTTGTCATACTCTCGCTGGTACCTGCGTGAAATATTGATTCCATATGTGTGTTGCCAGGTGACGGGCGAAACTATCCGCTTTCCAATTTATCTCCTCTCGTTTAGTATGCAAGATACGGTGCCCTTTTCAGGTCGACCCATCTACAGACCCTCTGGGCCCATCCCCGTCCATCGTGACCACCCTTCTGGGACCTCGAGGGCTTTTCTTCTTTTCTTTCCGGACGGTACGACTCATTTCTGTTCAAACACAGCGAATATTTCACCGGCTATGCTGTATTTCCCGTCTCCACCCCTAGACTCGGATCAAATTAAAATGTCTGACCCTAAATATATGCGTACATAATACGTTTTGTGTACAAAAATGTACGCAGGAATATGTGAAATTGAATTAATTCGCTTGTCGTACATTTTGGTATTTTTTTTATTCTAGATTACGTGAAAACCTTTTAAAAGAAAATCCTTTGTCATTATATTAGTACACCACTTTGTCGGTTGCGTTATTTTGACGTTTTTTTTGTTATACATTTTATTTCATGCGGGGTGTACATGTATTATGTGGAGTTCGTATAAATAAATATATATGGCCTCAGGGATCGTTGCGATCCCTTGTTAAGTATAAAAAAGATTATTAGCTCCCATTTTACAAATTTACCTTTTCGTATTTCGCCGTAAAAAAAATTTTGTAGAGGAAAATCAAACTCATATATATATAGCCGTTTCTTAAAACTTTTCAATTTCGTTGTCCAAATTTATACTTATTGTTTTCTCAATATTGTATTTTGCATCGTTAGATACTTCTTCAAGGTAGAGCTCGTGTTCATATTTTTTACAGCCAATAAATATATCTTAATCGAATTGAAAAAAAATAAACTCTATGGGCTTTCGTAATCATATTTAATCAAAGAGAAATATTCAAATTTTATTCCCCTAAGTTACATAATTTCAGCTTTGTAAAAAGACACTCTCCATTATGATTTTTTGTTTTATAAAGAACGTATAAATTAAAAATTATAATTATGATTACATTGAAGCATGTTTTTTTTTCAGCTACGGGCTGCATTTTATTTTAATCAAAAATCAGAACGTTAACACACATATACCGAATCATTCGTAACGAGTGATCACCCAATATTGTATAGATACGTACTTTCCTATAGAAAATTTTTATCATACCATTCAAACAAAAGGAAACTTTTCACATAACCCAACGGACCGCCGTTGTGTGTGAATAATTTTCAACTTGCAATATCCAGACGTGGCGCGAAAGTATTATTTTTCATTTCTGAAAACGTTTTTCATTCTTATTCATACATAATGCGACGTGCACGAAACCCGAATTTTATATAGCGATGCTTATTTTATTCGCATTTCTCAGGGATGTGAATCGAATGAAAGCCAACATAGATTAAACGATATTTTCAATTAACCCCTAATTAAAATTTATATATATTGAAAAAATGTTATATTTAATGAAATTTTTTTGAATTTTTATATTTAAAATTTTTTTTTTTTCGCATCCCTGAAATTTTCTTGTATACATTTTTTCGTCGGTAAGGCGCTTTTGTACGAGTCAGGTGTGGACGTACACGTCTACTTTTTCCCACCGCCATAAATCAATGAAATAATTCCGTACGGGGGGGGGCTGGAGAAATTCATCTGGTCTAGTACGTTTTGTATTTCGAATTCCCTAACCCTCTGACGAATTCCCGGGCCCTTATGCTACAGTTCGCATGATTCATGTGCGAACCGAGGACCCTTCGCGGCGGCTAAGCGCGCGCGAATGACAAATCGCAATCGTTCGTAGAACGACTACCACAACTACAAGAACAACGGCAACAACCGACGAGGACAATCAACAACGCCGGCTACAGAGCGGCTGTCGTTGTCGCGTCGTCAACGTCAACGCGAACGTCAATTTCGCCCGCCGAGTTTTGCGGTTTTGTTGTGCATGAAAACGACATTTATTTTCGTACGTCAAGCTTTTTGTGCGTGCGACGTTCGCATTTTCTATAATAATACGACAGCCTTTTTTTATTTTCGTGTATTCGCGTCGGCGACGTTTGTTTCGTTTAATTTTTCATCGCGTATGAAAAAGTTGTTCCGCGCACGTAATTTGTTTGAAATAAAAATCTATTTGATTATTCAACGTCGGCTTGAGCGATTTGATGTCATCACAAAGCAAAGTTTCCGTTTTATTAATCAATTTAATTTTATTGTTGCGAATAAAAATATTTCCGTGTTGTGTCGAATGAATTTGACGTATACATTCATATTCGTATTCAAAGGATACAGTTTTATTTTATCGTTTTTGTTAATCGTGGTAACATTTATACATGAATATTAATAAGATACAGTAATTAATTAAAATTTTGAAATAAATACTTTTTATTTGATGTGATACAAATTTATATATTACTTATATTATTTTATGTAAAATAAACTTTTTTTTCACTCGAAAACTACGACGAAATTGTATTAATTAATTTCAATCAATATCACGTTACTGTAATATTCTTAAAACAACATATTAATTAGTCATCATTAATTACACAGCCAAACGTAAATATCATCTTAAATTCTCGTACATCTTACCACAGCGAAATTCCACGAAATAAAACCCATGTTTCGCCCGCCCTCTAAAATAACTCGAACAACCTTTCAACCCTTTCGACTAGATCGTCTCCCTTTGACCACGGCCCAATCCTTAACAGGAGACACCACTAGACGAACACTTTACGTTTCCTCATCGGCATTTTTCAAGCCGCAGAACACGTGAAACGAGCCTCTGCACACACACACAATACCCTACCTCCACATAACGACATAGTAAAGTAGCGATAATCGGAATCCCGTCTACGGCATTCGGGTCGGTGCCCATTGTCTTTGACGTGGTAATTATTCACGCGAAAGGTGCGCTTCAATTACATCCCGCACCCATTCACCGTCCATATACGGTTCGTATTATACGAATTGCTCTCCGATGACAATGTGAGAGTGAGAAATTGCTAAATACCCGGGACCCGCCCGTGCCCGGGTCCTTTCAACTATAATTTTCGGCAATTTTGGGTTTTCGGGAGAGCGGTGTTAATCCGCCCAACGTCAATAGTTGTCGGATCGGTTCTCCGGCCCTGTCGAATGTCATAATGCAATTATGTGGCCCGAGTTTGACTTGCTCTTGTGTCGTAGATGTGGTGTGAATAATTCATGTTTGTTCTACTTGTTGTCGATGGGGATATTCATCGTCAAATCGCTGCGGTTAATCAACTGTTGTAAAATAAATCGTAGTTTTGTGGAAGTTTTTTCGTCGAGTTGATTCGCTGATGATCGTATTATATTATATTTGGGATAAGTCGCTTAGTATAATGTAATGAAATTTGTTCGGCTGTGACCATTTTTTTTCGATATAAGTACGATTATTAACATTCAAGATGTTAAGGACGCCCATGCGTAAAATTGTCGAGGACGAATATCTTTTGATATCAAATGAAATTATTATAAAGATAGAAAAAAATTGGATCTCGTTCAGATAAAGATTGTCGACGTGTCTCTCCGAATATATATTTTTTTAATGAAGATTATTACATAATATTATATTTTTTTTTTTTATGTTCGAAGTGAACTTATTTTACTCGTGTATACCAAATGCAAACGTACTTCTGGGAAAACGTTTCATGAAACATTCGCCCTTAAATAATGGATAGCGGCATCGAAATGTTTTTTATGATATTCTTCAAAGTGTTAATTATCGCACTTTGCTTTCAAGTCATAAAAAACTTTTTAACGCTCTTTTTCATATTTTCGAGCTCAAATTTTGACACTAATAAATGTCAGTCTATATGAAGCACACCGAATTAAAACTCCTAATGAAATTAATTAAAAAAATTACTACTTTCTATTATTCCTTTTATTTTAAAATAGCCATACTTTTGAAATTTCTCTTTTTATCATGAAATCAAAAATAAACTCCCATACAATTTTATTGTATTGAATTTATACAGTTTAAACAAAAAAGAAATTTCTCATTATTATTATTCTAAGAATCTCTTATTGAGGTACCGAAAATAACAATACAAAAGGTAGAACATCAGAGAACTCTCTAACAACAGTAATGCTTTTCCATCACAAGCAGCGTGTTCTTTACGATCAAGTAGCATTCATCTTCTATCTATAACAACGGCGACGTTCAACCTTTCAGTAGCATAGATTTAATCTTTAAACCATTTCAATCTCGACGAACAAGTTTTCCACATAAAACCTTTCTCAAAAACAGTAATCCGATCCACTACACCCGACATGTTTTCAAAAATCGTTTCTCCCGATCGAACGCAACACTCGCAGCGCACAATACTATACGAATTTCTCCCTTTGTACACGGGGGGCCGGATCGCTCCCAAATCAGGGAACAAACAGCGGTAATTAAATCAGAGGGCGCCGATTGTGCCCCGTTTAGGGCCCGGCCCGCCCCTTAATTATTCGTCACGTCGTTAAGCCGGGGGGCGCAGGCCCGGGGGCGGAGCGCCCGCCTTCTTTCCAATTAAGATACGGCCGGACGGGCCCCCGCGAGAATGGCGCGCAATTACGCACCGCGCCGTGAAACGCGATTTCGATATGTGCGTATCGGGAATATTTCCGGTGCCCGGTTTTGTCAAGTGGCAGCGATCGGAAGTGTGTGTGCGTGTGTGTGTGTGTGTGTGTGTGTGTGTGTGTGTGTGTGTGTGTGTGTGTGTGTGTGTGTGTGTGTGTGTGTGTGTGCGCGCGTGTGTGTTGGAATTTAATGTATTAACGTTTGCGCGAGTGACGAGTGGAAATTTGAGGTGTTTCGTTTGGGATGGTGTTCGATTGATTGAAGATTTATTAGGGGATCAGTGTTGACAAATTTTTGATTGATATATATTAGTGGTATATAGGTTCGATGTTAATAACATCGGCTGTGAATTGATAACCATGCTGGTGCGTAATGAAATAAAAATTAAATATATCTATGCGAAATTATTTTGTAACCGTGCTGTTGCGAAATGTAATAAAACAAAATGAGCGTCGACGTCATCATCGTCATCATCATCATCATCGCCAAAAGTCACGGTTCGGGACGTTCAAATGAAAAAAGGAAAAAAAAATCATCATCATCATCATCATCATTTTAAAGTCGCGGTTCGGGTCGTTCATTTGAAAAAAGAAAAGAAAAAAAGCGAGCGTCATCGTGACGAACGAACGAACGAACAGATGGACAGACAGATATCCGCTATGTGATGTAACGGTGAATATTATTCTCTCAGAACTAAACATTTATTTGTCACTTATTTATTTGTTTATCGCACCTCTTTTTAGTTGTCTTTGATGTGGAAATTAGTGCTGTCGATTAAAGTAGACCGTTGATTTTTTGGAATAAATACATAAATGATATTATTAAACTGTTATATACAGGTGGTCCTCGACTTACGACGGTTCACACTTACGTCTGAAAAAAATTTTTTTTAAATTAATTATTAAAAAATATTAAATTTTTTAAAAAAGTTTTTTAGAAAGTTTTTCAAATATTATTTACTTATTATTTCATTATTGTATCAATAAAAGTAAGTAAAACTACCGAAAAAAATAATAACAGATTCGACTTATGACCGAAGTTCAGAAATGTATCCCCGTCTTAAGTCGAGGACTATCTGTATTGTATTTGAATGTAAATAGTATAAATTTCAGGGAATGAGATTTCCTCTCTGTGTAATAGAATATAATTTATTAATTTATGGAACAAAATAATATAATACGATAAATTTGATTATTTAACATCAAAATTTTCTGCTTTATTTATTTATTTAAAAAAAACATATAGTATTCATACTTTAAATATGTCTATAATATCGTAGTTAATATAACGAACCTGTAATAAAACGGTCTCTTTTCATTCAAGATCCATTTTGTTCATTCACCCAAAAAATATAAAAGATCCCCACGAAACGTAACGAAACTTGTTCCGTTACAATGTAGCCAATTAATCCGTATGTCGACTAGCTGCAATCAGTGCACTTGACTGCAATCAATTAACTTATGTTCGTCGGTCCGTGTAATTTCGGTCAGTTCGGACTTGTACGGGTCCCCAAACGTTTCATTATGCAAATACATGTTTGTCTTGATGCGTTTGAATGTCGTTACAGTTTACCTGCAGTTTAACGGACTGTGTCGTTTCCAATTCTCTAGTTACAGACGAATTGGCAAGGATTAAATACCACCTCAATGTTTGCCCTCCAGTTTTGTGTTCTGCTGTATATGAATGTTGGGATAAAATTAAATAACGCTTATATAAAATTAGTCTCGTATTAAAATGTTATGTTCAACGAGAGCTCATTGCTATGAAAGCCTTTTGTGCCTCGCGAAAATATATTACGTACTTTTGAAAATGCTTTACACTTACATCGTAGTTTATTATGCGTAATTTGCATTAGAATGTTTCAGGTTATAAGTAAAAAATGAAAGCTTTATGTACGTAGTCGGGATGATTGCCAAAATTTTGCATCATTACAATAAAAAGCCCTTAGTGTAATAATATAAATATAAATAAGTCGAGTCTAGCATAGAAAAGAAATCAGTTTATTTGAATTTTGCTTACATATCATGCATGTATTAACGATAAAATATTAAGTAAATATTCATTCTGATATTATATAAAATACTCAAATATCATTTGAAAAGAAATGTAAATTAAATTTTCATAACAATAAAACAGAATAACGTTTACAATGTTTCTTTTTGTTCTGAAATATTTTTGACAGGAAAAAAATATCCCAACTCCAGTTAAATTCATTGCGAAAATTTCACGCTAAACAAACAGCAACATCGCTACAGCAACACCGAAATCGACAATAATTCATAATCCCCATTCCGACTGAAAATCAACGCGAACCGCGAAAAGCCATTCAAACACTTCGCACGTGCGTTCGCTCTATTCCAGTGCCGCCGATTCGCGTTTCCAGCATTATTTCAGACCTTAGGAGTCGGGTTTTCAGCTCCGCACTGTATGTCCCGAATTTGATACGGAGGAAACACAACACACAACCCACTTTAATGCGTATTCATCCGTTATCTCGGTGGTAGCGTTCCATCACTCTCGCCAATCTCGAGCAGCGGTTCGAGTCCGAGCGACTTACGGACGAAAAGCTACATAATTTTTTCCCGGAGCCGTAATGATCGATGGCTGCACAAGGATAAGACCGTTTAACATATGAGCGATCACCGACGAAACACTTTATATGGCGGATGAAATTTATTTCGGTAATATCTATGCGGATGTGAGCTTTTAAAAACTACTGCTTTATAAATTTTTGTTTCTCGAAAGCTTGCATGGACATTTATTTTGTATTCACTATGTGTATCGTTTAAACTTTGAGAAATTACATAATAAATTATATTCATAAATCATTTCGATTCTATGATTCATTTAGTTTTCTCGTTCGTACATGTTAACGGTCTTCCGTAACGAAACCGAGACGCGCCTAAACGTGCGGTTACACTAACTTATTACACTTCAGAGGGCCGAATATATGCACGCGTATGATATCACACGTGTCCTTACACGTTTACATAACACAACAGTGCAGGGTTCGAGTCCCATATCCGTTTTCGACGTGACAAAATGAAGAGGCGACTCGAACGGCAAACGGGGTCTTAAATAACCGACCCGGCCGATTGCAATAACCGTTTGGCCCCGTTCTTCATACACAGCGAAACTTGGGTAACGTAATATTATATATTGTGCATCGCGGCGTATGCGAATTTTCGTTTTCGGTTCACTTTTTCATATTTCGAACGCTCGTGATGATCTTCTCGGAGCGTTCTACCGTAATTGTGAAAAGTCTCTCCGGTCCCAGAGCGTCTGGAAAAGGCCGCAGTTGCAATTAAGTGCATCCTTTATCTCGTAGTCGGTGTTTCCATTATGCACTGTCGTGCGCTTAATGAGAAGATTCGTCTGTAATTACATAGTTTTTTTACCGACGATTTTTTTTCATTGTATACTTAAAATTTGTATTTGATGTGAAATATTGAAATAATATTATTTCTTTTGAAAAAAATTTTTAGGATAAAATAATTAAATTAGTACAATTTATTTCAATATCAATCCGAGTCTTAGCAACTATTTATCCATTTATCAACGCAAATGCAATTCATTTCCACTCGACGTAATTTATTCATTGTTTTTTTACGGCCTTCATCGTGTAGAAGGACACCGCATTCACTTTGCGCGAAAATTTCCTTCTTTTTTTCATTATTCCATCGTCGAGATAACAATCAAATATATATAAAAATATGAATAAACCCCTGAAAAAAAAATCGTATAAATAAACGGAATATATTTGGGCCTTGTGGGACGGCCACTACACGTTCAGACGAACGACACTCGTCCGTTTTCCGAACGGAATGGAAAATGCTCGCGGCTCGCATAAATATTTACGACTTTTTTTCCCTTATAAGTCGGCCTTTCGTTATTATTTGCGAGGCATTAATGTAAAAAGTTGCTTAACTGTGACAGCGTCGGACCGGTGACTCGAGGATTTATACATCTTGATTAATTGTCGCGGTGCGCTCTTCTTTCCCGAAGCGCTTTGGCATTTTCGGGTTTTCCCGGCGAAAGTACTCCTCGTTTCGAAATCCCACTTTCTTTGTTTCGAGTGCCGCTATAATTTAAATTTCGAAATATTATAATGCGATATTAAACGTAACGTTCCATCGCCGCCGTCTCTCGCCCGAAAATTTTCGCCCGCCTTTTGAATAATGCATACTTTTTGCGAGATTACATCGGCGATGATGGGACGGATCAGTTTTCGATAAGTTCGATCTTCTGTCATGCTTTGCATAGATGAGAATTGCGAAGTGGGCGTCGTTTTGCAATTTTTTCTAATACAAACTTTTCGTTTTTATCGTAACAAAACGACGTTGTCAAAATGTATCATTCATTACGTCGACATCGAAATATATAATAGCGGATTTCTGTGTGTGTCTGTGTGTGTGTGTGTGTGTGTGTGTGTATGAGAGAGAGAGAGAGAGAAAGAGAGAGTGTGAGAGTGTGTGTGTGTGTGTGTGTGTGTGTGTGTGTCTGTATGTCTGTTCGATGACGCTCGCGACTTTTTTTCTTTTTTTATGATAATGATGAACAAATAAACTGGTTTTATTAATTAAATATTTAATATTCAAATCAGGTACACATTTCAAGTTCACGCAATCTGGTTTTGACATTTTATCGTTTTCCGTTTCTTAACAAAACCACAGCCGATGTTATTAACATCGGGTCTTTATACTAGTACTAGTACTGTACTATATACTAGTACTATACTATATACTAGTACTATACTATATACTAGTACTAGTACTATACTATATACTAGTACTAGTACTATACTATATATAATACTATATACTGGTTCTTTATAATACATAGTTTGGCTTAAAAAAAGTCTTGACCATTAAGACTATTGAATAATTCATGGATAACATTTCGCACACGTCCACGACAACTTCCAGAAAAAGCTCACGCAGCAGTGGCAAGAATCGCGAAAGCTTTGAGCGAGCGTTTCGCGCACTCACGTTCTCCCCGCTTACGCACAGTCCGTCTCCACATAATGAGGGAATATTTATATTCGGGTTTTAGTTTATTCTTTGGCCACTTGGAAATTCATGCGGGGAGGCCGGCGCTCTGGCTTATGTCAGCTTTTCCTCGGGGCGGAGGCTTTCGGTGGCTTTGTGCCCTTCTGCGTTTACGTATAATACGTTTTATTTGCGTCGTTCGCGCAGTACGTTGCTGGCACAGCTGACCCGGGGCCGCACTTTCATTAGTTATGTAGGCGAACGAAAGTCGAACCGATCTCTTTTCCCTTTGTGATTTATTGGCCGACGCGCTTATTTCCGACCGTGTGAATCCTTCCGTTCTTAGTTATCCTCCTTATCTCTCTCTCTGAAGGAATTTTACACTTTGAACTGTTCGTTCGCGTTTTCCGTATCTGGCGGACGTGGCCTACTCTCGCTTTTCGCGCGTAGGCCGTTTCGTGCAGGAACCGTCTTTCGGCGTAATTTTTCGCTACGGTCGAATGGGGTTTATGCATGAGATTGTTAGTTTCCTCTCATTTCGAACAGTTTTTTTTTTACATTTAAATTTAGAACTCATAATCATTTAATATAAATATATAGTATATTTAATCCTCTATATATATAATCACGGATTTGTGTGTGTGTTTGTGTATTCGAATGACGCTCGCGAATTTAAAACGACCCACGTGACGATAAAAACAACAATACAATAGCAAATAAACTATTATATTTTGATTTTATTCATTAAATATTCAAATCGGGTACGGGACTTTTCGACTTTCTTCACACTTTCCATTCACAGTCGATGTTATTATTTAACATCGGACCTATATATATTTATATATTTCTTAAATTATATGCAACATAACGTTCTCCTATAGGATAAAGCCTTTTTGAAAACATAAGAAGTTTAGCTACTTTTCTCTTATCGCATGTTTCCACTACGTAGTGATGAGGGGAAGGTAACTTGCCAGAAGTTTGAATACTAAAAACCATCCCTTGTCAAACGATCACAGGTCAACGACGAGTGTTTTAATCTACTGACCACGCCATATTATATATCTTTTAACTTTTATTAAGAACCGTTAACTTGTTTTAAACGCTTTTCTTACTTATGTCATTTTTGTTATAAAACCTTCTTAACTCCATACAATTCCGGTTTCACCCACTAACAAACGCACAGATTACGCTTCAAATTTCATACCCGACTTACACTTAATCTTAGATTACTTTCACGCAAAATCAATCCCACAAAGGCTGCGCGGCATTTGCATGGACGCGAATTTATTTTCCACTCGTTGAATCGCGATCTCGGAGAGCATATGACATTTCGAATTATCCGAAGCACTCGAGCATTATGAATTTGCAAGTAAAAATCATTTGCTCGGTCAAGTGTGGTCGAATGCGTTCGCACCGGTTCGCATGCGTTCGTTCGGCCCGGTGAACCGTGGCCGAACTTTGAACTCGATTTGTTCCGTATGGAAATTTAAAAGTCGCGTGTGTTCGCGCCAAAATTATACGAGGGTGTTTGCTCGTGTCTGAGTGTTGATTTAAAGTGCGCGATGGATCGGGTTTGAGTTTGTTGCGTTTTTTTTTTGTGTCCGGTGTGTGTGTGTGTGTGTTTAGAATTAATATGCATAGAGATCTTTGGTAATTGATTTTTATAGGATGGTAATTTTTTATTTATATTTTGTGAATATTGTGTTTGAATTTTTTGTACATATTTACAAAATAAGAAAGTTTCAAAGGACTTTTGATGAAATTAAAAATTTCAAACTTTTTTTTTAGATTACTATTTTTCTCTATTTTGCAAATTATTAAATTTTAATCATTGAGCAAATTTTAAAAAAAGGATAAAAATTTAAGCAAACCGTGTACCGACTTTATTATTCTAATAATATAATAACGTAACACCAGCCAGGATTAAGGCAACAGCAGCAGCTCCTTTAGCACGTTTTTATCGAATTTTAAATTAAACGCAAAGAGAAAAAAAATCTTGAAATGCGGACGAAACATATTATACAGCGTGCAATTAAAAAATTAATTTAGAGCGCGTTGCTTAATCGAAAGGCGAAACCCATTTTAAAATGCTCAGAAGTTGGATTAAGCTGAGGCTTTCCTTTGGCTCGTTCCCTTTTCTCTTTGGCTCGGCGTTGTGTCTTCTTCCTGGGTTACATACATATTTAGTTAAAATACCTCGACCGGGGCTTTGAGGCTTTTTCATTACGCGAAAGCTCGTCGATGTTTATTTTAGCCGGCATATGCCCCATTTTTCGTTCCGCTTTCCAGTAACAAGTTTCCTAATACGTATATGTGCGCGTTTGTATGGAGCGTGTGTATTTGCGACCCTTATTTTTGCTTTGCGACACACGAAAGGGCGGCTATTAAGGACCCGTCCCACTTTCCGGATCCTTTTTTTATTTCATATTAATGTGAACGAACTGGACGAGCGAATGTCGTCGCTTTATTTTTGAATAAAATATATTTTCTCTAAGCATTTTGTGCATATATTTTTTTAACATATTTTGTTTGGTTATGCGGGCACGTCGAGTTTTTTGCGCTTTGAACGGATTTTTCGCGTTTTCATTCAATCTGTCGTATTTCGCATGAATTATGTAAATTCGAGCCGGAGGCTTTATTGGAATCTGCTTTAATTAAAAAAAATGTGTCGTATACAAAAAAGGTTGAATCATTTTTTTCAAGTCCGATGAAACTATACTTTCGTATAATTGTGCGGCGTGATAAATGTTCCTGGTTGTAAAATTTCCGTTGCGATATCGCACAATATAAAACATCCCCTTATCAGTTACCCTTTAACTAACGAAAGTGCTATTCTTTTTTTCCCCATCCAAATCAGCAACAATAAACTGTGGCCATTACACGTGTTTACGTGCGATAAACAAATCGTGACCGACGAACATGCCGTATAAAAGTGATATAAATCAGAGCAATTAAAACTCTCGTACAACACACGAACAGCAAAGGTCGTGCGGACATCTAAGGCGCCATAGTATAATGATTGTGAATATACTGTGAGTTTTTCATTGGCGATTCGAGTGTTAAATATTCAAAACAATATTGAGACAACGGTCATATGAACTGAGGATGTCGAAAGTCGGGGAGCAGATGGAAATCTGGGGGACCTGACGCCCAAAGCTCATGGCCCATACTCCAGACTTTGGCCTTTTGGCGGCCAGCCTGCTCAGGCTCATAATCGGTGAGTAATTATTATCAGATCGTTATCATGTCATTTGTGGTCAGTGAATAGTTTGCCATTTTGATGAGGATTCTGCAGTAATACGAATCACGCTAATTTAAATTTCCCTCGCGAACATTAAATCTGAAATTTTCCATAGTAAATTTATTGTGATAATATCTGTTCGATTGATATCGTACGTAATTATTATTTACATACGTGTATTGATTTCGTATGAAAATATTCAGTCATGTAATTTTGCACGAATATAGAGTATCTAGATTGAAATTAAACTCGATAGACAAAATCATGATTGCAGTTTATGCTGAATATATTTTTTTAATTGAATTAAAATAAATTACCAATTACATCATGTAATTCTAAATGATACGTTTTTGCGATCTCATTGAATATCTTGGCGTGTTTTCGGCACAAAACAATCGCATTTGCGAACATAAGTCCTCATAGTTTTCTTGGCACAACTTGGTCAAAGCATTAGATACACTCTGTACATACATTGACGTCGTTTTCAGTTTTTTTTTCTTTTTTCGCAACAAAGCTGACTCATCCGTGGTCTCAAATAATTAAGGAAGACCTGCAACAAGGGCTTGCACTTTGCGTCCTAGATCTACGTTTATCTCAGAACTTAAACACACACTATAAGTACGTTTCTGTGTATAAATCCAACGTTGAAGGCATTTCTTGTGTGTTCCTTGGCTTTTGTCCAGTCCCGGTCTTTGTTATTTTTACAATACGCTTTGTTTTAAAGACTGCAGGTGCACCGAGTGCCGGTGCAGATAAATGCACAGCGATAGCTCTGGTGCACCAAATGGGAAAATAATTCGCACGTGCAATCCCCGAATCCAAACACCAAATATTAATTGCGGAGCCGAAACTCGGCAACAATGTTGATAGAAATAAACCACTACGTGTTTTATCGTCGGCAAACAAAGGCTCGCCGTTTTCAGTTTTGTTCTGTTTTTAACGTATACTTATGTTAAACTGGACTTTTGTGCTTTCACGGTTCGATACGGGAGCTTTTCGGTTATAAACTGTATTATTACGCGATACGTGTTTTTTATGTATTTACTATCGCCATAAAAATATTTCTCAAAGTAATGTATTATTTATGTGACTTTAACTGTATGGATTATATCAGATTTTATGTGTCTGACACAACTTTGTGCTTAATCCTAAGGCAACATTCTTTTTGAAATCATAATACAGCACAAGATGATTTACTTAAATATTTATAATCCTCGTACGTCATGGATTCGCCAAGTATTTACGCAGTATATTATATATTCAGCACCGAGTACATCAGTCGAATCGACATGTGATTTGCTTGCACAAACGCCCACGGGACGGTTGTCTCGAGTCAATATTATTCTATTTTC
Organism: Hydropsyche betteni; assembly: GCA_028571205.2. Classification (NCBI taxonomy): domain Eukaryota; kingdom Metazoa; phylum Arthropoda; class Insecta; order Trichoptera; family Hydropsychidae; genus Hydropsyche; species Hydropsyche betteni. The sequence continues at coordinate 9,875,698 of JAOXNN020000004.1, forward strand.
GCACTGTTCCTCTAGTGCTTTTGTTTTAAATCTTCCGGTCGATTTAATGGACGACATGCGACAGAATCTTCCTTTTTACCCGCATTTCTTATATACCCCTCGCCGAGACTACGCCTCGGGGGATTTTCGTTTGAAATTTTGTCAATATTTAATCTACGCCCGAAGCCCGTTGATCCGTAATGGAATAAATTCTACTGGGGCCATTCGTTCCAATTAATAAAGACGTCTCTCTTTTTTTATTTTAAAATAAAGTGATATTTTTATGCGTTGCGTAATATAATATATTTAAAATACACGGATCTTAGAAACTTTTCGTTTTATCGATATATAAGATTTTATTAAATTAAAATTTGATATTCATTGAAAGGGTCGTAAAATAATTTTCAATAAATATGAGCTGATTTTTTTATTTTTAAAATAGAATATTTATACTTCGTTCCATTTTTATATTTGAATCGAGCATAATCTTAAAATGTAAAATTGTATATTAAATTATAATATCGGCTTTATCCTGAATATATAATGTTTTTGTAGATAAATTGAGTTTCAACCTAAATAATGGACGGTCAGATAGGCGGAATTGGGCCGTACTTGACGTATATAGTCCTTGGCGTTAATAAGATTCCAGTGTTATTTTCACACCGTCATCGGGCAATTTGTATTCTCATTACGGAAAAGAGTTTATATATTACACAGGATAGGGATCACTGTCAGACATCTTTCGCAGAATGGAGGTTTCTCCTTTCGCTTCGGTTTTCTTCCGTTTTTCCCCCATGCCGATACCGTTTTTTTTTTCGTGGTTCCCAAAATAAAACCGCTCATCAGTTCCGCTAAAGAGGTGTACCCTAGTCGATTATCTCAGGGAGGTAATATTTCATCGGGATTATCTTATCGTGATCGAGTTTATAGGCGTCCAGAATAATGAATATTTTTTTAATATGTTGAATGAACGAAGCCGTTATACAATATTACCAATTTCGTAATGATTTTTCGTGATAAATTCATAGTTAGGATATTAAATTTGACCTATATAAACTTCAGGCGAAATTAGCTTTTCTAAATCATTTTGAAAGGATCGACGATGAAGTGAAAAGTGGAGAAATATTGTTATGCAAATTCGTTCCTTAGACTGCACTGTGATAAGAATTCTAATTTTTTGATAATATTTATGCAAATTATTACTTCTTTCTTCACGTCGTCGTAATTAATTCTGGAGCAAAAAAATTCATCTTATAAAAAAATTAATCATTGGTAGTTGGCACAATTTTTCATACTAATCATATTATTTTTGATGGATTGCTGTAATATTTGAATGATATAGATAATTTTCTCCAAATTCATGTAACATAATAAAGTTATATTTTAATTTTGTGCGCATAATCAATTTTCTTGAGAGCACGTTTTCGAATTGAATATTAATGAAAAATTTAATTTTTATTTTCTCCTTGAATTTTTAATCCAATTCCAATCGTTGAACCGAATATATACATAATAAAAAGAATAGTTGAAGTACGTCTGCGTTGATTAAAAACAAAGATCTCACAACAATAAATTAATTTTCATTATATTTTTTCCAAAGGGATTCTTTATCGCGATGCTTATCAGTTAGAATGTCTTTTGAAACAAAACGTATCTGCGTTTAATGCGTTTTCCTCCCTGGCAATAAATTCGCTCTCAAGAAAAAAAAACCGTCTAGCGAAAATATGAGTTTAATTTCACTAATAAAACTGACCTCTTTTTGTCGTTTTTCGCCCACCGCCACTTGGAAAAAATGTGGGTAAACGATTTTATTTTCGTGCGGAGCCAAAGTTTGCTGGCTGCCTTCGAGGGACGGGCAACGAAATCTCCGCAGCGAAAGACGTAGTACTTTTTAAAAGTTTTCATAATTAGTGTCCTCCCAGAGGAACAATTTGCCGTTATGTAAACAAGATTTGCCTCTTCTCTCCTTTTTGCGCATTTCGTGACCCACCGCCCTTATATCCTCAATCATTTTCCTTCCAGTCGAGATTTTTCCTGGGCTCGGTGAAAACTCCGACTCGGCGTATAATATAACTGCAATCTCCACGTTGAAATTACATGCTTTATGTATAAATTTCTGCCTGCCGTATTAAAGCAACCACACAATATAAAATATTTAATTTTTTTTTTCAATCAGGAGCTTTTGCTTTCTATTCATCCGTTTTAATATGTTCGAATTCCTCGAAATTAAAAATATGCTTCTAAATGTCTTTCATTTCATTTTTTCACACAAAGTAAATATACGTACGTTTAAAGTATCAGAATTCGGATAAAATTCATGTCCCATTAAAATTTTCATATTACCTATTCATATGAAAAATGTCTTAGTATTTAAATTGAAATTCTTTAATACACCAATTTCGTAAACAGAAAAATGTCTTCAGAATCGAAATATTACGAAGAAAGTATGCATGATTTATTTGATGGAATTAGTATTTATACTTGAAGCATACATACGTCTTTTCCATCATATTGAAATTTCGTTTACGTCATTCGCTAATAAATCTGGGTCATCCCGTACGGTTGGGGCCGTTTTCATCTTCGAGTAGTTCCTTAAACGAGCAGACGTTTCAAAGGAAAGAATTTATTTGTATAATAAATTCGTCCATCCATTACCCGATAAGCTCAATACAATCAAGTCCTTTCTACGTACATACGCATTCGGATCCATGTCCATACACTCAACTCCATTTTCATGACAATAAATGAGACAAAACAAATCCACGTCAAGAAATCAGCTCTATCAGTGCTTCACGTTGAATAACGGCTCGGAATCATTCAAGAGAATGAAAAAAATCGCACACACTTCAATAACGAAAGGCGACCTTTCCCTTTCGGCCGATTTATTTTAATAATAAACATATTCTCCTATTTTTTTCGTTTGCGAAAAAGTCGACCACTCCAACTCGCTGCGGAGGAGGTCATTACGCGTAATTGGATCAGTTCTGCTTGCCGCTCGAATAGATGGTATGGAAAAGCAGCAACGCGAACGATTTCTATCACAATGGAGAATATTCGCGATCCGGTTTAATGTTATCTGGACAAACAGCGGATCGAAGACAAACACTAATTTGACTCTGGAGAGGAGGCTCCACTTCTGAGCACTATACTTGTGTGTATAACGCGTGCACATTGTGTACCGTGTGTAGTTACCGAGTAGCGTATGTGCGTACAATGTTTCCGATTAACTTTACTAATTTGCGTTAAAATCGAGCTTTGCAACTCCGAGTCGGTTAACAATGAAGTTATTTTGCGCCACTGATAATTTGTATTTAAGAAAATTTTTAATTATCGTTTAATTTCTAGTGCTGTTGTTATGGTATTGAAAATTGATGTTTTTAATTATTTATTTAACTTTCAATCTATATGTGATTTTAATTAAAAACTAATATTTTCAGTTTTCAAACTTTTTGATAAAGTTGAAAAATTATTCTAGCTGTGTTGCCTAGATTCAATATTGTATTTTCAAAGCGGCAAACACCTATAATTTTTAGATACATGATCGATTTTAGCTTTTGACACATTCGAAATTTATATTTTCGTTCGTTCAGTTCTCTTTCTCTCTCTCACTCATAGTGTTATAATACATTAATCTCGGAGGGGAAAATTTTAAGATCGTAAATCTGCATACGCCATACATTCTAAAGTTTTCCCCGTTCCAAACACAGCTAAGAATACCTTACGTTAGGGCTGAAATGCCAGATTACGTTGATTTACCTTTTTTTTATTTTCGCGCCCTTAATTTTAATATTCGAACGCTGTCTTTGACACATGCCCGCCGAAAAAATATTAGCCCATGCTCTGTAAAATATATCTATTCTCTTGAAAGAGATTCTTAACGAAAATAATTCGTGAATTCGGCCGTATCAACGGGGTGTTCTATGTTAATTTTTGATAATGTTGTAATCGAGGCTTGTCTCTTCCCTCTCGCCTCTCAAAGAGCTTCCTGTCGTCATTCGTTACAAAGGCCCTTTGATGTGAGCTGTATCAGAAACGACTCGTTTCAGCGAGACGACACCGCTTTGCTGATTTTCTTCCTGTAATTATTATTCGTCTTCTCTCGTAAAGTTGGCAATTATCCAGAAACAAAACACTGAAAAATCTGTATGATTGTCGAAGGACTCATTTCGGTATTACAGAGAAATACTTTTTATATTTTTCAGAATAAATATTTGTTATTTACTTCTTTTTCTTTTTAATTTTAAAAATTTCCATGGTTTATTTTCGTTAGCAAACATAAACTCTATTTTGTGTAAAATTACCATCTTTGTAGCGACATCTTTTGCTGATATTTTAAACACAAAATCTTTGGTTGGTTTGGGCACTTGCTAAATATTTTTAGTGTTAAATTCAGCCGAGTTTCTTACCATATTAAAGACGTTTTACATTTTAGCAATAGGTGTCTCTGTATTTTCATTCGAGATTTTTGATAAATTTCTTTTTATTTATTCAAAAATAATATTTGAATATGAAATCACATAGTTTTTAAAATATTATCAATTATTACAAAATAATTATATTATCTTATTTCGAAATATTTTTTCGTGAAGAAGAACAGAGTGAACAAGAAATACCTAAAAACAATCTCGTTTCGCTAACAAAAACTATTTATCTTGGAGAGACACCCACTTCCCGTGCTTCGTTTTTCACACCGTTCACTAAACCGACGCTAACACATTCAGCACAAAGCACTGTCAGATTACACTTTTGTGCCACTGTTTTCTAACTATTTTTTTTTCTTTCTTGTTCCAGGTAAGTGTGCACCGACTGCAACAATGTCGCGCAATTCCCACCGGACGGACCCACAGGTACCCACTATATTTTTAAAGGTTCGTTTTTTCCGCACAATCTCGTTTATATCGAGTCACTTCGCAATGCTCCCAAGAGAAACGGGTCGCTCCACTCTTTACATCCAATCCGTCGGATTTAATGAATGTCGGAAACTTGGGATATTTGCATATCTCGACGAGGGAACGATCTCACATGTTCACACATTACCCATACACCCGCGAAGGTGTTAAGCTGACGTTTACGGTATGTCTGGGAAAAATTTTACTTATAAACTCGTCGCTCAATCATTCCCCGCTGATTTCGTATGCAAAGGGCGATGCTTTTGGAAAAGCTTGCGCGAAATGCAATTTCGCATCGCGAAAGAGTGAGTGCATATTCCAAACACAATTTTCCGTTTATCTGCTGCGTGCCCGTTGCTCAAAATTAGATTTTACTCTGGCGTGTACGATTTTTCGAAATAAAAATGTTCTTATTGAATACGTTCATTGCACGAGACGAACGTTTCGCTGTTTTCGTCGAAAGAAAATATAATATTGTTTTTCATAATTAAAATCAGAGTATTGGAGAGTTGTGGCTCTAAATTTTCGATGGTTATTTTCGCTCGGGGAATTGTTAAATGTTTAATTTTCAAATTTCATACTCGTTAAACATTGGCCTTTATGAAACGAAATTTTCTTTATAACATTGTTTCATGTTTTTCGGAATTCTTGGGTGAAATTTGTTACATGCAAGTTTTAACAGTCAATACGTTTTTATGACTTTCCTTCGGTGTGATAGTATTTCCTTTGAGGTTCCAATTTCGATTCGGGTAACACATGATGCAAAGATTTTTTTACTTTATTTATTATCACGCATTTTTATATCAAGATTTGTTATTCTATCAAAAAAACACATTCTACGTCCTTTTCTGTTTTTGATTGATGTATGAACAATTTGTTAATTTTCCACAAAAGCGATTCACTATTCCACGCGATTTATTAATTACAACGTCGAACCACTCCGCCGATATTCACAATATCAAATTAAAAGCACAATTCCCTCCGACCATCGCCCGAATTAATAATAATTGGCAGAGATTAATTGGTGATTAATATCGGCGGCACACTTTGTGCCATCGAAACGCCGCCCTCAAAGCAACATTTTCCCAATCCCTCCGCATTTACGTACTGCGGTCTCCGGCCCGACTTAATATTTTCGTCGGCGACTCATCTTTACGACCGTCGGCCGTTCGTGGTAACGATAATGACAATAATAATACTAATATTAATGATGTCCTACGTATTATTATTGCGCGGACGATATCCCGTTTTATCCCCGGGACCGTTACGGCGTTTGTGTTAATTGGAAACCTGTGTGCCACTCGTTAATCACGGCTACGGTTTTAGTTGGGAGGCTGGATTTCACTTTGTGCCCTTTTTGCTGAAACTCGGCCTCGTGTCGACGTTGTGGCCCTTTTTTCGAAACGGGGAATGTGTTTCGTGGGAACTTTTTTAGAAATGGACGTGTGTGACGTTTTTTTTTTACGTTGGATATTTTAGTTTGTTTGAACCGGGGGATTTCGAAAAGTTTCGGTTTTTTGAAATTTTACGGTTGTGTTTATTTTTTTTTTTTTATTTATCATTTTTTCTGTAACGGAAATTTAAATGCGATTTGCAAAAAAAGCTTGTCGTTAGTAATGAAAAAGAAATAAATTAAATAACGAATCCTCTCAAGTCTCTTCTGAGACTCGGTGAGATTTATCCTTAAAAGAAATTTATCACTTTGAATATAAGATAATTCGTAATTGAAATTGAATTACTGAATTTTTATACTCTCGAGATCGTTAGCATGTATTAATATTCGTTTTTTGAATATCAAATTGCGCACCTTTCTAACAAGAATTATTTTAATAATTCATAAGAAACTCACAAGATACACAAATCGCCCGTTCAAAAAAAAATATATACACAAGGCACTGGAAGAAAACTAAGAAAATTATCCTTTCTAACACGCATCAACAACTCTGAAAATAGCCGTAGCGGGAATAAACTCACCTCGCTTGTCCCTTTTTCCTCACTATTTACCTTTACGAAACTTTTTTCTCCGCCCAACGATTTTCCCGCCTTTCATTTCCACGGAAGATTTCCCCCGCGTCGTGTCCGCTATTACACCGATTGTCATTATTATATTTCCGAGAACACAATGAGGAACGCAGAAAGAAGAACGTCCCTTAAATTTTCCGAGTCAAACGCGATTAGGCGAGTCTCGGGTCGCGTGTAGGTCGAGCTTTACGAGCGACATTTCCTTTATTAATCGGTCGTTTTGCGAAATTTCAACTCGCCAATATTATTTTTTAATTTTTCACATACAAAGACAAATATTTGCATAGATGAAATCTAGCTATCGTGTATTATCTGAAATGACTACGTTTACGTTAATGGCGTGTCATATTCGGGGCGTCGTTGGTTCGAATCGTTTTACACCCCGTAAACTTGGTCGGATTCGCTTCCTTTTTGCATAATAACGGCTCAGTTCAAATTGCGGATTCGTTCCCGTGAAATCGGTGCCGTTTATTATGTGTTTTACTGCGATTCGATTGCTATTGCGAGGTTTTGCCCGTGTTGAGTTTTACGCGTTGGTTTATTGCGCTTTTAATGTTGCTCGCATTTCGACGTTTCGTCGGGCATGTCGCGGATCGTTTTGTTGAATGATTCATCAGATAGTATTATATTGTCGAAGTGTTATTTCGGATATCGAAATGATATACGTAAAGTGAGCGGATGATTAATCATGTTTTTTCAAGTGCGTATTTTCGATTCTTGGCGTTAGTGTTTCGTTATAAATTATATAAAAAACAACCTTGAGTCTATGGTTCTATGATAAAATATTTGAAAAAGTTATGAGGAATATCGATTCAGTATATGTATGTGGATTTATCATTTTGCACTAAAATATAATTCGCTTTGTACTTTTATCTCAGACAAATCCGAAAATGTCTATATAAAAATCTTCAATCCGCATTATTCACTAAAATCTACCTTCGCATTTAATTTCATTACATTATGAATATTTTTCTTCTGTGAAAACATTGCTTTTCTATTATGATGCACGTTTTTCAGATCCACCGCAATCCCCGAAAAAGCTTTTAATTTTTCACTCACCGGAACGGGAAACCTTCCACGCATGCATTATTCACCGCCCCTTAGAAATAGCATATATTATATTTAAAACGTTTCTTCACCCCGAGATTTATGCTTTCTTCGCTTTTTGCCTACACACATTTTTGTGTAAGTACGAGCAATGCACACGGACGAATCCTTCGATTTCCACGGTAAATTTTACTTTCAAAAATATCGGCCGAAGGGAGCAAATCCGGGATATATTCACTTTTGCCGAGATAGCAATCTGCGTAAGAATGAGTTATTTCCGATGCGAGTTTCTGGTCTCTACTCTATTTAACCTGAGACTCCCGTTTAGTGTTTCGGAGGGCATAAATCAGATTTTTTCGAGGATATAAATTCAGACGTTATGGCGTCGTTGTTCGCTTTTGCGGCTTTTTTTAATGTTCCGGAATCGTTCTTGTTCTTTCGCTTTTATTAACGTGATAAATTTTGGTGGTGATCTCTTTTTTTTTAGCGCAAATAAACGTTAAGTATTTACATTCGTAAATCTCATTGTCTCGTCGCGTTTGCGAATAAATATCACGTGAAATATCTCGTGAGTTTTATTGTTCGTGAGAGAGTGCGGTGTTTTCTATACTCGATATTACATCTGACGTTTTGTGAACGATCAGTCTTGGCTATAAATGTTTATTGAGGAAGGTGAAATTCGATATTTTATCGTAATGAAATCATTTCATCTCATTTTCATCAATCATTCGATGAAGCGATGTTTTCTTATTTGGATTTTCCAGTTTTGACATGTGAACAGATATTTCAATTAGAAATTTTATGCGCTGAAAATAATTTTGTCTTACGTTAGCTGAAAACACGTAAATTTTTCTATATTTTTTGATTGACTAATGGAAATGGTGGATAATTAAAAAATGATCACATTGGAAACACGAAAAAATCGAGCGTCGAAAGTCGAAGTTCTGAACGAAGCTGGCGTCGCAGATTGCCGTTCGAACTTGTCCCCCATAAATTCTTCACGTCAAAGTTTCACACTTTAAAGAACACGGTTTTCGCGCCACGCACACTCACGTGAACATGTAAAACAGTGTTTCTTGATTTTATATCTATTACGTGACTCTACAATCATTTTTTCATAACGTTTATAAAAGCAATGTATATTGGTTTCTTTAAATTTTAACTCAAATTGATTCATATTATTATATATTTATCGATTTTACGAAATTACTTTTTAACGAAAATTTTCTGAAATATTGTACTAGATTGGGAAACTTAGATACAACCAACTTACGAATCTGTGTACAGAAAGTATAAAACACCGAGTGGTGGGAAAGGTTTCTTGTATCTTCGAACGTATTGAAATCACAAGACGTTTCTTGTGGAAAAACACAGTTTTCCCGCCCGTAGCCTGATTTATGTGTACTGGGACGTTGACGCGCTCATAAATCCAGGGAGTGTGACCGCGTTTCGAGTCCCGCGGGAAGAAGTGGGACAAAGCGGGACCACCGACTCGGTCTCGGCATAAATTCGACACGTCGTTCGAGATGCTCCCGAAAGCGGAAAAGTTTCGCGAGGACGAAGTTTTCCCACCAACGGTAGACTAATTGTCGACGAATTGTACCGGCAGCGATGAAAATCGCTAGTTTCGTTTTAAATTTTATTTTTTATTTTTTCAGAAGTGGCTTTTTATGCGTTTTGTGTTTTATTGAATTTTTGGGTAGATGTAAATATTTTGAAAATGTACTTAATTTCAACGTTTTTTGATTAAAATAACATTGATTGAATTAAAATAAACTTATACCCACGGTATTGAATCGAATTTGGTCTGCTTTTAATAATTCTTTTGAAACTTCGTGTGATATTCTTGTTTTGTCATTTCTCATTGTACTATCTTATTTTTTTAAAGAAACTTTGAAAAATCACAATATTATATCCCCAAGAGAATCATCCCGTTAACATAAATTGGGTCGATTACCGCACTGGATATCCATTTATAGATAAAATATATTCTTCATTATATGTTGAAATCTAAAGAAAAAATCCATATTTCCATAATATTGCAATGAATCTTTTGAACAATAAAAATATTAAAATATAAAATTTTCTGTTTTGTTGAAAACCTTCGGTACTCTTCAACAAGATATTTATTCGTCTATAAGCAGAGTTCGGGTACAAAAATATTCGATTCGTTGCCGTTTTAAAATACCTAGAATCCGCAATAGAGATTCATTACCGAGTCGTGAAACTTTCGAGACTCTCTTTCCTACTCTTCAGTCACAGAGAAAGAGCTTTCTTTTTCGTATTTCTTATTCGGCTCTTGAGTCTGCATGACAATGCGCAAAACTTCGCTAAAACTTCGTCGTTTTTCAGATATCGAAGCTCCGGTCTTTGATAACTTAAGATTATCAACTTTTTCCGTTGAAACAATGCAGTCCTCGCTTCCCTGTGCATGCATTTAATATATGTACGTGTGGGACTGACATGCAAAACGGTTGCACCATGAATAATGCAGGGTTAAACGTAATTTCCGAGTATTTACACGTTTAATCGTCTAGCTAACTCCGAGACGCTAATAGAAAGTTAAAGTCTTATTGGATCGGTCGCAATTGTCGATGCATTTTACGTCTTTGCGAACTATCGTGCACATATCCCCTGGGGTCTGATCGATCACAATGGGGAAAACGCTTTTCCTAGACCTCTTCTTCTTCTCAAGTCCAATTTCTCCGAATCTCGTTGTCTGTTGAACAATCCTTATCTTCTTTTACGCTCCCACGAACTCGGATGCAAGCCAGGCTACGTTCGAATAAATCACCTGAAATGTACGCATGTTGAAAAAATATATTCGTTCTTCGGATTCGCTTCTTTGATCTCCGGAATACATTCAGTTGAATTCGTATTATTAAGATGTTACTTCATCTGTCGGGTGAAAATTGGACAAGTACGAAAATCTACGACTTTTATATGCATTAGTGAAATTGTTTGAAATAGCTGCACGGTACGAAATAAAGTACGTGCATTTATAATTAAATTCACCGAGCGAGTAGATGATCTTCGCGTAAGTCAATTTAAACTTTCGACTCCACGCTTAAAAGACGTCACTCTAAACATGTACTATGCACATAACGAATTCGCATATAATTGATATTTTGAACGACGCCCTTAAAGAACCTTTATTTTCACGCAATCATTGTAAGGGAATAATGCGGTCCGCGTCCGAACGATCGAATTGAAACGGGCAAAGTTTTGATTGTGTTTCGTTTCGGGGAAAAGTTTCGCGCGATATCCCTTAGGCGCCGTCATCCAGGTGGGATATATAATATATCAATTTGCGATTCAAACTAGGCACAAATAGGGTTTTCAGATCGCGTGACAGCTAGACAGGATGAGGCCGCATGCTTGCCGATCCTTCGGGCCAATAATGCTGACGTGGATTGCACTAATTTTGCATACGGGACATGAAGGCTTAAGAGTCACTTTACGTCAACTATCACTGTAGGGATTAAATTTGTTCAAGCTCTTTGTCTCTAACGATTCGATAATCATATTCTGTATTATGAATTTTCATACATTACGTAACTGAAAGCTTTGTGAACTTTCGCGTCGTGAGTAGAGTACATGTTTTTTTTAAGGCTGATATAATATTTGTTGTATAATTTATATTTTGTTTCCGTCGTATTTCTGAATCCGGATGTATTTATACTGTCTGGTTATATAACAGTACGTTGAACGATTTCCATACGCCTCTCTGAAACAAAAGTAAACTCTACTGTTGCAATAAAGTGCATTTTTCTTGTCGTTTTCAGATTTTTTAAGAACCAGTTTGCTAATGGTTTATTTGCTTCTCCGCCGTTCATTTAAAAAAAATTGAGAATCGTCACAGTAAGATCGTTTATTAAAATTATATCTGCATTTTTCATTAAAAGTTGACGTTCGTTTCCGGTAAATAGATATCATGCACTTTTTAATATTTCATACCGTTTTAATATTTCGAATCATATTAAAAAAAATATAATAAATTAATTGAAAAATTGAACTCAACTTGTCCGAACTCCCATCAACATTTCTAGTTAATCGTTTTACGTTTGATTTATACACAATTTTTCTCGAGCTTTTAAGAGTTTTGTAACATTTTTGTTCTTTTATTCTCTTTAACAGAAAAAAAAATGTTAACGAGCGATTACAGTACGACAAACATTCACTTGTACGTTTCCCATTATTTGAGTTACTCTCATGGTAGGCAAAAATGGTTGTTGAGCCGTTTCTCTTCAGTTCGTTTGTTTGTCGTAGTATTCGATTGAACGGTAAAGCGAAATGTTTGTCCCATACACGATAACATACTTTCGCAGAAAATTTTCAAAAAAATATCCTTTCATATTGAAATCATGAATCTGTTTGAGATATTAACACTAGGCGAAAATTATTTCAATATCTATTCTAGCTAAAGGTGCATCGTCACATTTTCAATTTCGTTCTGATGCCACTTTTATCGCGAGCTTTGCAGTAGAGTGGTCGTCGAACGAAAATTTTGAATCTGTCCCACAGCACTAAAAGAAAATCGCTTATCGTTTTATTCGGATATATGTTACTCGTATATAGAACACAGTAAAACTTTAGAAATATGGAAAATAACCAAAATGCTTTTTATAAATAAAAATAAGTTTTAAAAATAATTTTCCATATATTGAAATTTTTATAAAAAAAAATGAAGTCTAATCTCATTAAAAAACTCATATTATTATTATTTCAAACCGATAAATTATTGAAAAGTGATAGTATAATAAAAATATATTTGCCTTTTCAAAATCTCATACTGTTTATTAAAATTTGAATTAACACGGTTTCCCTGTACAAACACGCAAACATATAAGATTCGGGTTAGGGCTTAGGGATAGGTGACTTGTGAAAATAAGAGTGCAAAGGGTGTGTGTAGTGTGAGATTGTGTTTTACTGTTTATCCAATAACCCTTTACCGGCTGTCGCCCTTAGGCACCGGTGTACTTGAGCGGCCATAACACTAAAATTGAATTGTCGACAATAGTTTTGTGTGACAATTCGATCCGAGGCGTGTCTATACAGAATCAGAGGACCAAGGGATGCAAAAGGATGGCGGGTGGCCTCCAAGGATATTGAATAAAGATCGCGATTCGCAAAGGCGTCCCGTCGTATTTTTAATATGAGCTCACAGCTAGCTTCGGAAAATAACATGCACTATAATACAATATTTTCGTATATGTGTCACCCGTTTATGGCGTTTTATCGAGTTAAGCGCTCCCGGATACGTTACCGATTTGAAAAATAGCATACTTTATTAGATTGGTGTGTGCGTCACAATTCATAAAATGTAGATTTGAAAATTTTAATGTGGTATAATACATTGGAGAATAATAATTGAATTTACATATAAAACTTTTTGACAAGTTGTTTGTTTCTTTTTGAAAGTTAGATTGTGCGCGTAAACGAAATATTTGTTGATTGATTTTTTTTAATCGTTTCTCGTTGTTGTCAATCGTTCCGGATTCGATTTAAACATAATCGGTTAACCCTTATCGTGACCGGGGTTGGCGGAAATGGAACGTATCCCGTGCCAGAATGCGAGCGTGTCATTATTGTCGAAATTGTTTCGTTTTCGGTGAATCGGATCCATGGAGGGTGCGCTTTCACAGGAAATTGAATAGCGTGTTCGTGGCTAATACGATTCTGAAAAAGAAAAAGTTATTCGATCAACGTGTCGTTGTCCGTCTTTGACAATGTTACAACAAAATTACTAAAATATAAGAATAACCAAAGACGGCCGCGCTTTGTGTGAAATTATCCGATTGAATAAATGTCGAATCTATATATGTCCCCTATGTATAATAGCGGGTTTCTGTGTGTGTGTTCGTTCGAATGACGCTCGCGACTTTTTTGCGAATATGGTCTTTATGCGTATTTACAGTTAACGTCTATAATATGATGCTTATTACCAACTGCCTCTGGTTTTGCCTATGTGTCGTAATTGTGACAATAATAAATGAACTGGTTTTATTAATTAAATATTAAATATATTCAAATCGAGTACGGGTATCAGATGTTACAACTGGCTTATCCATTCCAATTTAGCCTGTATGCCCATTAAAATAACGGCTATAATCACTATTTACATCATTATCGATCTTGAAAATCGCGACCTTTAAATTTGGTCTTTATGGTCATTATAAGAACGGCTATGATCTTTGTAATTTTTATTTTATTACGTAATAGTATGGTTATAAATTCACACCCGATGTTATTAACATCGATCCTATACATTATCCTCTAAATATAACAAACGGACATAGAATTTTCACAACGGAACCGTTATAAAATATTTTTGCATAGATTTAATTTTTTTTATATATAATTACGTAATTCACAGCCTATATACTAGTTAATAATAATTTCCGAGCGATATAAACGTGAATTTTTGTAGCTTCCCTTTGAAAACACATTTCTATACAATTCACCGAATAAAGGCTATGAACAATTTCACAAATAAACCACAGCCTCCCACGGGGTGTGTACACAGCCCCTGACCTACGCAAAGCGGAAAATCGATGTAGCCAACCCTCGTTTTACACGCCCACGACGCTTTCGAAAAAAAAAACCACAATTTCCGAAAGTGTCATTCGCAAAATAAGCGACGATCCCCGGGTCGGTTATGCAATCCGCCAAATCGGAATTTTCGATTCAAATGTATGCAACGTGTTGTTCGTCTGCTGCGAGAATGACTGATTTGCGACGTCCGACATATAAAATGGCGGAGTTTTTTTTTCGGTTTGCAGTTTCGCGTGTCGGCTGCGTGTTTTCCGAGAAAAAGTCGGACTTGGTGAAATTTCGCGACGGCCTTGATATGAAACTAGTTTCAGAAGTTGGATTTTGCAAATTTTTTATTCGCGTTTCCGAGCTCGGTTCTGCCAAAGTTGCAGTAACGCGATACCGTGTTCGCGAGGCTTTTGTTTTCGTTTTGTCCGCGAACGACTAACTGGGTTTGTGTTGTGCAACTAGAGCGGAATGTTAATATTTTGCGATATTTAAATAGAATTGTTAATTCGGTGTCGAAATAGTAAAATGAGGAAGTCGTTGAATTGACAAAATGTCGTGTTTGATTAAATCGTTTGATACATCCGGATGACTTATAAAAATGTATTAGATACGTGTACATAAAAAAACAACATTTTTTTTAATAACATAGATTAAGTACCCGGAAAAAAAGGTTTATTCAAAAGAATCCCCTATATATAATAGCGGATATCTGTCTGTCTGTGTGTGTGTGTGTGTCACAATGATGCTCGCGACTTTAAAACGATCGACGGTCGTTTTTTCGAAATAAAAACCAGAATTAAAAGCCAGACCGGGATTCGAAC
>JAOXNN020000004.1:9898569-9908700 GCA_028571205.2 Hydropsyche betteni
CCATTAATTTCAATACAATACCTTAAGAATTAGATTGTATCGAATCGAGTTGTTACTTTTTTGTTTAGCGAAATTGCCAATCCAAGTTTCGCATACGGATATAATGTGCGGCATACGAAATTCGTAGGCACGCAACGCCCGAGCGTTACGCATATGAATTTTTTATGGTCTTTGCGGAGCTCGACTGTTCCGAAAAAAAAATGTCCCGGTCATTTATCACGGCATGGCCTTAACGCCCGAATTTTGGCCTTTTATAGCGGAAAAATAATAACACGTCATCGATCCTTTTTTTCTTTCTCAAACTATGCCGCGACAATTTTCTATTCGACAACGGGTCTCTCGTGACAAATACCGAAGCCTTCCCTTTCGCTGTTAAAGCGCTTTGAAATATAGCTTTTTTCCCGCATCTCTTTCGTTTCATTTTCACTCAATTTTATGCCTCGATTGATCGTGATAGACTCTTTTGCGTATTAATGGCTCATTGTTTTTCATTATTATTCTTGATGTATTGTCGTTTCCCAAATTGTTCTGCTTAAAATGTAACTTGAGGAGACTTAAAAAGCTCAAAATTCTTTTTTATTATGTAATTTATTTATACGAATTGTCGCAAAAGCGAGCAGCTAAAACGACTCATAACGTTATAATATAAAAATTTATGATAGCCATAAATAGATAATTCGGCGGAACGGTTTATTTTCATCTCTTGAACAAAAAAATGCTTCTAACTTGGAAATTAATGTCGAAAAATAAGAGAAAACGCGTCTACCGAATCGTTTTGTTTCATCTTATTATGATGATTGTGTTGTATTTTTTTATTGTCGATATAAAAATGAAGGCTAATTTTCTATCGGACATAGGAAAAAGTTAAGCGACTTCTACGAACTCGTACCTGGAAAACGACGCAATCACTAGAGTACGTGTCGACTCGAGAAACTTGCACGCTCGAATTTCTAGAAAATTGAAGGAAAACTCTTACATGTAAATCGATTAATATTTACAACTTAAATTCGAAAACTAACTCGATCCAAACAAAAACATTTCATATCTACTTAGCGACTGCGTAGTTACACAATATTACGATTTTTTCAGTCATGCTTAATACGCCCGTACGATAACGTCACTCGCACGCCATACACCGATAATCTGCATGAAATTCCACCGAATACGTTCATATTTTTTCGGAATCTCTTCACATACAATCCTTTGAGCCCCCCCACGGAATTATGTGCCGCATATATGTACATGCACGTTTTCAATTAAAGCTGACGCGTGTTTGCCCTGTCTGGAAGCCGATTGCCATTCAGGCCTGCGAATTCTGTGCGTCATTTCGCATACAAAGGTTAATTTGCGGTCGACACTTGTTAATTTGACCCAGCCACGAATGCATAAAAGAGAACGAGGACGTATCCCGCGAAGGTCCAGGTACCTTTTCCGGTTTATTTCTTTTAATATCGACGATTATTTTGCCCGTCTTCCGTAATCCCGGTTATTGTTCCATAAAACACGCAACGAGACCCGGACGCGAACGTCGGGCTTTTGAGACGCAAAGCGGCCATAAAACGAGGGGTTTTTTCCTCGGCGTTTTCTTCGTAAAAGTTTTTTTTTCCAAAGCTCGCATATTGAATGTGTGCTGTTCATGCGTCTGTAAAAATTATAAATTCAAGGTCGGAACGCTTTTTCGGGTTGTAACGACGCTTGTTTCGTGTTTTCACATAGCCCGTTAGATGATGTCTTATCTTTACGTGTGTTGGAAAAGAGATTTCGTTTTAGTCGATAAAAATACCCTTATCTCACGAACTTGATGAATGTTTCGTTGTTGTTGTTTTTTTTTTTCAAATATAATTTTTCAATCCTTTCAAAGAATCCTTCTTTCAAATTAATTAATTATTTTATACGTTTCCTAAGTCGTTTATAAGGGTTCCGTAGATTAAATATTTTTATTTTTCTTTCTTAACTTTATTAATTGAATTTTTTTGTTGAACTATTTCGTGCTTTTAATTTAAATGTACCTTGAAGATAAAAGCAGTTTTCAGATGAAATACGTCTCTTCAATGAATAATGAATTTTCCGACCAAAGTCAAACCCATTAGTTCAATTGATTTTTTACTACAAATTCTTTAAGACGAAAGTTTGAAAACAATATTTAAAATTTAAAAAGTCTAGACTTCTCTGTATAATTATTTCAAAATCCTTCTATTGATATCGTAGAAACACCAAGTTGATGTTTTTTAACATAAATAGAAAATAATATTCGAATCGTTAAATTTTAAAACTTTGTATCTCGTATACAAAACTTTAATAGACTATGATATCTTTTATTTTCCACAAACTCCGCTCGAACGACATTGAGCTAAATTTTTCGAAACTCACAATTTCGACTACGAATATTTCCAAAAATTTTTGACTCTAATGTCCGTGGATGCAAATTCGAAATTAGTTTCTGTGAAACTGCATCCACTAAATTCCAAACGAGATGTAAACTAATTTCAAACATGTCGCACAAACGATTCGGCAACGAATACAACTTTGAGAGCTCTCAACGCGTATCAGCTTACTTTATAACTCGCCGACAATTTCAAATATCGAATTCGTGACTCGTTATTTGTCGCGTTTTATGTTTTAAATTTTGTGTTGTTATTTTTTTTGTTTTTTAAGATAGTTATTTCGTCCGAAAACCATCATATATGGTGCGATTCTTGCGACATTAAAGAGTGTTTCGATCTCGAGCTGGATGAACGCTCTACAGCGTCGGCCTAATGACACAAGAAATCGAGTTAATCGTCCGGTTAGACATTTTCTTTGCTTCTCGCGCACGAAAAAAATGGAAAGTATATTATTTTTATGTGTTTAAAAAGCGGACAGTAATAATAAAAGTATGGGCTTGTGATTTATTCGCGCGATATAATCGATTTTTTTATTACTTTTTTACGTTTGAGGGTGAGCTTAGTTATTTACGTGATTGCCGGAATACATTTGTTTTGCATAAAAATCTCGTAGTGTTTTCGAGTACTTCGCAATACTGACTATTCATTAAAAGCACTGGTTTGTATTTTGTGCAATTTCATGATAACGGACTGCACACGATGTATGATATTTATTTTAGAAATGTACGTTATTTTAAATACCGCATCATTTACATAGAGTCATTGGATGTCTGTAATTTTCAACAAAATAGTTATCACGACATTAGAATCTAAGCTCTCTATTCAAACGCTGAGGTTCACATTTATCATACGAATAAGCTGTAACATCATAATAACACCTTAACTGCAAACGTCGTTGAACGATCAAAGGATTTATAAACTCCGACATACCATTCGTTACATAACACGCTCACCTTTGTAGAAAGTACAACAATGAAGTCGACGATCTTTTCATATGAAAACGGAACTTTACATACGCGTTGGTGTTCATTATAAATGCAAATGTGCCCGGGGCGACCTACGTTTTCCCCATTTTTCCCATTCGACGTCCACGTACTACTCGACGGTATGAAATTTTCAATCCTTGCATATTATCAGATATGCATGTGTATTTATATATTTCCGTGTCGCTTTTATTTATTTTTCTCATGTTTGGTTAGTTTTTCTTTTTAATTTCCAGCTTTTTATTTCACTCGACGTTTTCCGTGCACTTAGCTCTCTATTCGCTTTACAGCCCCTCGGTTATGGAACTAAATATGTTGCAGCACCGCGAAGAAAAGTTACTTTATATAAGCTGGAAGTTTTTATGCAAAATACAAGTTGAGTAATATTCGTTTTTACCTCGTACTAGTTAAAAATATACCGATTTTTTATACATGTTTGTAATTACTCTCGAGAAGCATTTAAATTTTCATTCAATTTATGAATTACGTATTTTGCCTTCGTTTGCATAATATTTTTACACGATATACGATACTAGCGTTTTTTTTACCTAAATTAAGCTTATGAATATTCGTGTGGGATTCGCGCGGTGATTTTTCTTTATGGATACGTGCCCAATGCTTTTAATATATCACCGCCGCAACGATGCAATTCATAATGCAATAAACATTCCCAAAATTTATGTAATCACCCTTTGGACGAGAGTCAACGAATTTCATTAAAGATAGTGCCGCACTTTCACCTAGCTCCGCCTTTTCAGCCACATAATTCAAGCTACCCCGAAAGCAATATTTTCCGTCACGTAGAAATATTTTCGACAGGAACATTGAACGAATCAATACACAATAAAGTATAGACATCATAACCGAAAAATTTTTGGACGAATATTTAATCTTTCAGAAAATATTCGATTTTATTAATTTTATAAGATTTAGTTCTGATAAGTTCATTTGTCGTAGCGATTGGTCTCGTTGAAAAATACGATGATGATATAAACTCAATCTTTATTATCGCCAATTTATCACGTAAATTGTTCGGAAAACTCTTAAAACAAATATCAAAAATGGGTTATTTGGAGCACCGTATTATAGAGTCAAATTCATCTTTCGCGTTCGAAAATCTCGACACTGTAATACCCCAAGATACCATCAATTTGTATATCAGGTGAAAAATTATTTTTCTCATCCCCTCTTTCAGTTTCGGGTCTCGTTCGTTTCTCAGTGAAAAATCTCCCCCGTTTTCTCGGTTCGAAGACGTTTTCGCTCAGTGTGCGTTTCATAAATCACCACAGACGACGACGACGTTTTTATTTACCCGAAGAGACGCGGTACAACAACAACAATGCCCTTAATTTTCCGGTTAATTATCGCAGATCGTTAACTAACCGATAAATCACGCGAAAGTTTGAAGGCCGATATTTAAATTGTGATTTATCGCGGGGCCGGCTCATTTCTTATTTACACAGAAATTTCGCAACTCCTTTCCTCAATAAAGACAATTTTGAAATAAAAAAGATATTTTAATATATTACCGAAGAGTTTGTAACGCTTATTTTGTATACATAAATACACAGAAAATTTGAAATAATTTCCGCTTTATAATTCATTGAATGTTAAATATTTATATATTTTCTAATTTTAAACAATTATTATATAGTGTTACTTCTGTATGTATATACAAAATGAATGTCGGCGAATAATTCAAAATGCATAATGTCATTTCGAAGCGGTTATCTCTATGCTTACTTAAACGAAATGATCTCGTTAAACGTCAAATTTTACCGGCAATTAAGGCGTCTCTAACCAATTTTACATCGCTGCGTATAAACTGCACAACCGAGACATTGTTAATAGTTTCCCAGGTGGAAGCAATGATGTATTTTGTCCTTATATGTATATTTTTGAAGATTTTCAAAATTTGCATAAGTCCCAGTCGCGCGGACACCCGTGCCATTCAGACTAATGGCATAATTTTGCATACATCAAAATTATTCTCATTTTTGTGACACTTTTCTTACATTATTACGGGAGGCGAACCCTCGTCACCACGACGACACCCACCGAGTGATGAAAATCTGACTTTTCTTTTATTTCAATTTCATTTTTGTGACTACGTTCCTTCTCTTTTTTTAATAAAGCCGTCTTCGAGCGTATAACCAGCTCTACCTGTATTTTAGGATGGCAACGGAAAGCGATTTTATATTACATTTGAAACTCCCTTTCAAAATTAGCAGATTTTCGTTAAACGATAATTTAAAGTCTGTTGTTGTATCCATGTCAGAGGTTATTTTCGGATGAACCTTGTGGCAATATTGTGTTTCGAAGTTTGCCTGCATATCTAACTTCTTAACATCATAACATAATGCATTATAGATTTTCATAATATTTTATTAAATGAGTAGATGAAATTAATTTAATTGGCATGATTAAATAAATGAATCGTGAAATTGACACTTTATAAATTGCGAGGGTAATTTTTCCCGTACCAATTTAATTACGCGTGCGGCAAAAAATTACGTTCAATTATTGAAATAAAAATGCACGACTCGTCATAACAGAACGCTTTCGAAAAATTGTTTATTTTTCCACTGTCGTGGCCGATGACACAAATATGTGTCATGAAAATTTTTTGCACAGATAGCCAATGATACAAACGCAAGATTTTATTTTCAAAATATTGCATTGATTTTGGGAAACTACGTGTCATCAACTGTATACGCAAAAAAAAATTATGACACATATTTGTGTCATCGGCCACGAAAGTGTGAAGCGGATGTTTGCGCGAGCCGAACTTCTGCACCCATCTCCTCGAAACTCTCTCGTGAGTGGAAAAGCTCTGATAGTGCGGTGCGAATTTATCCGTTCACCGAGTTTTCCCGCGTTATGCGAAACCTCCGGTGAAAATTCCGAACCCACCGGTCGTATTTTCGTTCATTTTCGCGGCCGCGTACAATATTCGTCTGCAAAGGCGAGCCACACGTGGCCGCGGAAAACCCCACACTTCCCACACGACCAAGTGGAAAGGGGAAAAGCGCTTTTGCCGACCTCCGGAAAGTATTATTGTGACACTTATGGCCACTTGAATCTACAGCTTTTAAAACTACGCGCTCGCCATTAGACTCGGCGCGGATATTCGCCTCGTTTCGGGTCCGGGGGCAATATTTATACGCAGCTGCGATTTATGCACGCGAAAAGGGAATCCCACGGAAAAGTTTTATTCAGATTTGATATCTTTAAACCGGGCGATAAACTTGACTTTGTTTTTGTGTTTTGTGTGTGCGTACGCGCGGCCGCATATAAGAGATAAATGTGAATGTATCTCGGCCCCTTTCTCGCTTTTGGCTAAGCGATATCGGCCGGCGAAATCTCCAGTTCGAAAATGGGACAGTTTTCCTTTTAAAGCGGCGGTTCGTTTTCAATTGCGAATAAATTTCCGAGTCTACGGACTTCTGTGCCGCGCTTGATAATCTCGGTATCGGAATCGCGTATTCGTTTGATTGCGAATCAATTATTCGTGCGGGAGAAAAGCGTTCCCTTGCTTTTAAAAATATTACAATTAAATAAGCTTTTGTTTTTGTCTCCTTTTGATATTTTTATTTATCTCTTTTTTGGCACATTATGCAAATTCGAAATACGCAAAATTTAATATGAATTATTATACAAACGTATTTTTTGCAACGTGTAAAATTTTATGTTCTCCTTTGAAATAGTTAACTTTATAATGTAAATTTTCATTTTGTTATTTCAGCATAATTCCAAACGTAGAAAGAGTTCATTACCACCACAAAAATCTACTCAAATTTGAATATATTATAACTAAAAATAACGAAGTTAATAAGAATCTGTCCAATTACGCGACGTGAATCATTATTTTATTAAAAAATACAATTGTCTAAGTCGTCGTTTCAACGTTGAACGTTTCAGCTTAGAAACAAAGATCCCAATTCAACACCAGCACACACGTTTATCCGTTTAAGGAGACTTGACCGTTGATGTGTATCGCGTAATGCGGGATTCTCAAAGTGAAATACTATGTCCGCGTTGTAGCTTTTCTCCATTTAACATAGTACAAACAGAAACCTTTACTTACCTACGTACACACGCGTCTATTCAAAGTAATGAATACGTAATTTCGTACGTGGTCCGCCGGAAAACGTAGCCGAAACGAGTATATATACGACTTATTTACGTGACCGTACTGCGCACCAATTTGGCGAATAAATAAGAAAAATTGTACGTAATATCCGTTCAATCTACGTATAGACACGGCACTGGAATGCCGATGTGGAAATTGCTTCCGAACAAATAAATATATTCAAGTTGTGCATTTTTTGGGAACAGTTTCGCAGAGGAACTGCTGATAAAAACGGGCTCTTTGTACGTAGTTTCTTTCCCTATACAAAATTGGCAGTGAATATCGCAACCGTTGTCATATAATAAAAAGTGTTCCCAAACGGTTTTCTGCAATTGGTTTGTTGCTTGTTGCGGATAAATATAGAAAAAATATATAAATTCGAATAATTTTCAATTTTTGAATATTTACAATTTATCTGTTTCTTTTTTTTTTTATATTATACATCCGTATTTCATTTAAATGAACTTTAATTCTCTACAAATTTACTACGTAGTATTTAATATTTATTTTAAACTGTTAGTAGTGTTGAAAAGTTAGAAGTTTGTTCGAAAGTGTTGACGAAGTAGAGATAATTTTCAAAATTTATTTATAAACTTAAGTAAATTCGAAATATTCCGAGTAAAATTGTTAATTTTGTGAACGTAATGCGATACATCGACAATTTATGTAATTTAATTATGAAACGATATTGCATCTGAAATTTTAATTTATTTTCACATAAATTTAATTTTTTTACCAAAATTTTAAATAAATTTTCTTTCACACATTTTCCAAACTGTATTAATCCAAATTATGTCGACTTATTCAAATATTTGCGTGACGTTTACGCGTCGTATACTCCATTTGATCTAGTCTCGTTTGATAGCGCCATAACGACGCTCACTTTACGGACATTCAATCTCAACATTGACGCGCCTCGCTAGAACCTAAACCCCCCTTTAAATAGTTGAACACTTAATAATTACGCGTTCGCACTCAAGGCGGGCCTCGAAGTGCGAATTTGTTTCGGCGACGTCAGAAAGCCATCACCGTTATTAAAACACAAACGCACACAAGAAAAGCGTTGTCGAAACGGCGAACGGCGCCTCTCGTAACCGTCAACAACCCCTATTTTGTGTTTAATAACCGTCTCATACATTCCGCGTATGTTAATAACCTCATTACAGACATAACACGCTCGTGTACGTAGCCTGAAGACGGCGCGTGGCTTTTTTGGCCCTAACAAAATTATTACGACATTTACGCACAAATTCCGGCTTAAATTAGGCTGCGATATATGCGGGGGCGATCGCGGCTTCTTAATAACACTTAATTTCATCCAGGGCGGCCTCGTTTCGTATGCACATAATTTATATCGGAATATCCGTATATAATACGTCCTGTGTTGTTAGCGCAATTAGCTCTCTGTGTATGTTCGTTTTGTAAAATGTACGTAAATAATTCGATGGTGTACGTTTTGAGTTTCGTATGGTGGTTTGAAACTACGTGAGTGATCAATTGAATTGATTAACGGGCGTATGATCGCGACGCTAATTGATCGAACGTGTGCTTTCAATGGTGTTATAAAATTTATTAAATAATTTATGCGGAGTGTGGAATAGGCGTTCAGTGTTTTAATCGAGTCGTATGCGTTGTGGTTTTTGAAAAATCTGTTGAAGAACACGGGTCTCGCCCTCGAGGACTTAGATTTTTTATCTGGTTTTTTTAGTCGAACTTGCGGCCTAATTGCTAGATTTAACATTGTATAAATTCGTTCGTTATCGCGTGGAAGAAAGAAAGAAAGAAAGAAATTCACTAATTACGCTTCGAAGACTCGGAATACGGGAAAAATACGATTTTTTTTTTCATTCAACGACGTTTAATTTCCATCGCAAACATCGTTTCATTTTTCGCGCGACGTGCGTGCGTTTGAATTGTTCGAAAAACTCCGGTTATTTTTTCAGTTTCATAAATACGTCAGAGGCAATCAACCCTTCTCAACGATCAAATTCTCTGAAATTTTAATCCTCCGCGTACCGTCGGTGTGGCCGCTGATAATTTTCGCTTAATAAAATGTGTATCTTTTATTTATAAGTCCACCCTCCGGTACCCAGGCAGCGAATTTCGTTTATTATTACGCAAGCATAATATATCAGCCAACCGGGAGAAGAAAGCTCTTTCTCTTTACCATAATTCGCTCATCCGTTCTTTTTTATTGTTTTCGTTTTTGTCTATATACAGTTCGAGACTGATGATATTTTCCTATGTTTCGTTTCGACGTTAATGGAAAGCCATTTCTCATTTAAAATGCTTTAACGTATCGACGCCGTTACGCTAAGAAAGTCTGCTTCTCGCTTTCGACATACCGTTTCGTGATTTATTTCACGAATAATACAAATTTAATCCGCGGATCTTTCGATTTTGTTTGCAAGTTATATGACAGTAAAAAAAAACGAATAAAAATGTGGATTATGGATATTTTAAAAACGTACCCTTATTAAGTGTAGGGAGCGATTGTGATGGGATTTCGCGGAGATTTTCCCTGTTGTAAGCCTTATATTTATATTATGTATGTGAACGGATGTACCGTGAAATATAATTTTGTTCAATTTTCTCGCATCGTCGATTTGCAAATATACTTGCGCATTTATCC
>JAOXNN020000004.1:9908800-9931754 GCA_028571205.2 Hydropsyche betteni
AACGGATGTACCGTGAAATATAATTTTGTTCAATTTTCTCGCATCGTCGATTTGCAAATATACTTGCGCATTTATCCAATTTCAAAAAACTAAACTGCCAAGCCGTCGAGGGACCAATAAATAGTCTCGCAAGAATTTTTTTTTTCGCTTACATACACCACTACCACGCCCACGGGCTCACAATTTTTCCGTATCCACATAAAATTCCCACAGTCATTGATATTTTCATATAATTTATGTAACGTGAATATTGCAGCAAATTTCGAAAACATATGAAAATTTTCCTCTCCGAAAATAATAACGATTAATTTGTTTGTATATTTTATTTCTCTTAGCTTCCGCATTTCATTTCAACATTGATTTTGTGTATTAAAAAAGTTCAAAGTTTTTTTAATAGTGGTTTTATGAAATTTTCGTTTTCTATTTGTATTGTGATTAATTATGAATATCAAATTAATACTTGAAAGAAATTACATTTGTATAGTAAACAACATCTATTATGGTATATGTA
This sequence comes from Hydropsyche betteni, assembly GCA_028571205.2. Classification (NCBI taxonomy): domain Eukaryota; kingdom Metazoa; phylum Arthropoda; class Insecta; order Trichoptera; family Hydropsychidae; genus Hydropsyche; species Hydropsyche betteni. The sequence goes on from JAOXNN020000004.1 coordinate 9,909,312, forward strand.
TAATATAATATAACATCTTGTCGACGTTTCCAGGATCAAAAAGCAGTACTAATTTTAACGAGAACATCCTTGCTTCTGTGCAAGCATGTTTTTCAACCGACTCGAGAGAAACCTTTAAAATTTTATATCGGTATGTACGACCGAGAAAACCGAGATTCTCGCAATTAAAATTTATCTCGACAGTCGCTTCCGAAGCTTGTGTAAACAAATTAACCGAGAAAATTACGACAAGCTTCACAGGGAACGGAGTCTTGCGCTTCTGAAGTCTCCTTGTTTGCAATGGCGCCGGGACTCCACGTCCCTTCTTCATCAGAAGTCCCTTCACCCCGACTACCACTTCCACCCATGAAGTTGTCATAGTCCTCAGGTCTTGCGGAGCCCTCCTCAGACCACGTCGTCGTGTTGACCCAAAGGATTCGGATCCGAGGGTCTGAGGTTAATAATTCAAAACGTCAACAAGGGTAGGCCAAACACCGCGAGCGCTCGCGAAGACCCGTCCATCAATGTCCGTCAGTGGGCCCTAGTAGTAGAGTGGTGTGCCCCTCTTGCCCCATTGTATTATGTATTAAATTTACATTTTTGCTGAATTTGCATCTGTATTTTTCGCGCTTCCGCCATCCAAGTTGGCGCGCGTCGGGCGATGTAAGACGAATATTGTTTAGTTAAATTTCTCATCCATAACGGCCGTGAATATGTATTTATAAAGACTGTTATGGCTCCGGATGAATTTATTTATTTTTGCTGGGCGGTTAGTTTCTTATTTCGCTCGTGGTGGAACTGAGTGCGTAATAATATTCGTCATAATCAAATTATTCAAATGTTATCTCTACGAAAGCGTTATCTAACCGCTCGAGATGTGTTCGCTGTTTCAAAATTAATTATTAAACTTGTATACTGAAATCGAATAGGTTAATTGTTATTTCATTTTGATTTATTCATTGAAATTAAAAATAAATATTGAATGAATCTGTATCGAAATATTTATCGTGAACATTCATTTTAATAACAGCGTACTGATTTAAATAATTTGATGATGAATAAATTATGACGCAGACTGTCTATTCGTACAATTATTGTCGAACACGACTGTCAAACTTCTGTTAGCCTGAATGAATGTGATTCAAATTGAGTGCGCCATAATTATAATACTATGAAACCAAACTATAGCTCCCGAGCTATCTCTAAAGCCTTCAACATAAATAATACGCTCCCGGTTCGAGATCGACTTATTACAAATATTAGTATTGTACACATCTTTCGCAAACTTAGCTCATTGTCCACGACGCTCGGTAACAAAAGCACATCGATGAATTGCAAACAGCCGCGCCGTCCGCGGATTCGAATTAATTTCTCAGATAACATTCACTCCATTGTCGGCTTTCATCTTTGTTAAATTCAGCGAAAGCTCGCTCAAACTGGCTGCGGCCATTATTCACGGCCTGGGCGCGAAAATTTAAACTGTCCCACTTGCGGTGCGCGAGTTTTTCCTCGCAAATTTATGCGTAATTTACGAGTGGGCGTACAATGTTGTCGAAAATAATAATTTTCGAGTTAGATGCCGTATCTTAGCAATTTTATGTGCAATAACATTGATGACGTTTACGGCTCACGTCCCATCCATACGATTCCCTTAACGTTCGTAAAAATCCGACATGGTGAAACACGTAAAGGTGAATTTATATTGCCTTCATTCGCCCATAAAAACGATATTGTCTCGTGTTTTTAATAACGCTAGACGCCTTCAAAACGACGACAAATAGGATTCGTCTCGATCAATTTTTATGAGCGTCTTATGCAAAGCGATACTATTTCGTCAGGCTGGTCGACTCTTCCCTCCGACAACACAAAAGGATATTTATTTTTTTCTATGTATCTACATGTGAATAGGAACAACCTGTCTTGAGCTATGATTAGATCTATCTATTCTATCCGAATGGTGTTTCCATGTCAAGCTGAAAAAGACGAGAGAACGCCCACGATCGTCTTCGTCTATATCCATAGATTGAATCCCATTTGTCGAGATTTTCAATCCTTTTTTTCTTTCACAAAGTACGTGAAAATATGTTATTTCGTTGAGTTTCCCTACGTTCGATTCATGTTCTTTGATTTGACGGTACATTTAATTTTGTTAATGGTCGTTTCTTAACCGGTTAAGTACCGGGAAATATTTTTCGTTTGAACTTTTAGCACACTTTCATATATTATGATCGTCAAAGAGTGGTAGGAATTCGAGAAAATACCTTTGTATATTTGCTTCGCAGGCACTGAAATTTATTTTGCAGTTGTAAAATATTTAATCATTAAATTGTTTGTAATGCCTAATGCTTGGAGAGAAAAGTCCGTTAATATTTTAGCACCGTTTTAGGTATGATAAATGGAGATGAAACGCTGAAGAAATATAAAAATATATAGTAGAATGACTCATTTTATGACACTCGCATAATATAACATTTCTACAAAAATATTCTTTTGTCCGTGAAACTCCGCAGTAACTAACATAAAAAAATACCATGAAAACTTTTTCAAATATTACTTTTTATAATATTTGATTTTAAATTGTAACACGTTTTTCGAATTCTATTTTACAGATGAAATATAACATTTCAAAATCTATATTAGACTACGGCGAGCGTTTTCACACACCATTTGATCCACAAACATGAAAACATCCCAAAATTCGAATTTCCAAAATTTCCCCATCATACGCAATCATCACGTAACCAGACAACTCAAAGCAATACTATACAAATTAACGTTCATCCAGTTTCAACGAGTCATTCGAACCTCCAAGCACGACCACACTTCGAAATTTCAAAACCGCCCCTAATCCCGCTCGGCACGCAATCGTCGAGCAGTCCGACAATCGACAACATATCCATATTCAGTTTTAAGGAGTCGTTTGATGCGCAGGGCCGGCGCAGGGGGGGCGTAGCGCAGGGTAGCTGGCTTGGCGGCGGCCACACGGCGCCGGACGCCGAAGCTCGCGGCCGCATACAACCCTCTGCTGATTATCCCGAACACGAAACTTTCCCAAGTTTGCGCGAATACGTATCCGAATATAAAAATACAAGGACCTGCTCCTTGTCGAGGATGTGACATCTGGAAATGCCGGGCCGGGCGCGTGATCGCGCGGCGCGAAATTGCCATTTGAATTGTCGCGGGTGCTGTGCGCGGTGAAAGAATTGTGGTCGAGTGCGTGTTTATGTGTTATTGGAAATGTTATGGTGTTGTGATGTTAGGCCGCTTGGACGTGAGCACAGAACGCTGCGGTGATGGTTGACCCTCTCAAGATCTTCTGGGTGTTAACCAATAGCACGTATCTGGGTGCGTAGTTTATATAATAAATTGCGGTCCGTTGTCGTTCGCCGTGTGCGTACTCGTGCTTTAATTCTGAGGTCCCCGGTTCGGGGTTTAATCGAGTTTCGGTTCAATTTTCGCATATAAACGACAATATTGTGTTGAGATAAAATTTTGATTTATATTATGTGTTCCGTTGTGCGTGATGATATTGGTAAAGTCTGGGTGGACTTTATTGTTGTTTTGAGGTATTTTTTGGTTGCACTTTCGCGGAAGTTTTCGGCAAATGTGATTCGGTCGATAGAAATAAATTCAATTTTGGGACCGTTGGGATTTAGACCCGAATCTATTTAATGTTTTAAATAAATTTTCTGTATATGCAGACTTTATAAATAAAGTTGAATTAAAATTAAATCTATTTTTTTCAAAACCGGTTTTTTAAGTACACTCTATTCAAAACGAGCTACAAATTTTATATTTGTTTATTATATATTGCCATGTATGTTTGCTTTTCAAACTATTCAAATTCATCCAGTTTTATTAATTTAATTAAAGCATGAAATGTGAAAATCTTTCGTCCGTAAATAGAAATTCTTATACTTAATTAAACCTACTAAATGCCTTGTATGTGATATTCATTAAAAAAAGTCACTGTGTAGATTTTTGTGGCTTTGAACCCGACCTCTTCGCAACCCCAAAGCCGCTCATATAAATTACGACGGCTAACCCCATAATAAATTTCGCGCGCAACCGCCAAGTTTCAGTACACAAATTTAAAATATTAATTGCGACAAATATTAGAGAGAACTCACTGCGCCTAACGATACATTGGCCACATAACCCATACACTTTCACTGCCCATGCGATAGGTTCGACGTTCATATTTTTTATAATTTTCTCCATAATTGTGTCAACAGCTCGACCTTACCTTTTACCTCCGCGAGCTTTTCTGGAAATTTAATGGAAAACCTCCCTTTCCGTCGTCGATACATTGAAAGCTTTCCTATGTATCTCGTTTTCAACGTTTGACCAAAACGTCCCACCGCTAATTTATTTCGAAGTTGTGCCTCCATGTCGTAATTTATCGCGAAAATATTTCACAAACAGCCGTAAATAACCCGATCTCTTCCTTTTGTTATTACCATAGATTTTTTCCTTTCATTATTATTACATTTTTAAAATCGATCGTTCTTTGGGCGTGTCCGGAATACGATTTCTCAATCGTGATTTTCCGTTCGCTCCCCGGGGATGACGAATTATTTTCCGCTTCTAATGAGCATAATAAATGTCATGACTTCTCAGTATTTTCGGTTCGATTGCAAAGAATTCGTTTTTCGTATCGCGTTTCATATATTTTCTGGGTCCTTAGATGTTTTGTATAAGATACGTTTATTATTTTCGAATCTTTCGAATACCGTTTTGCTCCCCGTTTGTATGCTAATCCGAAATCCGTATAAAAGCACTGTAAAGAACATCCCTTTAGATTTCCTTTATATTGAAAAATATATGCAGCTTAATTTTTCGCTTTCAAAAACAACGAGCTCTTGTTCTCTGTTGTTCTTTGGTGAAATACAGTTTTTGTTTAGTTCACGTAGTATATGGAAACGAGCTACAAAGTGATTTATGGTACAATTTTAAGTTTACATATTGAACAGCGATTAGATATACCGTACTATAGTATTCATTGTATTATATAATACATTTCCAGTTAAAAATATCAAACTCTATTTATTTATTTATTCTATTTTCACATTTTATTTTTACGGGATAAACTCAAGTATACAAAATGTGCACTTTGATATTTATTAAATTTTTGATATATGACATTATAATGAATAGAGATCAATCATCCTTTCGTTATTATTAATTTTGACATAAAACAACAGAAAATTTTGCTATTTTAAATAACTTTATATTTATTATGCATAATACTTTCGCGAATTTGCATTTCCTTCATTATCATCAAATAAATATTTATTTACGAGCAACTCTACGAAACACCCTATGCGTTGTTCAATACGCACAGCATAAAACAATAGTTTATCCTAATATAAAGGCCAATGCTTAAGGGCAATCCCTTAAGTGATATTATTTTCCGAGAAAACGCCGAATTGCGCGGCCGGTTTTTAGTCCGAATAATATCGCTCGTTTATTATTTAGACACCGAAATCCTCTCCACCTTCCGCTTCCGAACGTATCCCAATATAATGCGAGCGGATTTCTAATAGGTTTCGCATCGACCTTTGCGTCCTTTTTAGGCGGCCGATCGTTTTCCGAAATCCCGGGACGCGCACACGCACGCAACTTTCAAACGAGCCAACTTTCCTTCGGGACGCCGGAAAATTCGGGTCCGCGCAGCCTGGAAAATTCCCCAGCCCCCCGCGGAAAAGTTGGCCCGTCCTCTGCCGAATATCTCGAATAAAACGTCAAGTGCGCTTAATCATTTTAATATGCGGCGAGGATTAGGCGCGTCCCAGATTGACGGATAATCCCCATGGGACACGGGCACGCCGTGTGTACAGTGAACGTATGTAGTCTCCGGGATATTGTGAGGTTTTGTTTGAAAAAATAATAACGGTGTTCGTCGGCACTGAGAGATATCGCAATAAAAATATTTGATGTTGTAAAACGTCCGGTGTAAATTTCCCCCCGGAGGATCGTCGAGTTTCTAATAATAATTGCGCCGACGCAGAAATTATATAAAAAGGCGTGTTATAATAAACATTTATCTATTTTTAATATTGAATATTATAAATTTCAATATATTTTTAGAAAGTATTTTTTACTTTATAATCAAATTTTTTATAACTTAATTAAAACGAAATATCAATATGATCTCTGGAGTTTATATCGAACAGTAATTTTTAATAATAAATATGAAATTTAGATACTCAAAACATTTTCCATAACCCATGTACTAATTTAAGTTTAGCTCAAAACGTACATACAAAGTTCAGTTAACTTATATCGTCATAATAGAGGTAATGAATTAACAGTCAATATTAATTTAAGTTATGTACTTCAAACTCGCGTTTTGAGTTTTCGCAAAATTCAAATTGTCTACCATCGTGCAAACACAACAAATTGGAATCGCACACATCGGATTCCTGATTCCACGTTTCAGGTAGAAGGATTGATCACTCTTTCGGTCTATAATTCTAATTTTTGCCTGTGTGCTATTTCGCGTTCGAGCGATCGCGCTTTCAGTGTATTCCGCGTCCCGGTAGAAACACATTACCCTCGTCAAACTGTTTTATCTCGTCGCCACACAAACACCGAACGAGATCTAGGAAGGCCCGGAAAACTCGGAAAACGCCATTCGTTGGGGAAAAGCGATATCTCCGGGGCGGGAAGGTCGCAAGTCGATGGGAACTATCTGTTACGCGGCGCGTTTAAAACAAATTGCGTTTTCTTCTTGTTCTTCCCGCCAATTTTACTTATACTTTTTGCTTCTTGCTCGCCAAAGTTTCTGGAAGTATCCATAATAACTGCCGGCCGGTCGTTGTTTTCGGGAGACCTCGAAAGGGCTCTTTAGTGTCGGTATATTTCATCGGCGAAGTGATTCCTTCACTATCTACATCTCATGAATGGACCGTATAAAAAAGGAAAGTTTTATTCCCGCCATGAAAGTCTGATCGCTTTTATGATTTTTTATTTTTATATGCATGCGTATAAAAGTGAAGTAAGAGCGGTGTATTCTTCGGTCGGCCGTAATTGATTCAATAATAATATATTTTATGTTGATAGTATAATAGAATGAATGGAGAATATCGAACGATAACAATTTTGACTCACAATATCCATTTTAAGAGTTTTCGCCCGACGCGTAAAACTTTCGATGTTGCAATAAAGCTCATCTCGTTTAGTCGAATAAATCCGAAAGTTATTTTTGAAGTTATTCTGGCGACGAAAAATCCAGAATTAATAACGTTTTTCTATTATGGCCGTATAAATGTCATAGAATGAAATATGTGTATTTTTGTCGAAGTGTTAACATTCGATTAACCAGAGAGCACTTTATTATATTACGACACTATATCCGTACTGTTTTATATCTTATCAAATATTTATTAAACAAATATGACGCGACCTACAAACCACGCTAAATTAAAACGACATATTGATCTAACTGTTTCAACTCAAATTAACGAGACGTTTCGCAACTTCAAACATAATTATAATATACAGTTTCCCGCAAATAGACAGTGTTCTGTAATTTGTTTGCGATAACAACACGTCTCCGCATTTACATAATATAATATTTCAGGAGACTAGTTCATTAGCTGGCGCTGACGAAAAGTTAATTCTGTAATTAATATGTCGTTAAAACGGCCGATGGGACGACTCGTTCATCATGCGAAATTGAATTAAACCAAAGCAGATAGTTGTTAATCTATATCATGGCAGTCGGTTTAAAACTGGCGAGTTGTGTTGCCTTCCACTATTGAATTCCACTGTTTTCGGACCAAACGACAACGTAACGACCGTTTCAACGGTTCAAACTTTGACCAAACCGAATGCTTAATCGTAGAAATGTTTATATACAGTCTTCGAGTTGAAATATTCGATATCGTTAATCACTGTTTAGTGAGATACTTTTGGCACTGTTGTGGGACTGAGATATTTCGAATTGGGCGTTTAAATGCTCTATTTCGTTGCGGAACTAAATATATTATAATATAATACATCACTTGTGATGGATTTGTATTTTAGGCTTGAAAAAATTGAAATTTGATTACAAATTAAAAAAAAATGTTTTAGAAATCAAAACCAATTTTTTTTTTGTAATCTCGTTTCAAAAAAATATCTAATATATGGGCATCGTCTGAAAAATATTTCCATCAAAAATTGTATGACACAAGATCAAAAAGTTTAAGAAGCGTCGATATCAAAGAAATCTTTTATTTTTCGCTCACCTTAAGAATAATCGAATAATGTATTTTTCATTTCGAAAAGATTTTTATTTTTGCCTCTTTTTTAAGTCCTCGAAGAAAAAAGTGATTGGCGTAATGCTTGCGTGATGAAAATGGATCTGTCCCACAACGTTTCGCCTCGTTCGAAATTCAATGTGTTCAGCGAACGTGAACTTTTCACCGTCACATGTCCAAAATAAATACTCTTTACAAATTGAAAAAAAAGCGTTACATTTATACAAAGCTACAAAAAATCATCTTTTGTTTTTTTTCATAGACGTGATTCGTCATAAACAGAAAGCTCGTCTCGTTTTCAATTTCAAACCCAAAATAGAAACGATTTCAAACACCAAATAAAAAAAACTCAACTTGATAATCATGCGTAATAAAAATTAAGTTGCTTGCCCGTTAATTTCGCGCGGCTTTACAGAGCGAATAAATCATGAACCACTCGCACAAACGCATTCGCATTAATATTCACTTTCGAGTATGGCGAAATTTAAATTTAACACCGTCGTATCAGTTCTAATTGAATCCGCCCTTAAACGAAAATTCTTCAACGGCACCGAGTATAAGGGCGTTTTATATCACCGACCGCGATTTTTGTCCTGGCCATACGAAGGGACAACAAAGGACGCCCTTTACATAGCATAAGTTATATTATGTATTTTACTGGAGCCCCGTGACGAAATGGCGTCTCTGTTTTATCGTCGTGGAAGTTTTAATGGTTTTCGTCACATTGTTATGAAATTGGGGATTGTTGTGAATGTCACGAAAGTTTCATGTCTTACGTGTACGTCCGTAGGTGTACGTTGTTGATTATACGATTATTTGTGTCGCAAACGATACGTCAATAATCGTGAATAATGATATTCTCTTCCGGACGTACAAATTTTATGATGCAATACAGTGTTACACAAATATAATAAAATTTCGTCGCAAAAACAAAAAATATTTTTATTTGACGAAGCTTTCAAAATTCATTAAAAACACTCCAAACTCTGACGCTTTTCTATTTATTTTAAATACATATAATGTCTATATCACATTGTTTAAAATTGAATAATAATTGTAAAAAATGTAAATATCTCGGAACCTTGAGAATAATAAATACATTGTGTTTTCCTTTAGAGTATTGAAGAAGCACCATGAATACTTTTTTTTTTCATTATTATATTATATTATTTTTATGAAGGCGCGCGTTCGAGCAATTCGTTTGATTTCCGGATCCGGATGTTTGGCGAATGTTCAAATGGAGTTTTCATACGAACGAGAATCGAGGATCCGGAAGTCGGTTGGATTGTATGAAAAGCGTATTTTGAATCGCAAACAAATTCCTTTTTACTTTCTCCGATATTCGGACTCAGGCATACTACGTAGAAAAAGCTTTGTGATCCCGGACGACTAGTATCGAAAAAAAGTACGCACATACACCATACAATACACATTGACCGCTGTGTTTCCATTGACGTATGCGATTTTTTTCCAATACCCTTTTATGTCATGGCGATACGGAATTCTTTTGTTATTAAAGACCTAATTTCGAAGTATGTTTATTCATTCGATCATTTTTTCATTTGAATATCTTAAGAATTTTTATCATAGAAAAATTTATGCGTCATTCATACGTCAATATATTATAATATATATTACTATATACTTAAAAAAATATATTTGAAGTTTGATTATTTCTATTATATAATATTTTATTGAATTAATTTATTTCAATTCGATAAATTTTTTATAAAATGAAAAAAATATTTATGCGTTTAGTGTGAAAATCTCGAAAACCCGATTCTCGTCGAGCCTGCTTTGATACTGAAATATATTTCTATCATCATTTATTCACAGACGCAAACGATATAGCTCTCAAGCGAAATATTACAAACGCGAATGAAAAGAAAAAAATAAAAGACGCGTTATGTAGTTCAAGTTTAATGTGAAAACGTGTCTGATGTGCCACACATTAAAGTCTGCGGGAATAAGCTTTTCCCGTTCGGCCCACACTCGCGCCCAGCCTTTTTCCCAATTTTCCCCAGGTGGAAAAAGCTCGCGAAAATCGCTTTCGAATCGCATTACCCGACATCACCGTCCTCCTCATCCTTGTCGGCTTGTAATTCAATTTACGTTTTGTCGGTTCTCGCGATTGTTGTTCGCGAATTTCCTTACACGGCGAGACGATCCGTAGACCGCCGCGGGATCCCATTGTTCGCCGCGGGACCCGACACTATATTATACGTTATGCTATAACGTATACGGACCGTATTGTCGGACCGGGCCCGCAGTGACCCGCGTGACTTTAATATTTTCTATTAAGTGCTGTCCCATTAACGTGATTTAGCCGGCGGCAAATTAAACCGCGACCCGGGCGCGTAACATCTTCACACTACAGCAAAATGAGGTTTTTCGGTTGAAATTTGCAGCGATTTAATGCTCAGTAATTTATTTTTTATATGCTGCTGCGTTTATTTATTTGAATTTTTTACGTTTAATCATGTAAATTTGATGATGATTATATTACTTTATTTGTCGGATGCGGGGAATGGGATTTTGATGTTTCGCTTAAAGTTTAGATGCGATTCGAAAACGAGTGTAGTAAAAGATTGAAAAAAATAGGAATGGCGCATTATAAAATTTTTCGTTTTAACGTTAAAACTAAAGCCTGGGCTTTTATATAGTAATACTTTCTGAAGCGTAATCTGCTAAGCCTGGTCTTAAAAGTTTTACCTTAATCTTCGCTACCGTATATGCGACGTCGCTTTTGTTGCACTCACTATAATAAATTAGTGTTCCTTTATTTTTCACTCCCTTTTCTTTACAATTTCGAAAATGCAATTTCGTGAGAAGATAACGCGTTTACCTTTTTGCGCATTAATCTATCAAGGGAGTGGCCTCGTTAAGCTTAAACAAATAAAAGGAACCTTTTTTTGTGCGCTCGGCGCCGGTTAATCTTATTTACCGGATTCCCTCGTTCGGATTTCCCTCGAACGTAATTTTTTCAAGATTGATTGAAATTTCGACGTGCGTGCGTGCTTTTTTTAGAATCGTGTACACATATATAATATAAATTTTCAATCGGACGTCCAAAGCGTACGAAAAAATCGGCGAGGTTTAAGGTTTTCAGAAACCATTTATTATATCGTCTGGTTCGATTGGTTCCACCATAGTGCTGCGCAACGCTATCTTCCCTCCTCTCGGTTTTCCACTATGTATATATACAAACTAGTTGAAGTTTTTCTTCTCTTCCATATAGGTTTTTTTTACTTCATCCTTGCCCCTTCCTTTCGGTATTCCCGTGTACAATGATCTTTTCAATCTACCCCGCGAATTTCATGGGGAATTTATCTGAGTCTTCGGTCTCTCTCTTGCTTCAAGAATAAAATCCCCTCGAGAACTCGCATGAAGCAGAAGTAAAATCCGTCCGGGTATAAGTAATTGTATCGAGTCTCAAAGATGATAGTTTTTTCGTCCACGTCCTTATAAAAAAGAAACTTTTCCGCAGGAAAGAACTTCTGTGCGTTGACAATTCTTGTGCTTTCACTTTTCGACACTTTATCCAATGTGAACAGTTCAGATATATTTTATGAACAATAATAGAGTTTATTTATGATTTGATACAAATTTTTAGTAATTTTTATTTAATACATAACCCATACGATTTTAAATCTACATTTAATCATTCGCTTGAATTCTTTTTCATAAAAAAACGGTCATTATTCGAAGACCATTAAGTTTCAGCGGTGCACACACATTTCCCGTTGTACATGAAACAATTCTTTTCGAATTAGCAAAAACAGCGCGACGACCTCTCCCCGTTAATTTTCCGTCGAAACGTTTTCCCGTACCGTTCGCTTTTCCGTTTTATTTAATAATATAATACAAACGCTTTATTCAAGACGACCCTGCTACGTGGGAAATTCTCCACCGAACATCAAACCTGCTCGAAAAATATTTACAGCTCGATCTATAAAAATCCCACGGGTTTGAGCTCCAAATATGAGCTATATATTATATACGAGTACAAACAATACATAACCTGGCTAGCCACCTTTCAATGTTATAATTCACATTCCTGACGTCTTGCATTCTTCTACGTTGAATGCTTAGTTAAACCTATATTAATTTTAAGAGAATGTTTACAAAATGCTAAACTAACATGTTGTAGAAATTAACTTTAAAATAAATTTTCAATTTATAATTTTGTATATATCAAAAATACACCGTTATTTTCCGATGTTTCCAATGTATTCAAATATAATCAATCAATGGATAACAATTCAATTTCAATATTCAATCGTTTTCCATTAAATATGGCATTTACTTGCAATCATTGTCAAAACAATTCGCACTTTTTCCTATAGAAACGAATGAAAAACTGTCAAATCAACACGTATTTATTTACGGCACACGTTTTCACAAATCGACTCTGAATAATTCATCGTGTCGAACTCGCAATCCCCTTGCACTGATTAAACGGACATATTTTCACTTGGAACACAGTTTACGATCGAGTTAGCCGGAAAGCTAATTAGCCCCGTCTGGAGATCGCTCGTTTTGGCGCTTTTCATCCATAACGCACCGTCTGAAACTCGATGTTTTCGTCTTCTGCACAAACTCTGTAAGATTTCATTTACCTGCCCTCTACGTTTCTCCTCTCCGTCTTTTCGTTTCCAGTGCTTCAACTCGAAAATCCCTTTTTGCGTCATAATCCGACATAATCTGGCCCACGAGACGCCCAACAGTTTGACTCCCTCTCGTTTCTGAGAGATTTGCGCACATCTCCACCCTTTGATGTGCGAAGCCGCCGAAATTATGCATAAACCATAATTTGATCGGTCTACAAGTAACTAATTGATGTTTAATTCTCTGTTTACAGTGACGAAATTCATTCGGATTGGAATCGCCGATAAAAATGACAACCCTCCGTACTTCGACAAGGCGTTATACGAGGCGGAGGTCGACGAGAATGAGGACATCCAGCACACTGTACTCACAGTCACCGCCAAAGATCATGATGAATGTAAGTACCATCTTTTTTTTAAAATATAAATTTTTGTATTTATGTTTGTTTTTTACGTCTGAAAAAATACAGGTCGTTCTCCGTTATATTAAGATTAATCGCAAAACATTGCGTTCATCTACGTTGCGAATTAAGTTCTCTTTTCAAATTACGAATTCAATAACAAACTAATTTTCTCTGCTCTTTTGACGTTTTTTCTCCCTACATAATCTATTTTCGAAGGAAATCGTCCAACGTCGCTCAAATTAAGTCGTTCTTTTTTCCGTTTTCGATGTACCTACGAGTCGGGCCTTTTCGATGATTTAATTAACTTTTATTGTGTTTCCAATCATTATTTTAATTTTTTTTTCATCGTCCTCATCAAGATGGATGAATTTCTTTTTTTTATTCTCTTTTGTCACAAATTTGAATACGCCTGTTCAGATTTTTCTTTTCGGAATTTCGTTCGTGCCTTTATTCCTTCCGCCTATTCTAGTGATAATCAATAAATTGAATACTAAAGTATTTGAGTAGCGACGAGTTTTACAAGGTCGATTAATTATGGCAATTATAATACAAACGGTGTTCGAGAGTTTCTCAATCTATTCGATATCCTTTGAATTTTTCAAGGAAAAAAATTTCGATAAATTATTGGAAAACTTGTTTATTAATCAAATAGTCACAAGTATTACCTTCGGGTTAAATATAATGTTTTTAATCTACTTTATTATTATTTCATCTCAAATCGTCTTATTTAGTCCTGAAAATTTATTTAATATTATGTTTATGAAGTTTCGTGTCAAGTTGCATCTCTCTCTAATTTATTTTTATTCAATCAACAAATAATTTCATCTTTGAAATTATTCGATCGAGTTTCTCAGAAATTCGCTTTTGAAGAATCCGTTCTTGTTTCCGGTAATTTCCATCTCTGAAACGTGACTCTAACGAGCCTCACAAAGCGGCGAATAATTTCACCTAATGAATTTTGGGGGCCGTCTCCATCCCGAGTCATGAATATGCGATTTTTCTCACGATCACCTGTCCGAGGCTAATTACAGAGTCCCATCCGATAAGTCTTTTCGATTGGAGCAGCGGCATCTAGACGGAGCCCTGCACGTCTCCGAGGCTTTAAAGATCCAAAGTATGCCCTCCATTCGATGTTATCGGATATATATACGAGGTATATGGATGCATTCCGTGTCGCATTCCGCTTCGGATCCAATGTCACACACTAATGAACCGGAAAGTTCCTTCGGGAACGTTGTCTCCGGACCGGGGCCAAATTGGCAGAGCCTCTCAAAGTGGCCACTCTTTCCTTAGACAGTTTCTTAATAATAATGCCCCGGGTGGGGTATAATAATAGGGAGAGGTGGCTTCGAACATTAGCGCTGTTCCACGTATAAAGTTGGCAAGTGCACCATTCCGGAGCAAGAGCCATGTTGCAACTGTCTCCGCGAAACGACTCTGCGATACTTACGGTCAACTGAGCGGATTTTTGCATATGCGAATCTTCTTTGTTGAATATGGTTCACGTTTAATGGGACGAGAATCTCCAATAAATATGTTTTATAGCTCAGTGTACTTGAGTACTCCTAATTGTCTTTGAAATATGTTCTTTATGGTATTATTCTATATCAAATCTGTCACTTCAAATTATCCTTAACGATAAGTAATCTTTAATAAAAAAAAAATTTATTATTATTTATCAAACAACGAACCAATTTTCAATATCCAATTGAATAGTTAATACATTCAGAGAGCTTTTAACCAATAGCATACATTAGCGAACGCTCAATTTAAATTCAATCGCGCGTTAGTATTCGATTCCGTTTCAATATCAATTATCTTGTGTCACCTGCTCTCGAAGAATTCAATATCATATCTATTAACCGTTTGACGTACTTCACGGATTCGATATATCGAAATCTGTCTGTTTTCGAACACGAAATACGATATATGAATCGACATATTTATATCTACAGTTTTGACAAAAGCTGAAAGCATAATGTTCCCGTCCGGTCAAGGGTCGCTCAGTCAATAACGACACTCGCGGGAACGCTCCTCGGATAATTCGTTCGATTTTTGCGCTGGGAAATCGGAAAATCACCGGTGGAAATCTTTTCGTTGGTTTCGCATATCGGACACGTGCCCGGCTCGAGAGCGGCTCGTTTTCGACCGCTGTAATATTTTTTCGGAATTTCATTTTTCGGACGGTCCGGCTCGTTCAAATCTCGCCGATTGGGCATTATCAAATATTGACGACGCGCTGACTGCGTTCACGCTTTTTTCATATTTTTTTCGACACCCACTCGGCTGTTCCATTAAATTTTATTGTGAAATTTTCGCTACGGTCAGTCGCAAAGTTTAAAATTTAGGTAGTGAAAATCGTTTTTTGTTTATATTTTTCAAAAAATATGTATTTTATATAATATTATTTTGTTGCAAGAGTGAAATTTTAAACATGGCTCAATTTTTCGTTTCGAAAATGATTATTAGTTCATACAATTTTTATTTTATAAATTGAATCGCGGTTCGAATATTTTGCAAAAATAAAATCGCCTACGCAAACGTTTTTTTTTTCAGCTCAAATCTCTGCAATAATCCCCGCTTGTTCATATTTACCTTTTCGGTCCTTTTTTACACATCCCAAAGTCGAGTGTGCGCTCTCCAGGAAATATAATACAATACGTGACGGAACACGAGTTACCTTTGTAAACTGTTCTTTTTTCATATTATTTTTCGGCTTATACGACTCTTCATTGCTGGCGGTTCCGACGCTTTGCGAATTCGCCACAAGAATACAAACTGTTTCAAGCACAGTTCGCTATCTCGGACCTTTTGAGCTATCTCGACCCTTCATCGTAATCCCTCCGTGTGTCCTTTCGGCTAATGTGTCGCCAACCCTTCACTTTACATACATACGTGCTTCATTTATGTGAACGCTCGTGTTCCGTGTTTGATTAATTATTTAAATTTCGACTCAAATTGGATCGTCGCAGCAACACCTTTTTGTTGTTGTCAACAAATGTCCACTGATGAGGCCGTCCGAGTGTGCGTCACTTAATTAGACCGCGTTGAAGGATGTCGTTTGGGAATATTATGATTTTATTTGCTCGTATGTATATCATGTTTTGGTACAATTGTGAGCTTTATAAAACATTCTATTTAATGTGGGATCAAACAATATATTTTTTGTCCTTGAGTGAATTGTATTTACTATATATCCATATATTATTTTGCTAATTCGATCATTCTATACTTTTTCATACATGTAAATGAAATTTTTCACAGTATGTACATGTTTAATTTCTTCCTTTTGATTGAATTATTAAGATTTATTATTTTGTACATCGCAAATTTTCACACAAAGAAATATTAGTCTTCATCTTCGATCGCGTCTGTTTTATGTCGTTTTCGAATAAACGACACCCTAATATAGAAAATTTCCGATTTTTATTTCATTTTCGAATAAATTCCATGCTTCTGTTGAATATGTGAATTCTTCAATAAAATGTACCAATTTGTTTATAGTGAATCACAATAGATCTATCAACGTTCCTTTCCATTCGCCATTACATAACGCCTTTCAAGTCAAAATCGTCAATATATTATATATACGCTTCGATGAGCGATGACATAAAATAAATACGTGAGAAATTCACCAAAAAAATTCTAAAAATACATATAATATATTTAAAGCACATTTTAGGCGTTGGGCGTTTCCGTTTATTTACTTTTTTGTTTCGTAGCATGTGTATATGTATTTTTGGCGGAATCTCTTTGTATGTTCACCGTTTCGAGCAATAAATAGTTCCGATCGAATAGTTCCGAAAAGATTGAGACCGTTAGTTTTCCATACGAGTTCGCTTTTCTCCTTTCTGCTACTGCCAAGATATTTTTTATAATGACTATCACGTTTGCCAAAACGTCCACAGAAACAATGCCAATTTATTTGCATTATCACCCGGTCCGAACGGAAACTTCATATTTTTCTATCAAAGCACTTACTGCTACTAATTTTCAATACTTGGAAGCCCGATCAGACCATATTTTCAAATTGATTTCATAAAAGTTGCGTAGTGTATATAATACATATCTTTAGTAAACAAGACGTGATTCTTTGGCTAGTACGCGATACGCAAACGCGTAATATCGTGGAAACATACGCAACATATTATATTTTAATACATTACGTACGGGATGGAATAATGTATTTTTTTTTTTATTCGATTCTTCCAAAATAATAACGCGGCTCGCGTGCGTCTCGGCGGGTTAATATTATGTATTTATGTGGGTTAATATAAATATTTGACTATTATGGCACATCAAAAGAACCTTTTCGAAAGGCATACAAAGCAATTCATCAGAAGCTTATGAAATTCCTTCCGTCTTCTAAAGCAAAAACGATTTTATGCTATCGGCTGAAAAGCGAAATACGATATTGCTCGTCTACACGATTAATAATAAACGGTTACCGCGCTCGCGGATTCATTTAATTATATGCCCATTATGTCCAATTACGGCAGTTCCTAATTTAATAAATGTAAGGATTCACCGTTACGCACAAACTTTTTCCCGCAACTTAATACCGTGTACGAATTTTGCGATACACGAATGTATATAAAAGTACACCCGGGCCTCGTATAACACGGTTTTATAAAACACGGATGTATAAATTGTGGCATATTTTTTATACAACACGCTTTATATAACACGATTTCAGGTATAAAAATTAATAGGTTTGATTTGTACGTCTATGAAATGTGCCATGACATTAAATTAGAATTTTTTTTTATTGAAAATCTTATAATAGAAAGAAGTTCGAAATTCAAGAGGGAATTACAACAGATTTTGGAACCTTATAAGGAATTCGTAAAGATTTAAACGCTAAAAGCAGACAATCGCTTATTACCGAATTTTCGAAGACTAAAAAATTTGTGAAAACCACAAGAAATCCAAATTCCTCCGATGATGAAAACTTACAACCGATCTCGAAAAAGAGTAAAACATATAGAATTCTAAATGATAGCAATGATGAATGAATACTATATTATATTATTAAAGTTTTTTTTCAATAAATATGTAAATTTATATTTGTTTATTTTAAAAAATACAGTACATATTCATATAAACTCTCTATGATTTTTTTTTTTCGGAACGCGAACCCTAATTTCGTATGAACTTCAAACCTTGCATAACACGGATTTGTATTACACGACGTTTTGGTGGAACCATACGACCTTGTTATACGAGGCCCGGGTGTATACACGAAATTAATTCACGTATTTATCAAGTGACACAAAATATTTCTCTATCGCATCTCGAATTACTTTGTAGCGGAATATTTTTCACTTTGGCTCCGTGCAATAGCTCCGTCCAGCGTTGTCCCCTTAACTCAATATGACTTCGTTCACTATACACCACCTTTTTAATATTTTATTTTCGCCGACACTTGAGCGGCCTGAATATTAAAAGCCTGATGTCTCTCGTCGCCATCGCGCTTGCTTTTTTCCTCTCCATTCTCCATCGTAGCTCCAACACGACGACGGCATCGTAACACAACCGCGTTCAAGTGTTGAACCCTTCTAGCGTGCAACCGCATTAACCGGACTGTTATTGCTCGTGCACTCTTGCTTGATTAAAAATGTTTCGCAGCCGAGCTGCGCAATTGCGCTACAATACGCGAACGTGTAACAATATCTCTTTCGTCCCACTGTCGTGTCGAGAAAATTCATTCCGGAGAATGCCCTCCGTGTCTAATCGGGAAGTTTTCGTGTCGCACGCAATTTTGGTACCGCTGGGTCGGATCTAATTTCGAGTACGGTTTCCGTGCATGATAATTTTGATCAAACAATTACCGGTTGTGATAATTGGATATCGGGTATTGCTGTTCGCAGCGGTGCAGCTACCGCTATATAAGCGGATGCGCATAATCCGATATTCGCATTCATACGAGTGGATTCCAAAAATTCCTAATCATAATGGATATTCAATACGTTTACTAAATAGAACACTGGTTTTAATTCTTTGAATTTGAATGCAAAATTCTATTTCACGACCCGATTGTAAAATAATCACTCGGTCGGAAATACTAACCCATTA
Source organism: Hydropsyche betteni (assembly GCA_028571205.2). Taxonomy (NCBI): domain Eukaryota; kingdom Metazoa; phylum Arthropoda; class Insecta; order Trichoptera; family Hydropsychidae; genus Hydropsyche; species Hydropsyche betteni. The sequence goes on from JAOXNN020000004.1 coordinate 9,928,623, forward strand.
TATATATGAGCTCTTTTGTATTTCAGAAATATAAATAAAACATTCGGGTAAAACTCTAATTAACGCGCAAAGGACGAAAAATCGAGTGTGTCGCATTTCATTACGCGAATGGAGTTATTATTCGTCACCGATGTGCTTTATTGCCCCAATTTGCATCGGAACACACTCGTCTCAAGAGCAGATGCGTATCTGTCCGAAATAATAAGAGAGAAAAATGCTCGAAAGGAAAAGAGGCATGTGGCGAACAAGACGGAAAAAATGGAGATAAAAAGAAAATATTAGCGAGCGGAGGGTGACGTAAAAGACTGTCCGCTCCGTCGAAAGATTCTAATTAATTCAAGTAGAGTAGAAGTTCCCCTTCTACACAGAACGTGGAACATCGTGTTCGAACTTCCTGCAAAAAATGTATAAATAAATTAAACGGCTTAAATAAACGAAAGGAGATTTCCATTTATCGCCAAACGGCTCTTACGTTGAAATTGGCAGTCAAATTAAAAGTTTTCATTCTAGCAGTCCGTATTGATAAAACGAAACGAATTGCACTTCCATTTTTTTTTCCTTATTTGAACATCGTTTTGCATCTACAAATTTACCGCAATGTCCAGATTTATCTAATAGATACGTAGAATATTATATAAATCGTTTCGTCGATAATCATATTATATAGTGAAACTACGATCAGTGTTTGGCTACATGCTTTCCGACAATCTGCTCACATGTTCCCTCTAATTGTGTGGTCGTTGCAACTGTGTTTACATACATTGGATCAAATATATGCATCTGAGAGGCTTCTAACCATACATTAGATGGGAAGGGATTGTGAAAACCCTGCAAACTCTGTCCATTCTACTGTTAATTGCCTATGTTCATTGACACGTTCTTTATTGAAATTCACTTTACACTGAAGCAGAATGTCAATAAAAATGTTTTGATCGTTGAAAATTTTGTTTTATAAACTTTGAATAAACGTACTTACGTGTTGTTGGGCCTAAGTCAGCGTACATTTCAACACGTCAACTGGTCAAACAGAAATTTTAATTGAACGAGTCGCTCTATATACATTCCTATTGAAACGCTGAACATTGAAACGCTGCAATAGAAGTCTTGCGCATACACATGACAAATAGCATTATTTCGAATCGAATAGTTCATCTCTGTACTGTTTTACAATACATTAAATGGGGAACATTTCGCGGTTCAAACTGGGACTCAAATCAACCATCACCAAATTCGATGTGTTTATTATAATGCCCGATTTCCATACGATGTGCTTCGTATTTACACGGCGATTTCACGCGCTGCGAACATCGGTAATTGAAATATACATACACCCACAAACAATTTGCACAATGTGTTCGTGTATGTATTTAAATGTGTATGGAAAAGCATAGAACCAAAATTCACAATCCATGAAGTGTACCGAATGTATAAACTGTTCGAAAGAATAAATTTCTTGTAGCAAATCTCAGAATTGTATTATTTTTCTTGTTGTTTAAGTTCGATGTTTGAAAATATTAATTTAGTCGATTATTTTTATACATATTGCAAGTTTTGATCCGACACTCCTATATATACGTACAATAATATACATTGCGTGGGGGAACATGTTAAATTCAACGGTTAAGTTAGGCGCGGTGAAACGTTTGCTTCGCGCATTTGCCGAGTTTCGAGCCCTAGCCGTGTTCGACCCTAATTGCGTAATTAGCGCATTATGCTAATTGATATACCCGAAAACAGGTGCTATTGCGAACCGCGGTCACTGGTGACCCCCGCTTATGAAAAGACCCCATACTCGGGTCGGTCGTCCCTAATTTGTCGACGCGTCGAGCTTTCCCGTTTCACTTTCCGGTGACGATGTCGAAGTTTCGGTAATAAATATGTTGAACGGAAAAATTTTGAATTTGGAAATATTATATTTTCATATTCGTTATTTTTTGTTGATGATAAAATAATATATTCGTTTTGATTTTAATAATATTATTATTAACCTTTTTTCGTTTACGGTAACTAACGGGTTAATGGTACAATATAAAATTTTATAGTTTATTAAAAAAAAAAAAGCAATGTCCTGTATCGTTTTAAAGATTCATGTTGTTCATTGTACACGACCACAAATGAAGAGCATTAATTAAAAATTTATGAATACTGAATATGTGTTCATTATGTCTGAAAGTTTTCCGAGAACTTTTTTAATTTACGTTTCAAGCACGCGTTTAAGCGAAAAAAATACGCGTCTAAAATCACAGAGCGGACGCGAAAGCAAAAGCGAAATTTCACTCTGAATTTCGGCTTTTTTTCTACAGACGAAAATAAAATAAAAAAAATCTGCGGAATACGAAAAATAAAATTGAATAAAAAAAAAAAAGAGCGTACAGCAAAGTTGCAGAGAGCGGCCGGGTCAAATCGAGTTAGGGACAAACAGGACGGGCAAATCATTAGCACGGACGCAATTACAAGTATTGTGCACCAGACATGTCCTCTCCTCCCCCTGACACAACTCATATTGAATTTATGCTCGACGGATACGAACCCGCTACGTTGTCAAACAAAAATATTTCGAGACTAATTGGATTCGACAACCAAGAGAAAAGCCGCGAACGGGATATGTTTTTCCATTTATAAAGGTGCTCGAATCACGTAATACTTTCACAGATTGTATGATCGATCAAATTTTGTGTTTATTTATAATGCTAGTATACAGGCCCGATATTAATAACATCGGTTGCGAATTACGTAATTATATATAAAAAAAATTAATCTATGTAAAAATATTTTATAACCGTTCCGTTGCAGAAAGTTGATGCCCGTTTGTTACATATAGAAGACAATGTATAGGCCGGATGTTGATAACATCAACTGTAAATTTATAACCATACTATTAAGTAATACAATAAAAATCACAAAGATTATAGCCGTTATTATAATGACCATAAAGACTAAATTTTCGAGCTCGAGAATTATGCAAATAGTGATTATAGCCGTTATTTTAATGGGGATACAGGCTAAATTGAAATGGCGTAGCCAGTAGTAACATCTGCTACCCGATAAACGTACCCGATTTGAATATATTTAATATTTAATTAATAAAACCAGTTCATTTATTATTGTCACAATTACGACATATAGGCAAAG
>JAOXNN020000004.1:9942594-9981180 GCA_028571205.2 Hydropsyche betteni
CGACGTATTGCATAAGTCAATAGAGACGCTTTCATAAGCATGATATTATAGACGTTAAGTGTATACGCATAAAGACCGTTATTATTAGAATAATTTTATAGAAGCAAAAAAATAATCGTATCGATGCGTCGTTTCAACGTCGCGGGCGAACAGATGGACAGACGGACACACACACACAGATATCCATGATTATATATAGGGGATATATAGGGGATTCGAATTTGACTGTTAATGCATGACAAAGCTTAATCAATACTAAAAGTTTCGTCAGCCTTATCGCGTATTAACAAGAGGAATTAAACACTCAAAAGAGCATGAATGCTATAATATTAACCCAACTTTCCCAATGATCGATGGGAAATCATAAATAAAATTCAAAATCTTAACAAACGACTTCGCGATACTGGCCGAGTTCGCCATTCTATTCATTCTCGAGACGGCTTTCACTTTGGCAGGCGTGCTCGCGCAACTTGTCAATTAAACCCGACGACGGTCCCATTAAAATTTTTCGCACCTGAACTTAATGAGAGTTTCCTCGGTTCGGGGGCGAGTTTAATTACGCTTTGAGGTTCGCTTTTGTTGTCGAGATAAATTCAATTCGGGGTGTCGATAAAATCTCGTCCGCTTCGACTGGTGCAGCGCTCATTATCGCGCGTGCATGTATTATCGTTTATGCGCACCCCGCTGATGAATCGTCATTTAATTTAATTGCGTGTTTCCGTTTTGTTTCCGAGATACGTCGTTTACATTGTGCGCTTTGCGTGGATATAGATTTCAGTTTCAGTCGTTCCAGTTTTTCGTTTGGCTTGCGGAAATATGTAGTGTTTCGAAAGAGTTTTCCGATTTGAATGCTGTCGGTTTTTGCTAACATATGTCATAATTGAAATAATTTTTTGCAATTTATTTCGAATTGAATTGAATTTCGTGAATGGATAAAAAATACTGTATTTTGTATTTCACTCGACGTTCGATTCAAGAACGCTTGATTTGACCTACTTGTGAGACTTTTCTAGAGGAACGTCTCGGTGAATATTTTACGAATGCGAACCATTTCATTCTTTGCAATTTTCGATTTCTGTAATATGTATTCATATTTAAATCAATTTGTTTACGTGCTTTTCTGGTTTAAATTTAGCAAGGCAATGCCCTTTTCATATGATTGAAAAGTGTATTGAACCCTTGTCGATCAAACGCCTATTACTTTTCTCGTTGTAAATATTTCTCCAAACTCAGAACGAGTATATTATATTTTGGTCGCCTTTTATTCCCGAAAAACTTTTCAAACGAAACCCGTAATTTTTTGATGGATTCAAGACTAAATTGATTGATCAGACGTATATGTGGAAAAAGGTTTTGTTTGAACGCGGAAAATGGACTTTTCTTTTACCGCAAACGAACAAAGGGCTTACGCGTTTAGATTGGGCCCTAATTGAAAATACAATTTAACCGAGAACGATGGGTACAAAGCCAAAACCGTTCGAAGTTGCCGCATTGTTTGCGATATATTTTGTAGCGTCGAGTCCGATAGGTGTTCACTTGCAACCCAGGAATATGACCGAACGTGAAATATCACTCTGCTTACGGGGTAGAGGCAAAGATACCATGGTTAGACTGGCTTACTGTTGTTTCGATGGGTTGTATTATATAAGGAAGTTAGCCGAATTGTTTGTAGCGTAAGCCTATTACCTACGCCATTAAAGCCGACCCACTTTGATTAATGAATTTCGTAATGGAATGCAGAGCTCATTTTATCTACCCACCGTTCCAGTTGTTCCCCGAAGGGGGTTATCCTTGCGATAAATAATTGCTTCACAGTGTTTCCGTGAATTAAGCGTTCGTGTTCGGTCCACTTTTTATTTCGGCTGTGCGGGTGATGGGCTTTCATGTACTGGCCGTACGAAATTGCAAGTTGATCCCGTATAGATTGCGTCAATCAACTTCGCGGTTATTTTCGGTTAATGTACGTAAAATGAAGGCTCATTTCACATGGCCATTCTATTTATGCTCGACCCGTGCTATTTGAAACTTATTTCGGTCGTGTTGTTTCAATATAAATTCTTTCCGACTGGTCACTGGAAAGGTTTCAGTTAATCAAACTCTTGTGCGATTCGTATTAGATTAAATTTTTTCGGGAGTATTTTTTTTGAATACTTTCATTATTTATGGTCACGGAAATCCGAGAATCGAATGATTGGAAATGGTTAATTACATAATAATATTTTACGTGGAGTTTTCTCCGATCAAAAAATTTATTGATGGAAAACGAGAACTCGTTTCGAATGCAAGCATAATTACAGCCCTGCGATAACGTCGAATCGAATTTATTGTGTCCTATTTTAATGTTTTATCAACAATTCGTATCGATCAAACGTATGTAACGGATAACGTCGCTTTTTTAACGTCCCATGTTTTTCGCTCGGTCGCAAATATAAATAGCTCACTTCATTAGGGGGTATTTAATTCCATGTTTGTTTTAACTTTGACAGCGTTAATCCCGTTACCACAACGCCATCAGCATCGTTCCCCGTTATCTCCACGGGATAACGAATATTCGCCGTTTCATAATAATAACGACGCAAAAAACAAACGCGATAATCGCAAATATGACGAAAACACGAAAAATACGGACGAGCTCTTCCGCTTGAAACATTATACAATAATACGTACATGTATATTTATATAATATCTATATTTTCAATTAAAATACAAACGAATCCAGACATCAGGCAATATCATTTGATTTTTTTTCTCTGGAAAAAAGTAATTTCAGAGCGTGCACGATTAATTGAATTTCAAGTTCTAATTCGACTTTAGTGAGTGGCATTAAAACTTTCGACTTAAATGCGCGTCGTAAATAATCACTTGAATTCTTGTAATAATTTTTCAGTTCTTTTGAACTTGGGATAGATTATTTCGTACGCTTATTCGATATTAAATGTGAAATGTCGAGACGTTGTAGGACACGAGGGTCATTACCGCGGGATCCAACACTCGAGAACACGTACTGAGCAATAATTACGCGTTGCCTGAAACGTGTTCAAAGCGACATATTATATTATACCTCGAATCTCACAAAGCATTATTATATTTCAAAACATTTTTTGCATATTCCATTCAAACAAAACTCAGACATATAGTTATTTCGTAAAAAAATAAAAGAATAGTTTTATATGCTATATTTGATTATACATGTAAAAGAAATGCTTTCGTAAAACAACTCTTGTTTCATAAAATGAGTTCGTTCTTAAAAAAAAATCAAAGAAAACCTCCTCCGAATCGCATCGTCTCCATCGCATTCGATCAGACCCACCGCAATGTTCAACACAACGGAACGGAATACAAAAAAATACATTATTTTAATGTTGAAACGAATAAATCTCATATTTTTCATTGCCCCTGGGAGCTTGGTACGCAAACACGATGGTGAGAGACGTCCGCGTAAATCCGTTCGTATAATTCAAACGGCAGGAACAATCCGCGCCAGCCGCGGGGCAGTTTTTCAGCAGCTCGATTTCCTCGAGGGCCCTGCAGCGGTTGTCAACCGTCGACACTTTACAGCCGACTTTATTGCTTTTTCAGGACGGGTGAGAACTGTGTGTATAAAAAAAAACGAGGACGAGGATCGCTTTCTGTCTGCGCGGAATACGCTCTTTGGTTGGAGTGTGCTCGTCATTCGATTCTCAATGCGAGCTTTCTCGGCATTAATCGAATAGTTCGTTTGCTTTGGCTCCAATTTTTTTTTATGACAGTTCTGATAAATTTTCGTTTAATCATATCGAAAAAGACGGAATTTTATATAATACATTGATATATAGCTTAATTTTGAAATTTTTTGCTTATAATTGATTAATTTCAAATGTTTCAGCGTAAAGCTCGAGTACGTTTCACTTATACTCTTTTAAGTATCTAGGTTTGAGAGTAGCTTGAATTTTTTTCATTCTCACTTTCTAATAGAAATGCCGTTTCAGTATCGACGCGTTGGAATTTATTGCATGTACAACGCGACGCGAAATATTTTACGCATTTAGCAATTTATTTATCGCACTAAAATCGTTATTATATAAGAAAACGGACGGCGGGTCGGTTAAGGGGCTTAAAAGCTGCTTTATTTATTCACGAAATGCCGGAGGTGTGGGAGCACTTAATTCGTAATTTTATTATACCAATGAACAAATTGAAACGAGGATGCTTTTTTCTTCTTATGTGAATTCTCATTCGATAGAAAAATAAACTTTTTTTCGGTACCGTCACCGGATGAAATTTTTCAAATCGTCACGCAGAATAATAAGAGAAGCGCTCGTAATGAGAAAAACGGTCGAGTGGACGTAATAAATCGTATAAATTCGACAGATTTCATAAAAGAATCAATCTCGACACACTTTTTCTTCGAATCTCTCGAGGATTGATGCTCGTGACAGATCTCATCTCGGCGAGGTGTCCTTCAGTTTCGTGCCGTTCGGACGTTTTAAAAATCGAAAAAAGATTGCTAGCACGCACGGAGATGTCGCAGGACAAAATGAAACAATATTTCTCACCCAGCACTATCGCCTATTTCAGATATTTGAAATGTTTGCATCGAATATTGTATCAATATTAGATCGCAAGTTCGGCTCGGCACTGTGTTGACCTAGAAGTGTATATCGGCGCAAAGTTGCGCTCTCAAAGCGCCTTTGATGTCGGTTCATATAGTATATGTCGAAGTTCATTCAACATTCATAAACGTGTGCAAACATCGAATTTCAATATTGGCCTCGAGGGGGACCGTTTGATTATATAATTATCATGTTAATCCAATAAGATAATTTTTTAAATCTCCCGCAATCAATACGGATGGAGTTTGTATAAACTCAACCCCGACTTAATTGGCCGCAAATTAAAATGATCACTTCTGTTTTAAATTTTTCTAAAAGGATTAAAATAATGTGAGACCCTTTTTTCGCTTTGAATTTTCAGCGAAATGTTTAATTTTAATAAAAATATAATTGTCCAGAATAACTAGTTGGATTCTTGTTCGTATAATCCCTTATAAATGGTTTCAAATAAAATGTTTTAATTAAATTGGCCTAATTGCTCGAAAGGGTGAATTTCGTTCGCTCATACGCTGTCAACTTTTCGCACGTGTAATTAACCGATAAACGAATTCGATTCGAATTTTTCGAGTCCCGCCCATTAATCACTCGTGCCTCGGAAAACCTATTTTCTAAAGGGACGTTTCCTTTGTTTTTTTTTTCCCTCGTTCATTCGGGCTCGCGTTCCCATTTCCTTTTCCCGTCAATTACGCACTACTAGTACTATGGGGGAACACCTCGACGCCGCGTTTTTTTTTTTTGCAGTCGCCGAATATAAAATTCATTTGATATTTCAACTCAAAGGAGGAGCAAACAAAGGCAGCGCTACGAATAAAGAGGTTTTTCACTAATTTTTTTTTTCGGTTTCCTCTTGTCCGACTGAAAGAAAGCTTCCTGCATTATTTTTGTTTGTCGGCCGATTTCAGTCAACATCATTTGTTAGTGTCCCGTTGGCTTTCAGCGAACGCCGTTATGACGCCCCGCAAATAATTCCTGTTAATCTTAGCACTATTAAATGCTAACGACGTAATTGATATTTCAAAGTTTATTCATAATTCCTTTTGAATTGTCTCGCTTAATTGTATACTGTTCAACGGCGGTATTTGGATTAATTGTTATATATACTTAATCCGCTCGTTACGCTTTATCGTTAATGCTCACAGTGAATTTTCTAATAACTTGTTTCATGTAAAGGCCTTCGTGTTATAATATATTTTTATATATGTTTTCATATGTGTTCATTTTATAATTAATTGAAATACATGTTTTGTTTAATATTGTGGTAATACTTGGAACATTTTAGCATTATTGTAACATTAAAATTTTATGGCTTTAGTATTTAATTTAATGTTTACGATATCGGATTTTGTTACCCTCATTCATTTCACGATCGTATCTCATTTTTTTATGCTGATATAAAAATCGAAAAGTTATGTTTTTGGCATTATGAAAATTTTATTAATTCACGACAAAAAATGTATATACAACGAAACTATTATATGTGCAAGAAAAAACCAAACACTGTCACAATTCCGCAACAAACAAATAGGAATTTCAATTTTATCGGACGGCGCAGGAAAACGCGAACCGCAATCGACAAAACAAAAAAAAAACAATCGAAAACGAAAAAGCACGAAAACAAAACTCGAAAAGAACCGCTTCTGTGTGTTTTATTCGAGAATTTCGCAAAATGCGCATCGGCTAGAGAAAACTCATGAATATTCACCGACGGGACTCCAAACGGAACACTCCATTATCCCGTGGCTCGGTTCCGCAGCCTGCTTTCGCTTGCAGCGGAATAATCTGCGATTTTGTGCGTATCGAATATCGAAATTTATGCGATTCCAGAGATTTGGACTGTTTACGATATTAGCATGTCGATCGGACGATTGATGCGATTCAATTCGTATCGAAATGCAGCGGAAACGTAATGGGATATTTATCACAGAGCGCCCTGAAAGCCCTATGGCGCTGTTAGTACACGCGTCCACTATCTATTGTGTTTTGAATGATTTATAGTTTGAAATCTGTAATTTTCGATGTACGATCTGTAGCGACACATTATCAATTTTGTTATAATATTTGGTTGTAAGACTTCGAAGGTCTCTCGCGAGGAAACTGTTCCATGCGCTGAATGGGTCGAGTCTAAAGTTTAGCTTGATGAAAGTACCCTTAATTAATACACTCATGTTATTGACCCGGTGAAAGTGACACGTGGCAAGTTTTAAGATTAATCACTCACTTCCAAATCATATTACGATACCTGAAACTTTTGGACGTAATATAGTTGCAAGTTAGAACGAATCCGAATCCTCGAGTGGTTTTCTTCGTCAAAGCGCAACTGTCTCCTCTACACGTATGGATTGTTTATTGTACGAAACGTATTTGAATTAAATAATCGCGAACAATGTGGTACAGAACAATGTTAGCTGACAACAAAAGCTCTGTCTGACGGTACTACAATTTCCAAATTAATTGATTCATAGTACGTTTCGGAACTGTCTGACGTTGTTGTGTAAACTCGTCCAATAATATTTTGATTGAATACAAAGAAAGTTCGGGTTGCTTTCGCGGAAAATTCTCGGACCGCTTAACGCGCGTCTCTCGTATCTCGGCTAGGACAAACATCCTGGGGGAAAAATACTTTGCCCGAAAGTTGAAAACACACCGGAAAGACAAACTCACACGCGCGTTCTTTGTGCGAATATTTCTTGTTTTTATTGTAAACGATGTATTGTGAATCTTATCTTTTGAACACGTCCGCTTTTTTCTGCTCCATGTATTTCTTAGTGTTCGCATGGTGCTGTAATGTGAAAGTTGTTTATCAAATACTCGCCGGTAAATAGGTAGTTTCGTCTAGATCTTTTCATCGATAAATAATATTTCTTTTCTCGTTGAAATTCAATGTTTGATGCATTAAATTTGTGAACTGACGCATGAGAATAATGTTATTTTATCATGCATATAATTCTAATGTATTATTTATATAATATTTCATTTTGTATTTCAAAACTATCCTCTTAATATTACTTAATTAGCTAATTAAATCATTCAATTGGATTTATAGACTAATTATCTATTATATTTTTCCGCTGACACGGAATCAGCTTGATTTTAATTTGACCAGGCATATTCATTAAATGCAGATTATAATTAAAAGCTCGGACATTCGTATTTTACAAAAACTTGAACATTCTACAATTCCATGCATATTCTAAATTATTTTATTATAAAATTTTTCTTAAATTGTAATAACATTCACATGTTATACAATATTATATGTATCACGACCTCAGAATTCCTTTGCTCGAATTTCTGGTTATCGGCTATATGTCGTTTCTAGCACGCCCATACACTTACGTTTGCCAGCAATTAAAATAGTTTCGTTCTGTGGGGTATGACGTTTCAAACGAGGACGACGGATAACGAGGGTGTTGCGTCCTCGGCCACTTAATTACGAGAAATCCTTACGATGTCCCCTCCCGACCCGGGAGCAAACTTAGACAGCTATAACCCTTTCGACCTCCCGAAAGGGTGATTCGGGATCAAATCCGACTTTTGCGCTTTATTTCACCGCATTTTTCGCGTTAATAATTACGTCGGGCCACTCTCTATAATGAAAATTTCCCGTGGGCTGTGTGCGTGCGTGTGTCGGAAGCAACTTCATAAAACTTTCGCCCGTCCCTAATGCGACTTTTCGTACGCGGCGGCGGGGCTTCAACGGAGATTTTTTCCTCCATGGTTTTTTTCGCCGTAGGTGGAAAGAGGACGGTCTCTCGCTTTACTTTCGACTCAGACCCCCGGTGAAAGTTCCCTTTTTTCGTGACGTCTTCTTCTTTGGTGGCGAAAGCGAGAGTCTGACTTTCCCTTTATCGAGTTTTCCGCTACTTCTACGCGGTGGGTTGCGCGAGTGCGCACACAATGGCTGAAGGCCTTATTTTGAGGTTTTTTTAAGGAAACGCTAATGTATTATATATATATACGTATATCAAAAATCATATTGATATATGCCCCCATTATTGCGCATATTCCCTATTGATTTTTATTTATCGTTTTGTTTGAGATAAAATAGCAAAGTGGATTCATTGTACAAATTCTTCCATAAAAATATCATATAAAACATACAATTTTAATCAAAATTATCAGAGGTTCATTTTCGTTTGTTAATTTTTCAATTTTAACTTTATCAAAAATAATTGCGTTCCTGCTCAATTTTGCATAAATAATATGTACCCGCATTGGCGACGCGTCCATATTTAACACGCCGCAATCTAAAAGCATTCCCGACAAATAATTAATCGACAAGCAGAAAGAGGCGGCGTCCAAACTTCCGCACTAATGCCTCTCCCCATAATCTGGACAACGCGAAACGCGAACACAAAAAAAATCTGCTGCAGTATTAATACACCACATCGTGCTTCGGCTGAAAGCACTCTTTCTCTATCTGGAAATCTAGACGTATATTTATCTCGGCTAGTGTGAGAGCCTCTTCATTTCGCTCTTTTGTTCGGTCGCTTTCTGCATCCGAACTCGTCCGTCCATTGTTCGCCAGCAACCTCCGCTTCGACAATGTGAGTACACCACAGTTTGTACGCCGACCACCTCGTGGTGTTCTGTTTGTTCGTTTATATGTATGCAGACGAGGGTATTGTGTTTACATGGAATAAAAACAATCTGTTCAGCTGTACAGATGATTTGTTGCCCGCGGCTGAAGACTGTCGTTTTCGAATTGTCTCGTTCAATTCCGTTGAACGGTTGGAAATTTTCACAATATGAACGTTCAGCGCCTTTCATAAACAATATGTTTATTATGAATGTTTAATGTATTTGATATAATATACTTTATGTAACACTTGTTGATATATTCTACATGTTAATTCTATGTTCTGTATTATAAATAAAGCACTACAATGGCTCCGACCAACAAAGGATTTAGAAATGAAATGCATCACTTGCGCGAACTTAGTCACATCTGCATTACATTGAAAATGTATTTGTCGTAGAAAATTTATTTAAATTTCATTAAAAGTGCATTTTGGAAACGATTCTTCGAAATCGAATCGTGACTTTGATTCGAATTTATCAAAAATCGATTTATACACGCGCGTTAAAAGCTTTCCTAGGTCCTATTAGTTAGCTGTTATAAAGCGCTCGCGTGTATGTGCGTGATATACTATATTCAATTTCCGATTAACGAGTCTCCGAGTTCTAGAGCGTTGTGCATAAATCAGAGCCGCGTGAATAATAGCTTTATTATTCGAACACGTACGTTCTCCACTCAGGCTTCGGCTCTCCCACTATATGGTAGTTATGGTAGACCTTTTTAACTACGCGACAGTCGCATTGTGCGTCAATCTCGGTAACAGTTTAATTCGTCGAGTTTGTAAATGTGCGCCGGTTGCCGTTCGCATAAGCAGACAAGTCAATTACGAATTTGATGTTTCGGGATTAGCGAGTTTCCCGGTGCGTTATTATTTTGTTACAGTCTCGCTGTATGGAGAAAATGAGGGGTTTCCGTGTTCTGTGGAAAAAAACAATGACTTGTTTTCTCAGGTTTCGCAATGTCACCGTTGCTATGTGGTTTCTGCTTTTTTCGCGTGGAATTGGTATGGTGCTGTCTGAAAAATAGTACAGTCAGTTCTTAGTGTATATCGCGTTGAAAAAAATCGTATTTAAATGTAGAACAATATTTTTTTATAGAATAGGGTAACTTCAAATATATATAAATACTAGTTTGTTTAAATTATTTGAATTCAACGATTCGTACAAAAATAACGAATCTCAATTACAGTTTTATGGAACTTTGCGAGTTTTTGAAGTGTTACATGAAAAGTCTTGTCATGAAATAGGAAATATTTCAATTTTAGACTTTGACATAAATGTTTTCGAGAAAATTAATACGTTCCAATTTAAAGAGTTTTCAGTGTGCTTTTAACATTTTCATCGTCGATGAAAAGTTTGACGGACGCGCACGAATAATTTCCTCGACATCAAAGTTCTCTTTTTTTCAACTGATAACGAATATTCGGGCGTATCGAAAAATAGACGATTTTCTTTTTTTCGGTGAAATTCAATTTTTAAATTTATCTTCTTTTCACTCGTAATGTATTATTAGGACAAGTAAACAAGCATATATAAGTACGTAATCGTAGTACGTTTTTTTCCAACGATCTTTCTATATAACCCCGTTGAATTTCTTACGAAGAGCACATGTAAGAAAATAAAAAATTATGACCGAGTTTTGCTTTTACCTCGTCCATTTCTGGACTGACCTGAAAGTATTATGATCGTCCTTACCAGAGTTTAGCACGCTGACCGAGAGGAAACGAAAAATCCGTATCCACAACATGGCATCATTTATTATTTGGACTTTTGCTTCGGTTGACTCATTGTCCTACTGAACGATACCAAACGACTTGTACAAATATCGGACAATCGTATGCGATACAGTCTTCGCAAAATACACTAAGGGAATCCAAATCGAAAGTTTAACGTAGACGCATTTCATTTTATTCCATGCCATTACGCGTTATTTGTTGCCGAAGCCATGTAAACAATCTAATTATATTCCATATAAGATATCGTATACAATAAATACTGACGTATTCATTGAATTTTTTTTTTATATTTATGTTATTCAAAAACGTTTGTATTTGATTTTTTTCTGATAAAACTCGCTATTAAAACTGTGAAACTTTTTCTAATAAAAAATAGCGTTCTAAAAATATTTTAAAAAAGTGCGCATTTATATACAGCATAATTTTGTTATATTTTAAAACGAATGCGTTTATCTAAGGAAGATCTTTGTTTATATAGAAAATAAAAATTCTATTAACGGACGCACTTTATTTACAACACACAATAATCGAAAGGAAAAGGCTTAGATTTAATACGGCGAATTTATTATTGTTGGTCCGTTCGGAACCGAGGCGCACAGTCCCAGAATCCATTACGATAAAACGCGATCACGGACCGTTGACACTTATTTTTCTTCTCAGGGGTCCGCTTTAATCCGCGCCCCCATTGTCCACCCCTTAATTTATAAGGCCTTCGAGCGTCGTTGGGGCAAACCCGGTACACAGGGGTAGACCACTTAGGCCACGGTTACCCAACTTTCAATCAAAAAGCGCGTGGGAATGATAAAATTCGAAAGCTAAGAAAGGAGTTATACGTCATTTGGTATTTGAATGAAATATTAAATTTTAACATTTTCGATTATGTTTTTCTTTGTTGGAAATATGTAGTATAGTCAGTCGGTTGTGAATTGGGTCACTAACCGTGTATGGTCATAGGCGTAAAAACGGTTGGACACAACTGACGTTAGGCCACTTGGTGAGAAGCGATCTTTGCGGTCTACCGGAAAACTGGGAATCGGAATAACCAACGTTTTCCGGTAAAAGGAGAGGTTCTAAACTCGAACGTGTTGCTCAGCGCAAATTTTGTGCTCCGCAAAATTCTCGATTGTTTTTTATTTGAGTTTCCAAATTGTGGTTTATCTCTTTGTGATTTTATTCGAACGTCCTTCGACTTTTTTTGTTCATTTTCCTGGCGTGATTTTATTATTTGAAAATTTAACGAAGTGTTGCTTCAATTGTCTAATTTTTTTTATTCAATCCGAATAAGCGTCTATGTAAAATAAGCGCTTACAAATATACAAGTTATAAAATTTTGTTGTATTCAGTATGCTTTGTGTATAAAAATATTTTTCGCAATATTCTTAACGATGAGTTTTATTGATATTTTGTTTTTTTCTCATTTCGTTAAGGCGCAGATGAAACTTTCTCATTCTCTAGGTCTTTTGTCTTTTGAAAAATAACACTTTTCATAAACATTCCTTGCGTTCGAAAAAACAATGTAACATTCCGTAGTGACAACATTGACCGCATTGTACAATAGAGAAATATTTCTACGTGTTTTCCCCACAGCGCTATGAAAAAACTCTCTGTGTATAATATAATAATGTCTAGTATCAAATACATTGTCTATTTTTTCGTTGATGTACTAAGAATGAAAAGATTAATCTGCTTACTTCAGAGATAACGAGACCGCAAATAAGTTCCTCCACATCATGTCTCCTCCTTTGAGGTACAACCACTTGTAATCAGCATTTTTTTCACATTGTGTCTCTTTTCTCTTCACATAGGATATTTTTTTTTCCCTCTTACGCCATGGCAATCATCTATCGACCTTTTGTTACAATGTACGGCAATTTTTGAATATTATTTTTTCTCATTGTACAATTACTGCGCACTCACGTACGCTTCATAAAGGAGCACTCATAAAATGAGTACATTTCTCAATATGTTCGTTTACATTATAATTATATATAATTTTTTTGATAAATTCGATTCATTATTCGAATATTAACTATTAATGCTGGTTTATAAATCTAATTTGTAGAAAATAATCAATAAATACAAATAATGTTAGATTGTAGAAATGATTAAGCGCAATCAAATTCTACAAAAAATCATGCCGATTTTTTGTTTTGATAAAATTTCCTATTGGAATTATGAATTCATGTTTTTTTCGTATCCATTCTTTACACTTGGAAATATTTCATCGTTTTCAGTATAGACACGTTGACTAGCGTCATATATCAAAAAATTTGATCCTCACGTATAGAGAGAGGAAAGATACGTAACACGGTTACTACAAAAGCGCGAACCGTAGCCGACCTGTTTCAAATATAATTGAACGCTACGCGACACACGCACACCCTCCATTCTCTTTTTTTATTTTTATTTATTATTTATTATTTTTATCGCAAAAATTCAATATTCGTACCCTGTTATTTATGTGAACTCGCGCACACGTATTTTTTCCCCTTTTCCCGAGGCCGAGCAAAGAATCAAACCAGCGGCAGTCTAATAAATGTTCACGATAAGCTCGCGGGTCCTATATTTATTTATATATTATAATACACATACGATCCCGGAAGTAATCTCGTTTGTTGGTCGGGTGATCCCGCCATCGTGGCCGGCGTTCTTCGGCGGAACGATAACTTTTTCTATGGTTCTCTTCGTCGGTGCATAATCGAATTTCGCCGGTTAGTTACGCACCTGTCGCCGGTGTGCGCCTCGCAAAAAGGAGGAGATACGTTTCAATTTGTCGTAACGCAATAAAAAGTAATATTTCTCGAGTCGTCGATGCCTCGCGGATATTGTGTTACGTCGGATCGGGCGGTGAAATTTTCGCGAAGCGGTTTTTGCCGGCGAAATAAAATTGCTCGCGTGCCTCTTTGCCGCGTCGGGAAACTTTCGCCCCGAAGTAATTTCGTGCACGTTGATTAATTCATAACGTGTGTGTGTATGTTTCCTTCTTTCGTACGCGTTGTTCGTGTATCATAACATGTGTGATATTGTAAATTTAATGTTCGCTGTGTGAGTTTAACGGTCGGCAAACTTTCGAAATCTTTTGCGCCGCCATTATGTTGTTATGGTGAATAATATTTCACTCTTTTCTGGTTGATTAATTTATTTTTTTGGGTTTCCTTCGAGTATAAATTTTCGCTCGTTATTCAAAGTTTTATGATGTTGCTTTTTATTAACTTTCGCGTAGTTTCAAATTAATGATTATGAATCTCCCCCTTCGGCGCTGTCTGATTTTTATTTTTTATTGTTATGCAACATAGATTAATTGATCGTTCGCGTATTTTATCGAAAGTAAAAGAAAAACTTTGAAGTGGACAATTTTAAATATAATAGTGACCGATTACTCAAATCTTTTTTTCTCTAAAATATATATTTTTTTCATCATAAATTTTCCAAGAAGAAAGTCTTTTCGGATTTGCGTTTTATCATATAATAATAATAATAATGCGCAAAAGATGAAAAGTCGCCATCCCCAATAAATATTCAATAGCTTTACAAACTCATCGAAGTTTTAAATTCGTCCCCGCTTACGAAACAATCGTTCTCGTCTGCGAAATTCTGATATGTAAAAAGTATACGTAATCTAAATAAAAATCTCAATTTATAGCCGATTCTTTATTGGTTCGGCACAAAACGCACCGCGTATCGCACACACATATGAGAACATATATATTTTTTATCGCGGACAACACCGGGGCGGCAAATAATTCAGAATGGGCAGATATCGCCGACCAAGATTTATATCGTTACGTGTCCCCCTTATACAAAATACAAGGCAAAAAACCATCCCGATGGGGGTGGTGACTCTCGTCATAACTCAGGGATGAAAGGTCGTCTCGCTCGCGCATTTCCATGAAAGCTTAACGAGGTAGAGCGAGATAGAGAAACCGAGTCTTTTGTTTCAGGAACGTGACGCGGTCAAAACGACACAATAAAACGTAACTCGTGTGCATGTTTTGTGTTTTTCCCCCCCACACCGCCGTTTGTTTTTCTTATTTTTTAGCTTCCGCCGCTTATTTTTAAGTTTCTTATGTGGTGAGGATAGATAGGATCTATGGGTGCAAGTTTTAATTGAGTCTGTTGTTGGTTGTTTGGTGGATTTGTATTTATTTGGATGTGTGGTGTACGACGGCGCTGTCCAACTAGGTGGTCAAAGTTTTTGATTCATGTGTCGTACGGGGTGAAATTAACTTCGGTCAAATTATCACCGAGGCGAATTGTTGTTTACAATTTCGCGTTGGTCTTATATAAATTTTATTTCCGAAACGAGCTCAAGATTTTAATCTGAAAATTTTCAAATCTCAGAATTTTATGCCAGATTGGATATACAAATTCAATCACATTTCCTAACACGTATTCAAAGAATCGATATATTATAATATAATTTTCGACACGTTCGCCCTCATCGCGATATCCATCAATATTATTTCGCAATCTACATACATAACACGTGTGAAATCAATTTAATCCAATTAGCACCCGAATCTGCTTCAGAATTTTCTTTGCGCTTCTCAACGCCATAACCATAAAATTCCCAGTAATCGAACATCAGTAAACATCGTCATTATGTCGGCGGCATGTTATTATGTTGTAACGATAACACAAAGCCTTCCATCGCATTTTGAGCCTTCTGAGAAAGTCACTTTGAGGCACATATGCATGTATATTTACCTGGATAATTAGTAATATCACTCACCGACCTACGACGTATAATCTCATTAGAGACTGAAGCATTCGCCGCTCCGAGGACTAGATAAACGCAGCCATCAAACGTACCATGACTTGGGAATCTGGAAATTTGCTGAAATTTACGCGTTCCGCAAAGTTCTTTCGCATCGGAAAGCATAAATTTCGTCCCAAATCGGACTCATTAGTTACGACCGGTCCCCAAATTGAGCCGTCAATTACTCACTCTGCCGCGATTTCCTCGCCCGTCCGGCTCGATTTCATTAATTTTCGTGTTTTTCCGAAGCGCGAATGATTTTTTTTTTTAATCTGTCGACGAAAACAACGTCTACAATATACTTAATAATAATTCGGTCTTTCATCCGAATGCCGAACGCACTTTTCTAACCATGACTAATGGATTATATGACCCTAGGGAATGTTTTACAGGCAGTTTTTCCTTGCTATTCTCAAAAGTAAAATTTTATGTTAAAATATAAAAGAATTTTTTTTTTATTTAATGCATTTATTTATGATTTTACGTAATTATACAAACATTTCAGTTTAATATTTTACTTATATAATTTTAAATTGGAATATAACAGAACGATTGTATTCGAAATTCGAACCGCTTTCATTTCAAAATGCAATATACGTATTACTCTTTGAACGGTTATCTGAAACGGTGTCAACGATTATCGTCCTCTGCTACGTTTCAGCGTATGCGGTTAAACGGTACGGTTAAGTCGTAACCGAACGGTTAACTATTATGTGCTTGCT
Source organism: Hydropsyche betteni (assembly GCA_028571205.2). Taxonomy (NCBI): domain Eukaryota; kingdom Metazoa; phylum Arthropoda; class Insecta; order Trichoptera; family Hydropsychidae; genus Hydropsyche; species Hydropsyche betteni. Next base: position 9,958,982 of record JAOXNN020000004.1, read on the forward strand.
TTTCCGCGAGTACTTCGTTTTAATTGCGTACGTACGTCTGTCTCCGATGGAAATTATCGTTCTCGCCCCTCTAACTCTCGACGAAAAAATAAAATTTTATATTCGTCCTTCTTTCTGGGCGCACTTCTTCTCCGGTCCGTTGGCGGGAGTTTCGCGCACTTCCTGAAACGACTCCTAATATACTCGCAAGAAATTATGGTTTTCAATTTGTTCGCCAGTCGTTTTATCCGCTCCATGGCACCCATACCACATCGCGGACCCATTAAAATCATCTGAACGTTCCGTTGTCCACGGAGCCATTTGTCTCCGCTCGGTTTCCTTTTCCCTTCTGAAACCCACGCCGCGAAACGACCCAAATTTCACCGAGGATTAAGAACGACTTATTTTTTGAACGATGTTCGATCTTAAAATATTCACATTTTTCACGTCTCTTTCTTTTACCTTTGTGATATATAAATTTTCTTTGTCTGTGTTATTTATAATTGATTAAAATTTTCCACGAGAAAACCTTACAATTTTTCATCGATATTTCGACGTTCCATTTGTATATTCTTTCATTTACATCGAAAATGTATTATATCAAAAAATAGCTCGACTAATTCTAAGTCAAATCATAAATCAAATTTAAAAAAAAAAATACCCAGACGAAATGTGTTGCCCATATAAAATCATATAGACTCTTTTTTGAATATCGCAGAAAAAAATATTAACATCTCTCTTTCATTATTACGATATTGAATCGTCAGTTGAAAATGTCAATCTCTTATTGTGTAACCACCGCGAAAATCGTCGTCACATTGACAAATGTCATATTGTGAATCGCGCTACACCATTTCGAGCGTATTGCCTTTATTAAATATCGATTCTATTCGAAAAACATATTACGAAATTCTGCTCAAAAAATATTCATAAAATATAATATAATATGCAAAATCTTTGTCAGGTAATTTGGATGCCTAGCGTTTCGACGTTTTGCGGCTATTTTACAACCTGTAAAATTTAATAGCGCGAATAACGCCTGGAGACCCTTTCATCTCCGAAATGTTGCAATATTTGCACGTTTCAACGGTGGTTTTGAGTTTGTTTTGTTACCCGCGTATATTACGTGTGTGATGGTCGTGATGTACGTATTCTACGTGGAAAACTCGAGATGCGAATTTCCACGACGCCCTCTCGGACCTTTACGAGTTTCGAAGACGTGTAATTCAAATTTTATCACCCGTACAAGGGAGTTCTGGAGCTGAGATCCAGGCGAGTATTAGTTTTATTGCTTCCTGGATAGGTAGGAATTGCGAAAAAAGTAGGGTTAGATGTGTTGTATAAATTTTCGTCTGACGGATACTTTCTTTTGATGGGACATCGCACGTTTCTAGTGTACGCTCGTGTGCTTTTGCCCGAATCTTTTTTTATGAAAAATTATATTTTTTCTTTATACTCGCAGAAAACGGATGAAAAATTTATGAATTATTTACGGTTTAAAAATTTCTTTTATGAAACATTTAAAATGTAGAGCGATCATAATTTATTCATACGAAACGTTATTTTCTCGGGCGAAATGGTGAAAATATAATAAAAAAAACTATCTGGTTTTATGCGCTTTTCTAGCAAACAATTTTGAAAAATGACTGGCTCTTTAGATGTATCGTTTCGATTAAAACGATTTTTCAAAAAGCCAGTGAAAATCGTGTTTTTTTTTCACCCTATTGTAAATGCTCGGGCTTTAAAAGAGAAATATCAATCACTGTGTTATTGTAAGATTGATTTTGGTGAAGGTCGTCGAATGTTAATAATGTTGTTTTATCATGCAAGCAATCTTTTAAAAACGTTTTTCCTCGAACCATAATTATTTGTGGTCTTTCGCTCTCAGCTTCAAACGGAATTTTCTTTTTCTAGAACATTTTCTTTGCTTTGAGGAAAAACTTTTTCATTCAGCAATTCCTTTTGCCGCTTAGTTAATTAACGTCTCAAGAGTGTTATACCTTTGTATGTTCGTAATAAATTCATTCTGAAAAAAATACATGTAAAACTTTCTGCATACACTACGGTTTCAAATAATGTCATTCGTACTTTTTATTCTTTAAAATCAAGTTTTGAATTCAGGCATTGTTATGTTCCATGATTTAGTAAATAATAAAACTAAGTATCTCTATTTTTTTTATAATAATAATGTAATATATTTTTCATAAATCAATTCACTTTTTATTGCTTATATTTAATTTATTTTTGATAAATTGCGTATAAAAAAGCTTCTTTTTTTCGAAATCGAATAAACGTTTGAGATTGATTCGGAAACTCCGATACCAGACAAATTATTTACAGTTACACACAACACAATAGAACATAGAAACGTTTTCATTTCTAGTGTTTACATGCGAAATACACACACAATAAATCTCTGACCGACCCCGCATTCCCATATATTCGGAAAACCGGCTTAAATAAGACAATGCCGACCGCAAAACGATGTAAAACTTCAATGATTGATAACGTATCGAGCAGCAAAAACGGTAAGGCTCGAGTAAGCGTTTTATTTTCGATATCGTTAAAAATATATCGGTCACAAGCCCCGGGGACGTCCGATACACCTACTCACTTTCTCTAGCCAGAAAGGACTCAAGGTGCGGTAATATATCAAGTGAGATCGCTGGTAGGTGGAAAAAATGCCTTCTATGTTCTGGGTCCTTCTAATTCTTCGAGGCGCTTACATTCCCCTGGAGATATTCCCAGAAAGTCTATTAGAGATAAATGCCGATCTAGCCCTTGTCCCGTCTCATCCCATATTTCCAGATCAAAGGAGTGTATCGTGATATCGAATTATCTCGTCTGAGTGTTGTTTGGAATCAAATTAGTATAATTGTGGCTAATACGATTATTCATTTATGTCGTTTGTGCTTAGGGTTAATTGAAAAAATGAAAATTCTAGCCACTTTAATGTTTTCAGATGGCAAATTAGTTAATATGATATTACGGGTACAAAATATACAATTTAATTACATAGTTTCGAAACCTTGGTTGTTATACTGCCAGTTCAGAATGACAACACAAATCTGAAGTTATTTTTATACGTCAAAGTCAGAACGAACTCGAAATCAATACTATGAATTAAAGTTTTCCGATTGCCTTTAGTATCGAAACAGTTTTAGGCTATTTCTCTAGTTGATCGAGAGGCAACTATTTGTGACGTTACTATTTCATAAAGCGACCTTTAAGAAAACACCTGAAAATTTTCGATACAATGATAAACAAAAATTCCAAAGTTAGGATAAAAGAAAAATCCGATACTATAGTAAAATTTCTATACTATAGCAAATCAAAATTCCGTACCTATGGTAAACAAAAATTCCGTTGAAATACAAATTGATAATTTTGCTTCTTTCGACCGCGTTATAGATGCTCGACGGAGTAAATGCGATTAACTTTTTCAATTTGCCTTCTGAGGCGCATTTTCCCAAAATTTAAATTGCTTATTTTAATTGGGTTTCAGTGTTATATTTGACTTGCGATGTCGCTTTCACACCTTCGAACGATAATTTCGTTTAGAGATTTTTCCGTTTATTATTATTTATTATTCCGTTAATTAACATTTTACGTATCCCCGCTTCGTATGAGCTATCACTATGACTTAAATTCAGATGAGTGTACAAAAAAGATAACTTGCGGATTATGCGTTTTTATTATTTTCAGAGGTTCCAAATGTCTGTTTTTATTTACAGCCCTACCAATAAATCTCGTTATATTGAAATTTTCAGCAGTCGAAAGTTCGCCGGCGAGGCCCAAAAACAATGTAGCTTTTCGACAAAGTTTTGCCTCCTTTGGCGGTGGATCTCGGAGACGTTATACTTTTATTGCCGGTTTGTTACCATCATCTTGGAGGTTTTTGTTTCGGGAAACGCTCCCTCACCGAGCCCAGGCCCTTTTCATATTATGAAATGCCCGAATTCAATTTGAATTTTCCTCGAATGATGAAAAAAAATGTGGAATGAGACGCGCAAAGACGACACCGCTTTTATTGCTTCTTCGCTTTAACGCAACGAACGAAACGACATAAACTTCGAATTGCTCTTTTATTGTGGAGATTTGTGTGGATTGATTCGACTGTTATTATACGCCTTATATTCGTTAATTTGACGAAAAATGTGATTAATTGAAAAGCTACCGTTTTTATTATATTTTTTTTAATTTTTTCGTTTCTTCAAGCGCCTTTGTGCTCAGATTCAACAACGTTCTGCGATGCGATATCTCCTTTCCTACGCACGTGAGGAATAATTGAAAATATAACGAGGCCGACTTCGCCGTTTCATTCGCATTGCGAACGCATTTATTGGAATCGTTTTTGTTATCGCACATCTCTCAATTTATAGGTTTTTCGCTCGCACCATATATATTTCGTACGCCGCTGGCGAAAAAGTGCGTGTAATGTGATACAGCAGAAAGTGATTACTTTCGGACGATTTGGCTCTATATACGCAGTCGATGTATCGTATAATAATATATTATTACATTAGATTTTTTTCCTTTATTTTTTCATCTTTTGCAATATCGCATTATGTTTGACCACGTAGTTTAAGGGTTATCCCAAAGAAACAGAGCGCACTGGCTTATCGCCCATTTCACGCCAATAAGTCAAACGTTTATATTCTTTTGAAGGGATCGAAATTGTCAAAGTATCCTCATAGGATTTTTTCCGACAAAAATATTTCAGATTAATGCGTATTTTAGATATTTTCGATCGGATCACGTCTTCGAAATGACAGCCTTGTCGTTTGTATGATCGTTCCATTGTGATGATACTCCTATTATAAGCGTATTGTAAAAATTATATGAAATGAAGATAGAATATTACTGAGAAAACCCAAAAAATTTTATTCTTTTACAAAAGCATGTGATGAAAATATTCATGAATAGTTTTCGTTCTAGGGATAACGAAAGTTTTTTTTTTTTGTTCGTTTTCATTATATTACAGGTTTCATTTTATTCGTATCATTGCGTTCTCACAAAGTTTTCACATTATTTTATTTTTTGTACAACCGTTATATTTTTATTGGTTTACTTAACAATTTTACGATATAGATTTTTCGCAAGTTCGACCTTTACTATTTAATTTCTCTAACATTATTATTTTTCGATTGACGATAGATATCGTCCTTTTTCAGGTTTTTTTTCGCATCGGTGAAAATCTATTAGACGAAAAACTTGTTCGATGCGAAACGATTGTTTACAAATAATTATATTTTTCGTGGAATTGCGTGACTTGCGTCGTTTCGTTTTGTGATCGCGCTCGATCCTGCCTCAGGACCGACGTGAAATATTACAAAATAAACATTCATTCTGCAGAATAAACAATATGTAGATTTTTTTATATTTACGTGTCTGCAAGGTTTTCAATATTTTTTTTATATCCGTATATTTATTTCGACCTGTAATTACGTGTACGTAGAAATTTGAAGATATTGCACGCCAACCAAAGCGTAACTAACTTCGTTGATCTAATTAAGCGGAAACGTTTGGGGTTTTTATATTTGTGCTCCGAGCAACATACCTATTGATGAGCAAGAAAAAAATACGAAGAAAGCTCCCTAATTAAACGAAAACCCTTTTTTCCTTATGACGCTTTTTTCCGAGTCAGAACAAAATCTTTTGTTTTTGCAAGACGTCCCCTTTTCCGTTTGTTTATTTAAGCTTGAGATTTTGCGTTCTATAAGAAATTCTTTTGAGCCTCTTTGATTTTTTTCCATGTAATTTAGATTTTTCAATTTGCATATTATATATTATTTGATGCATTTTTTTAGAATAATTATTGTATTTTATATTTCAATTATATATTTAAAAATATTCGCCATTAAATTTGCTTAAGGGCTTTTTTTAATTAACTCTCTTAACATTTATGACTTTTTATTAGAGTATAAAAATAGTTAATTTAGGTTAATTATACGCTACGATATTGAATTTTCTTAAGCACTGTACACTACACCAAATTACTGATAAAATCATTTTGATTATTAAATCAAAACGAACGATGTTTATCGAACTTTTAAAATATTCAACCGACATACAATACAATGTATAGATTTATATATAGTAAAAAAGAAAATAGCAAAAAATTTAAATTCGATGCTTTGAAATTGTTGAATTTATCACATGACTTGTTTTCACAAACGACACGCGCATTCATTTAGCCGTCAATCATGACAAAATCGTCGAATCAATCGGCCACGTTTTTCCGCCGTTTTCCTCGCATATTTTCCGCTGAAATTTTCCACCATCTAACCGTGAACGCTGAGCTATATTTTGGCGACAGTTTGTTCTGGGCCGTGTGCGAGTCACATCACAAAAAGAATACAATTTTCCGCTTCGTTAAGCCAAACGGGCCTCGTACATGGAAAAATCTTCCCGTTTTTCCGGCTGGGATCGAACGCGGCTTAGACCGAACAAATAAATGTAGGGCACGAGCCTTCGTTACCTGCAAAGCGTATTTTAACCCGTCCTTCCTTAAAAGGATCCCCGATATACATACAAGACGCAGTAATTTATTCGGGACGCGTGTTGCACACATACGAAGAAAATTTCGCCGAGAGTAAATCCCGCCTTCATAACAGATGAATGCATTTTTCTCAGGCGAAATTAAAGGTTCCTCAGGCGAAAACCATCATTGAGCACAATGCGAAAAGTTTTTGTCGAAATAATTTCCCGTGGCACAGTGCAAAAAGGAATTATCCGAAATTGCGACAGATGCCGTAATGAGCGTTCGGGACTAGTATCGGACTTGTCAGAAACGGGAGCAGTTCACACAGACCGGCTTGAAATTTGCTTTTTACGTATTACGCAAAGCTTTTTGCTCGTTTTTGATGGAAATTTATTTCAGGCCATGTCCGGCCTACTCACACGAAAAGATAATATATATTAAACTCGACCTCATTTGGCTACCATAGTACAATTGATTATACTCAGCATCGTGTTACATGAAAAGTTTCAAACACAAGAATATTTCTATTTTATTCTCAACAATGTAAAGTTCATTTATTTTCTGTTGCGAATTTACAATAGAATTAATTCACAATTGTATGTTTCTTTTATTATAAAAATTATATTAAATTCAGAAAAAAATTCTTCAAATTATTACATTTGTCAAAAATATTTTAAGTCTATAGATGAAAACAATCTATTCTCTATATAAAAGATAATTGAACGGAACATATTTTGCGGTATATCTGTGGAAGCATACAATTATGTACAATCCCACGCACTCATATGTTGTTTCAGTTTCGGTTTATCTTAACGAACTGGTTGTGTAGACGCTTTGAGGAAACTTAACCGGACCATGAAGGCGTCTCCAAATTGTGTTAGGAGAGGACCTTCAATGGCTTCTATGGGTCCCGAGACGTTCGTCCTGTTTACAAATAAGCCCTCCGAAGGGTTTTCACTCGGCAAATAGAGCCTATTTCGCGCTTAATCAAGCCACCCCGTTCTTACACCGTATCGATTCGCAAAAGCGTCTATCCTCGATCACTGTAATTGGCATCGTTAATCGCGCCCTTGTTCTACTTTTAATTGTCACTTTTTTTATATATATAAATCTGACATAAAGGAATTTGTCTTTTTCCTGACTTTCGTGACAGATGACATCTGTTCGTTTAGGACATACTGATTGTATTTCGCTCCGTCGTCTTTTGTCGTTTTTGTGGCATCTGTCATAAACGAGTCTTATTACGAAAGTATTGTTCTCTCCGACACTACTTTCAATTTGTGCGATTTATTTCTAATGAAAACGGTCGTTTTTCTGATTACGGTGGTTCGGTCGATCGTAAAATATTTATGCGACATTTTCACGTACGACTACGCGAAAAGTATTTGTGCACTTTCCCGTTGAGAATTCGAACGTAAACGGTTAGTTAATACGTGTTTATTCGTCCGGCACGCGAATAAACACATTAACGATAAATGCGCGAATGAGCTTTCAAGAACGTATATAGTATGGCCGCTCGCACCATTTTCCCCGAATTTTATTGTATCGGTTTTCCTCATATTCTCCGCGCTGTTTACGATCATATTTTATTTTCTTTTCTCGTCGGATTTTTTCTTCTAGCGGGATCCGTCTTGACGTAGTAGCACGCGGCCGCAAGTTAGTTTTCTATTAACGGCCATATTTCACGGCCCCTCTCTCGCATATAAGTGAGTTTTGTTGCCGATCTATTCTGTTCTGGTTAGTATCGATATTTTACTAGAGCCATTCGATTTATGGACCTTTTTCTTTCGTGTGTTTCGCTAAAATGTTGTTCTCTATCCGTATCGTTCGACTATGCCTAAACGTGCGCCAACCATAAACGAGTTCATATAATATATAATGAAATCAACTAACGCGATAAATTTTTCATGTATTCGATATTAATATTCCAAGATTAATTAATCAATTTACGCCGTATTATTTAATTTGTATCGTAATTCCTATCGAATCTAGGTCATGTTTTCTTTCTTCATATAAAATTGCGAACATAAACCCGCAAACTTTTCGAATATCATATTTTGCTTATATTATATAACGTAACATATTTCGTAAAACACATTCTGAAACATTTTGATTATATCTCTGATATTTTTTTTATGCTCTAATTACCTACGATTGAATAATTCATTACGTTTCGAGTACATAATTAATGCGATTATATTAAATATATACCCTGAAACCATGTAATTTACTAATTATGTGATCTACTGATCAATTAGTATTGAATAATCGAATCATTGCATGTAAACAATATATGCAAATTATATTTGACGTTAATTATTTATATACAGTAATGTAAAATTATATTAATATGATATTAAAAAAAATCATGGATTCTCTCTGTGTACAATGTATATATTTAATTTTAGTTCATGAGATTCATAATTTAAATTATTTAACTGTGTAAGAAAAAAATTAAAACTCAAGCTGTGCCCCGAAAAGAAAACGGCAAGACTTTAATTCGAAACTTGCCTGCTCTACAACATCGTTGTTTAAATATCGCATTATTTACATTTCATCAAGATTTACAGAATCAAAATATTTATAATTTTAAAATTATTAAATGTCAATTTTCAGGTGAGTTTATGTGTGCACGCGTCTATCGTTGAAAGTTCCATAATAAAAACAAACTGGGAAACTTTCTAATAGAGCTTTCGCGCACGGACGAAATGAAAATGTTTTTCCGAATGGCTTTTCCTCCTTTTGCACACACAAGCACACGACCGCCCATTTCTATATACGCCATTGCGTTAAATAAATAAAATATAATAAAAAAAACACACAGAATCTCACACACGCGTACTTAGAACATTATATGGCGCGGCATCCTAACAGATAACGGTGTTTTATGGTAATGGCCCCGCGCCGAGTCGCGGTCATATTTCATTTTGTAAGAGTCGTCATGAAATTCCAATGAAGTCCGGCAACGTCCACGAAGCTCAGAGTGGAAACACTCTATGATAATAAGCCTGCCCCGACCAGCGGGAGCTTTCGCAAAAGGGATATTTGATGACAAATCCCATCCGATTACGTCTTCTAAATGTCCCACCTGCAAGTTCGGAGTGGTTTCTTTGATTACGGCTATAGAGTGGTGTGTGTATATATTATATTTGACTCATGTGAAAAGTTTTTGTTTCAACAACTTCATCGCAAACATTCTGAACTAATGCGATTTTCATTACGTGCAATTTGAAAAATTCTTGTTTGTTTCAAGAAGTATGATGAATACTTTATAGTTTTTTAATATTTATTCTCTTATCTTTTCAGCGTCGCGTATTCGATACGAGATCACAAGCGGTAACATAGGCGGTGCGTTTGCCGTCAAGAATATGACGGGCGCCATTTATGTGGCCGGGGCGCTCGACTACGAGACCAGAAAACGGGTAAGTTGAAAATTTTCTGAGCATTACAATAAACCCGATTTTAAACGAAGCCAACTTCGCAACGTTCGTATCGGAAAATCATATATAGTTTTGCGTCAACCTCTACTTTTACGAAAGTCGTCTACCTGAAACGCTAATCGTACACATCCCGGCTTACCGAACAAAATTGGCAACTAATCCCATTTAGTCCTTATATCGGGATACCTCGCCGTGTGTGCGTTTTGTGTGTTTCCCACGAAGCGAGCCCTAATAAGTTCTTCACGGTCTATCTCCGAACAGTATGATTTCTATATATTGTACATAGCGCGATATCGGAGAGCGCTAATTCCATTACGCTATTAAAGATACATTGCGTGCTATCGGAGCCGCAGCCCGGATTTTTCGAAGGGAATCTGGGAGAGTGGGCATTGTGAAGGGCCCACTGCTAGTTTTCGGCTCATCCCTTGATTTATGTCTATGCTGCGATCTCAATTCGGCTGATGCTCGATCCGGTCGGCATTTGTGGTCGGACGTCAGTGTGGTGCCACCGCAGTCAAAGGGTAACTGAGATATGGAACACTAGAAGAGTTTTCGTTGAGTCACGGTGACTGAACACGCGCAAACTTTGGTTAATTGTTTGTATTGTACTTATACGAGTGTCGTATATCTTTGTCGTCTTTAATATGTTTCGTAAATTTTACCAAAAATATTCTCAATGGGAAAATTTTTTTTTTTAGTAATGTATTTGAATTTATCTCTGAATTTTTTTTCCGCTTTTCGTATTAGTTTATATCCTATGTCTATTAATACAGTTGAATTTAAACTTTCATAGAAGCTTTTTATTTATTTTCAAAGTGAAATTCAATAATATTATACTTCAATTCGCTTCGAAAGCAAACGAAAGTCCTTTGAGATTTTTCTTTTCAGAGCAGAACGAATCACTTTACTTTTATTATGGTTTCATGATTTTTTCTTCAAACTTTGTTTCTTTTTTTTAAGAACCTTTTTATAATAATATATTACACGAACACGTGTACTTCTTTTAATGAAATTTACATGGGATTATTAGCATTTTTAAGGACACTCTCGATTGCGGTACTGCTCGAAGAGTTCTTTCTCGTTTCGTCTCCCTTCACTTCCTGCCGAATCCCTTTATTTTTATTTTATTTATTTATTTTTCGGACCATCCGTTGTATTATTCATCGGAGCTTTTCAATCGGGTGCTCTTGTTGAATTTTCCTCGTTGTTTCGTCTCTGAAATATCGTCCATTAATCAGATGTCGATTTTTTTCTCTGCTATACGTCATTCCCAGCCATGGTTCAGCTACATTGACATACTACCTGTAGTTTATATTATATTTAGAAATTTTAATAAAATTTCGTTAAAAAGTAAGCATTTTTCGTGTCTGAAGCCATTCACATTTTCGCCGTACGAATTTTGACCGGAGAGAGAAAACTTACTCGATTTCCGAACGATTAATTTCGTATCGGAAAACCGATTTTAATTATTCCCTTTTCATACGTACACGAACGTATATATTGAAGTAAAAATTCATTTAGGATTCCAGATTTATGTTACGACATAGATTCGTGGATTTATTGGCAATTTTACTCTTTTTTCGACATCGTCGATTTTTTCCTTTTAGCTTTAAATTTATTTGATCGTTTAGCCGTTGTAGAACATTGTCACCAAAATCTAAAATATTACAAGAAAATCAAATCCACTCATAAAAAATATATTACAATTTTCTTTTGTATTATATATGTAACAAATTCAATGTGTAATTTCAATTTATTTCATCACACGAAGAATTGCACATATGACAAACTTCAACATAAATTATCCTCAATAACCTCACAGTAAAGTTACGACAGTCGGACGAGACGGGCGATTCGTCCTTCCTAGGACTCGCCATACATTTTCGGACTTTGCGACAATTTCAGAGGTTTTCCGAGACAACAGGGTCACCATGCCACCATTACGTTCCATTCGTGGCCAGCAATTTACGGCCGGGACAAGTTTTAACTAAACAAAACGCGAGCGCACAATGCCAGCCTAATGGCCGACGCATTCAATCGCGGTAATCCGCGCGATTTCGCCTAAACCTTTTTAGCACCCTCCCCTACAATGGCTTATATATTATGTGTGCATTATTATTATTATGTTATATATATACAATCTACGTACAGAGGGACCAGTGTGTTTGACCGCAATTTCTACGCGCGTATAATGGGGTGTTCTGAAAATCGATCAAATCGCGCATTAAGCGGGGCTGTTAATGCGACCGCATCTAAATCGTGGGTGATTAAATTTTTAGGGCATAATTCGCACTTGTGCACTTACGAGCGTGTGTAATTTCGCCGAATTGTTGTGCAGTAAAATTTTGGATTGCGTGAAATTTAATAGGTTATTTTGTGGAAATTACTGGGAATCGAGATCGATTCTATTAATCGTGTAGTTTGTATTGGAGTAGACTCTGATTATGGTTTTATTGCTGTTGAAAAAATTAATATTGTTATGAGTTGGTTATATCGATATATGTACGTATAATGGTGAGATGATATTTCCATCTTTATTATGCGAAAAATCTATAAAGATCCACTGATGGTTTTCTCTCATTCTTTTCAATCCTGAGCCACTCTCGTTCGCGTAATTTCGCACATTTTCCGTAAAATTTCTTTTGTGTGCATTTCACGCCTTTCGCATAAAAAAATATTACCATAACCCATTATACTCGTGCTTGTAAAAACGATTCATGAAATCTCCCAACAACTCTCGAATACGAATCAATCCTCAATACAACCACGGTCATATCGTTTCATTTTTATATTATACACACATATACCGAACCGCCGAAGTTATTCCCGCTAACTGCCTTTCCCTCGACACCGAACTTAACAATAACCGAACCGATAATCCCCAAGGAACGATACGCAGCGTCGGGCCAACGGTTACGCCCTGGCAGTTTCGAAACAACAGTTCACCACGACCGGACGGGTAACCGTACGCAATTAACGGGAAACTGTTGACTGACCGATCGCAATTAAGATACGCCGGTTATCTTCGAGCCGGTCCATGGCCTTTCTCCGATCGAGGTCCTCCTCTCACCCTCGGACAGTCCTCGGGTGTCCAGAGGACGTGGGTGGTCAGCGTTTTCTTGGAGCCAGTGGATATATTGTTACGGTCTCGTTAAACCACTCGACAAACTGCTTCCGGTGCGGTCACGGCGACAAGTTCGCCGCTTATAAATCGAGTTGTGTTTATGTGCGAGATTCGCTGTGTATGGTCCGAGCGCTGGATGGCGACGTGATAAATGCTCTGTGTGGGTGAAATATTGTTTTTGTTGCGGTTTTATTGTTTTTGCTAATGGAAATTGATTGGTTGGTCGTAATATATTTTTTTTTGTTTCGTTTGAAGTAATCATGTGTAGGATGTTAGGAAATTTAATAACGAAGTTCGGTAAATAACTTTGTTTATCTTCAAACAATTTTTTTTCATATGAGAATAATATTTTTTCAAATTAAATATAATTTTATATACTTTATATATGACTAGATGAGCTCGGTAGACGTTTTACTGCCAATTTGTATTATAACAGCTTGATATGATTCTATAAAGTACGTAACCAATTCAATTAAATTCACTAAACGACAGATCTTCAACTCGTCGTACTGATTTTTTTTTAATGATACCAAACCTTCTCAACAAAAAAATTCATATACACGCCAATTTTCAAAGTGATCGATCGAACGGTTTTGGAGTAAAACGACGTCTAATGTACAAACATCCATTTTCATATAGATAGATAAACGTATAAATGAAATTTGATATTTTCGGAAATAGTAATTCGAATGTATTTATTTTTTACTTGTGTATATATTGCATTCGTCGGGCATCGAAAAATAATATTGATTTATTCGAGTGAAGTCTGCCAATACAGAATCACTAGGACTGTCGTTTATCCTTCTGCGAATGAAATGTGTGTATTTTGTTGCCTCAAATCATATTTTTTTCGTATATTTTCGCATACATGTATATACGTATTCGACCCAGTTTTCACGATGTGTGCTCCTCTCCTTCTAACGTTCCACCGTCTGAAATCTGAAGGCGATTTTTTCTTTCTTCATCTTTTGAAGAATCTCAAACTCGCAAGTATGTTTCGCTCGCCTGAAAAAATAAAATAAAATAAAATAAAAAACGCAAACATTGCGTCTAATAAATCTCTTAGAACAAAAAAAAGTGGGTCGCGATCTTTAACGACTTGTGAAATTATTCTCGACGTTGCTGAAAGCGCCAGTCAGTGCGAAAAGTCTTAGCGGCTCGTTCCACTTTTCGTATAATTAATAAAATAGATTTCCGAGTTTAAATTAAAACCAAGTCCATCTGGTAGTTTATAAAGAGAGGGTAGATTTTTTGAGGGTATTCATTTTCTTTTTATTACAGCGATCGGTTGATCTTCGTTAAGCTTTTCGCATGCCTAATCCTTCAGCTTTTCAGACGGTTCTTTCCTTTTTTGTTACGTGTCGAAGTCGTTTCGTTCTCTTGATGACGGTTTGACTCACATACTAATTTTCTGACCCTCCAGTACCGGCTGACTAAGCTGAAATAAAAAGATCTACGTTTCACAATCCTCTATCAGATATCTTTGCTAATTTTTTGCACGAATTTCTTTCGTTTTAATTTTATATCAAATTAAGATACAAAAAGCACTATCGAGTCATTCCTACGAAATTTATCCTTTTCCAATTTATTTTAATTTGACTTAATCTCGTAAGAGGATTTACATTTATATTAGAGTATATATTGTTTTGAAAATTATAGATGTTGATATTATACATGTTTTTACAAAATTTATTGAATGAAAATGAACCATTATATCACACGGTATCGCATTTTTATAGAAAAATATAGAATATTTTCACAGTCCAATTTTTTATCAGTGTGATCAATAAATATCACTTTACCACTTTTTCGACGTGTTGGAATTTAAGTGAAATATGTATTTTGTACGTATGGAAATTTATTTATAAAATTGTTATTCAGTTTCGTTTTCCGTCCACGCGTAAATATTATACAACAGAAAAAAATAAGGCAATAACGCCAAAGTTTTATTTCAAAACTTTCGTAAAAAGTTTGAAATATACGAAGGACCCTAGTAGAACGCAACTTTTTTTACACGTATAACATTATATATTTCATCCATTCGCGTATTGTGCGTTTGAAAGCGAAGTTGGAAAAACGCGTACCCTCCATTTGCCGCAACGGAGTTGAATTTCCGGGTTATTGTCGGTTAATTCTCATTACGCCCCCTCACACCTCTCCGGGGGTTTCTCTCTTTTTTGTCACAGAATAAATAAAAGTTCGGATGATGAAAAGTTACATTATCGTTTCCGTCATGGAGGTGTCCGTTTTCATTTTCACCCCTGGAAATTTCACGTACATCAAATCTCCATTTACATTCATACAATTATCCATATACGCAATTAACATATTGTACAAAAACAACGGGCGTGACCTTATCCGCTCCGACCTTTACGCCCTACGACCGTGTACAATTTTATCGTCGACCTTCCGAATCCTCATCACGATCATTGACAAAGGCAATCTTCGCTTTGGCAAATTAGCGGCGCGTACATCGCCCGACCGCAGGTCACAATATGCGAAACGTAATCGCGCACTTAAACATTACTACGGTCCACCCGAAGCCCTAGTCCCTATTGGCTTTGCTTCTTCTGTTTTATTCGTATTGTGTGCATCGTGTGTGCTTTCGCGATGTGTGCTCATTGTTAAGCACACGAGGATACTGTATGCAAAATCCGGGCTCGTGTTCGCAGACAGAACTCGGCCAATATCAAAGTTTATTTGCGCGTGTGCGGTTCGCCCGGCCCGGCCTGAGTTGCGAGTTTTCAGCGCTTATTTGCAAAGTTTATTAAAAGTCTCCTACGTATATGATGTGGCGTCGGAGTTTTCTATCGGACTGGAAATTTGCTTAATTTGCGCGAGTTGATCGGTCGCTTTCGGTGTTGGCGTTTCGGGCGAACGCTCTATTATATAAATGAATGAAAAATTACTGCATTTCTTTCGCTCTGATCATTATTGAAGATTTATGGTAGTTTTTAGTTTTCTTCTCTAACGTTCGCAATTAACATCTTCGGTGGAAGATTTGCAGTTGAATTAGTAAAAAGAAAACTTAAGAAAATTACCCCGTTTAGTTGATAAAAAATTAAACCTTTTCTAGCTATATACACGTATTACATAATTTTAAATTTCGTTCATATCGAACTATTTGTTGGTAATCCATTAAAGCGTTTTATATTTTCCACAAAATGTTTTCAGTCAACATTGTTGATACGAGTTGCAGAAACGCCGAAAAGAAGCAGGCAAAGAAATCTCGCAAAAATTTCACACATTTTACACAGAAGCGACTAATCAAGTCTTATCGCGAAACTCCGAACTAACGATCGCGAACTCTCTCGGGCGAAATATCGTAACGAGCGAAACTCATCTCGCCACTGCCAACACTATATACAATAATATTTCACATGAAATTTTTCCGCTTTCCGAGTCGTCTTCGGCAAACATAAACTGCGGTTAATATTTACTCGGAAGGATCTCGTACGTACTTGGAGTTTAACCGGCAGTATTTACGCTAGAAATGTGCTAGCGTGCAACAAACACAAACGCCGATTGAAAATCGGCAGTTTTGAAAATTTAATCCTGTTTTGAATCAAAACCTATGTGCGTTTTTTGTCGGGAGGATTCCGCGTTCGAAGGAATATATCGTTCTCGGAGACGTCGTGTCTTCGAACACTTTTGATCCTCGACATTGTGGTGCCATTGTCGCGTCTGCTACTGTCGTATTCGCATTTTTATGAACCCTCTAGATTCCAAAGAAAGCGTTTATAAAGTATCTCGAGAGATTTCTCCGTTTCTATTCCTCGAGAGTGTAACGTGAATATATTGGATCTGAGGTGTTTGCGTTATATAAAACGATCCTTTTCGTATTTTTCTATGCTTATGTCGTTTTTAATTTAAATACGCGTCAAAGAGTTTAAAAATTTCATGCAAATATTATATAATATTAAATATTTGCAAAGTGTTTCATATTACTCGACAAAACATATCGAGTTTATTCAAATTTTTGTGGAAACGTTACTGAAAAATTTTCAGTAACACATACGCTATGTAGAAAACATTAAATTTTTACAAATGTAAATTAGGTTTTCTTTGGAGCTTTCCGGGGCTAATTTTAAATCCGTCCCAAAAATATTTATTTAATTATTTCGTTAAAGCAAGCGGTGCGGTTTTATAAAGCGTCAATTTAATAAACGTACATTCTCCTTTCAAAATTTATTTACAATTTTCATCCGCGTTTATAACTTCGGACACGACCTGCGAATTTTTCCGCGCATAATTTTCACTTATTTACGCTCAGCCAGTGCTCCGGAGATGAAAAATTTAATCTGTCGACAAATTACTCATCATAATGTATTCGCAAAGTTGCCGACGACGCACAAATTTAACATAATTTATAATTAAACAATGAGGAATACTTTGCGCATTCAAAAGCGACGACGCTTTTCCTGAACGCTTTTCCCGGACACTCGATGGCAAATCCGGCTCCCACTTTCGCTTTGGACCCTTTCCACGGACCTAGTTCCCTTGGGATGGGTCGGGGAGGACTTGTTACGAACAATTTACGCCAAAGCGGGAATGTGCTTTGGGGCCGGCCCCCATAACAAAGCAGAGGGCTTTCTCAAACGTATCCCTTTATTGAATCATCGAAAGTATTTCGCTCCATGTCTGATTCTTATTTTCTTTGTGCGAAGGTTCTGATTAAATAAATACCGTTATTCATAATTAAATAATGCTCGTTTCAACTTTGAAACAATGTTTATTAACGTCGGTGATGTTTACTGTGTAAAATTGTTGTATATTTGGCGGAATGCTAAATGTAGGAGTTTTGTTAATTTGTACATCATTTGACAAATGTTTCTTCATTTCTTCTAACAACATTTCTATGTGTATTTTTTGTCTGTAAATAATTAAATATTTTTTAATGCATCGATTTTCCTTGTAAATATCACTGAAGTTAAACGGCATACGACGCGGTTTATACACATAATAGAAGATCTACGTATCGTATATTTTATTATTTAAACTCATTATCCAAATTCTACTATTTTGCTGAATAAAAGCAAAATATGACCATGAAAAAATAGCATTCGTTAAAATTTTAAATTTACATATTGCTTGTCCACAGAATGATCTTTTCCTGGTGTGGATTTCGCATGTAAATTTGTCCCAACTAAGTAATGCGCAATAAATTCATACCGATTACGCGGCGTCGACGTGACCGCCATAATTAAATTGTAACTGGCTGCGTGTGCAGAAATTAACCGGAAAACAATACCAGTTAATCATGCGGAGTCCGCCTCTACGTCTAACCGAACTCGGCTATATATTATACTGAGTTATTGGTGTGTGTGTTCAAATGCTACGGCTACGACTTGAAACAGCGGATAGAGTGGTCGACGGTGTTGGAACAATTAATCCCTTATTAGGGCCTTCTTGCAATTTGGTGTGGTTGTAGGGAAATTATGGCAATTTATCAGATGGTGGACACCGTTCTGTGAAAATTTCAAATGTATCGAATTAATTGCAAAACGTTTTAAAATTTGATATAAATATATAATGCACGTTTCGATATTTCTTAATCGAATATGCGACTAAAACTTTTCATTTGAATTCATCGTATTAAATAGTTGACCTCATAACGAACGGAATAATTTTGTGTTTATCTGTGAAGTTATATTTCAAATTCAATATTCTAACTAAATTCGATTACTAGTTCTCAAATAGTGTTGCCTTGATTTTTCTAAACTTCGTTAAATTTTCAATGTTGAATATACGTGATCTTCGTTCTCAATAATATTATATTATTACATCTAAATTAATTCTAATACTAAAGTAATTGTATTAAAAATAATATTACGAAAATCGTCTTATTCCGAAATAGAACTTGGAAAAGTCAATCGATAACTAATTATCTGCAAAAAATAAAAGTCCACTTCGAAAGTCTTTTCAAGGCATGTGATAGTTAATTGGAATAATTTTTACTGTACGGCTTACGGCAGGCTTGTCCAATATTTCGTTTGCTCGGGCCGCAGACAAATTTCATATTTCATAATTGCGCCAGTGTTTTTTTCATTTGTATTGAAACTTTAAGCCTTACCGCTTCGATACAAATAGCTTATAACGTCGAATTACAAACTTCTATTCATACCGAGTTTCACAGAATAAACACAACGATAAAACCACAGATTCGCTACAGTTACGCGAAAGCAGAGGACTTTCGAATTGGCTTGCACTCGAATGCATTCGAGTGCTCGACATTCAAAAGAAAATATCCTGTGAGGTGCGATGTATAAAATAAAAGTCGGTTCAGTACCCCTGACTCGCTTGTAGCTTGTTGCAGAAGTGCATCGAGCTTTTTCGTTTATAATTAAGGTTTTTCGATCAGTTACAGCCGGTGCGATATGCACTCTTGCTTGCATATATTGGATTTTTACTTGGTCTTGTTGGCGTCCGTATTGTTTGTTCAAAAGGTGTGAATTGCGTTGGTTATATATAGAAAGATTTTCGGAATAATTACAATCCACGAATTTTTCTTTAACGTCAAATAAATGAAAATGTGGTTGACGTAAAACTATTTTTTTCCGGATACATGTTCTTATTGCTTAGTGTAAGATTTGAATATATTTCACTGAAATATTATGGTACTCGTTAAATATAGGCCACAAGTTACGATCTGCTTTAAAGTTCGGTTTTAATTTAGCGAGTCAATTTCGTTAATGAATTTTCAAAGTCATTAAAAATAAATTTCAAATTTGAAAATTAATATCTAACATGAAAATTTGAAGTTTAGTTTAGTAACTGCTATAACTTACGATCAAGTAAATAGATACGAGTATTGTAATATTTATAATTTAATATTTCCAATAAAATGATATTCCCAAGGTAAACTAATTATTGTATGTAAATTTGGTTGAATCTATTATTCATCTAACTATACAATTTTAGCGCTTCGACTAAATGAAACGAAAACAAAATTTTTAATAACCACCGAGTAAACCCAATGTATTAAATAAACTAAACGATAGATTCAATCATAACCCACTCTAAAGAGAATCTTTTCAGCGCACACAACCTTCATGCAGAACCCTCGCCTAAACAAATTTATTCAGTAACTATGTTTTGCATATTTTTTTAACGATTGCATTAAATTCAAGTACGAGCTTCGTTTGGCCGCTTCTGACAACCTCAAGGAGAACTACACCACGGTGGTGATCCATGTGAAGGACGTGAACGACAATCCTCCGGTGTTCGAGAGACCCACGTACAGGACCCAGATCACGGAGGAGGACGACAGGAACCTTCCTAAGCGCGTCCTTCAGGTCCACTCATCCCAAAAAATATTTCGAAAAAATCATACACATCGTAACCATGTTTGGAACCCGCTCGTGCCATGCTTGTTTGATTTTATTTTTTCCATATAGGTTTTCTTTTTAGGAAAAACATTATTTTTTACATCCTTATAATTATAGCTTGTTTTTATTTTTGCTTTTGTGCCTGAAGCTTTGAAATAATATACATATTTTTCATTTTATTTTTGTGTTGAATTTTTTTGACCTAGTGACTATTTTTTTTACATTCTTATTCATATTGTATCAAAAATAGTTGCCACCACGTACAGCGCTTTTAATCAGGGTTGCGTTTTTATTAAATTCATTGAAAACATCGCATGAAAGTTTACTTCTCGTTCATATCGATTTTTTTCATCGTATAATTTCATTTTTCCTTTCGTTTAGCGCTGTCAACGACAGATTTATTGAGCGCTCTCTTAATTTATTCTCACCCCCTTCGTTAACGAAAACGGCGTGAGGGAAAAAGAACTGCAAATTTTTTTCAGACCGAAATTTACATTGCGCGATCTTTCGCCGACGCCGGATATGTGCGGAGTCTGCGTGAAATATCCTTTGTCGGCTGAAAAAAAATGCCTACTATTTTTTTCCTAGGTCGCCCTTTGTATATTTATTTCGACCCCGATGACTACATATACATTTTCACAATTTGATTCCGGTACGCGACCTTTGTGCGGGGGGTATTGATAAGGCGGGGTCCTTTCGATTTAAATAGCCGCATTTCGGGTCCCGTGTGGTCCATTCATTTCGAACATTCTTCGGGTCCTGGGGGTCCCGACATTCTCACCTTTTTTTGAATATGCGAAAATGTTAGAAGGTATACCTAATATCCGAACGGTTATTTTTCGTTATGGCGTAAGTCCAATTTATCAAAGAAGTAAAAATATAATAATCTCCATTTTTCATCCACCAACTGAGGCACTTACTTCTTAAGACTATAATTATTTAACATTTTTAATCGTAAAACTTAAAAGCATTGACAAAATTCGTGTATATGTTACAGTTAAAGTATATTTTGTTTGACGTTTGAGATAGTTTAAACTCGAATACAAATTGTCTAGTTAAGGGATATTTGAATTGGCGAAAATAAAATTTAACTGGTGTTCACTAGTTAAAGTGTATTTTCATCTTGATAGTTGAGTTTTTGACAGTTCAGATTTTTTAAATTAATATTTTTATCAAACAATGTGTATATTTTTTTGAATAAATCTTCATTTTTTTCAACAATTCAGAAACGATATACAATCTAGATTTAACTATTAACTATAATTATTCTTCTTAATGTTTCAACCACTAAATTGGCAATTGGAAATTGGCACTAACTAAGTTGGCAACACTGGCTTGTTAGTTGAGGTTAAAATACACATTATCTGACTCTGACCAATTAAATCATATTTCCATTGTGTCAGAAAAAATAATAACGTGGGTTATATAAAATATATTTTAACTAGTCAAAATATATTTTAACTGAGAAATACACTTTGACTGTTTGATTGACTCTAATGTGATTTTGAAATTAATCCAATCGCAGTCTGAAAACTTTACGAAGGTGCCAAAATTTAATTTTAGAAATATTGCATATTTCGTACATACATCACCCGTGCGTGTGGATGATAGGGGGGGGGGGGGGTCGGTGTGTTCTTTCTTTCGCGATTTGTATTCGGTGAAAGTTCAACGCCTGCCCGAATGATAAATGCGACTTGTTCTTGCCGTAGGAATCATAGAATATTTTGTCGGATGTAACCCGAGTCAGCGAGAGGGCGGCGGGTCGTTGTGGGGGGTGGTCGTGGGTGCCGCACCGGTGAGGTGACCAAACGTCACTATCGCGCCACGATCGCGCAGGCTCATGC
>JAOXNN020000004.1:9989786-10006115 GCA_028571205.2 Hydropsyche betteni
ATATGTCACAAACAAATAACAAATGACTACTTTGATTTTATTAATTAAATATTAAATATTCAAATCGGGTACACACACAATCGGGTTTTCATATTTTATCGTTCTCCGTTTTTTAACAAATCCATACCCGATGTTATTAACATCGGGCCTATATACTAGTAGTAGTAATATTTACTGATGATTTAATTTGAAGTTTAAAAGGTTGAATTTGAAGTGAAAAATTTGTATGAAGAATTTATTGTTAAAATATTATGAGATGAGAAATATGATTATAATCAAAAAATGCATTAGCGTTTTTGTATTGAATAGAATTTTTTTTTTTATTTCTTGATCACAATTGTGCAAAATATCAAAATGAAAATTATTGTAATGATGAATAAAAAAAAATTGTGGACTAAAAAGTAAATTCACATTTTATCACGATGCAAAACTATGAACTAGAAAGTAAAAAAGTTATAAAAAAAAAACCGAACATTGACATACTAATTTTTGAAACGGTTGAAAACTCGCATTTTATACACACATTGATTTAAATGAGTACCGATATTCATACTTCAGATCTCAAAAATGCTGAAAATCACAAATCCAACGAGCGAACGCGGGGTTAAAAAGGTGACAGAGACAAACATATGTTTGCGAAACAACGAACCAACACCGAAAAGCAACAAGCAACAAAACCTGAAAACTGGCATAAAACGTGGCACCCGGCTGCACGAACTGAAAATAGCAGTCCTCTTTCCCGGCGTCTATGTGGACCTTGTAGTCCATCGCGACGGCGGGCAGGTTCTCGTACCAGGGCGTGGGCGCAGCGCCCGTCTGGGCGGCCTCCGCGTCGCCGACATGGGCCAGGGGCCTCCAAGCGAGCGCCAGCAGCGAGAAGGCGATCCGGAACGAGCGCGACCCCATCGTGCCGCCGAGCCCCGATTCGCATTCGAACCGCTCCGTCGGCGACGAGCGATCTGACAACGCGACAATCTCGAATGTGTGCTTTTGACGCTGATCTTAAGTTGTCGTTAGCTCGTCCATTGACCGGGTTTTTATTCGTTGTTTGTTTAGGACGTGGCCGTTTTGCGGATGCGCTGTCTGCGAATTGTTGGCTATTCGCAGATACTGTGTCTGCAATAATATTTTTTTTTATTAAATCCATGTTGCGGGTCACTACGGTTGCAAATATTTTTTTCGGCGAAATGTAGTAATTCGTGGGGGGGGGGAATTGAATTTTCCTGCATTATTTTTTTTAGCAAAACGTCCATTATTGAGTTTTTGGAGATAGCGTTTCGGGGTATAGACACGAAAATTGTGTTTTACAACTAAGAATTTTAAAATAAAACTTTTTACAATCATATCTAAAAATTCAAGCGAATTCCATAATTTCACACGCGGGTCACTGTATGACCCGCGGGCTACTCGTTCGCCATCGCTGGTGTAGAGTAATGTAAGGTGACTATTTTTTCTCAAAATAAAAATCAGTACATTTTTAAAATTTCATGGGGGGAGTTAGGGATTGAATTTTCCTGCATCACATTTTTTTTAGTAATACGTTCATTATTAAGTTTTTGGAGATAGCGTTTCGGAGGAGGGGGGGGTAAACACGAAAATTGTGTTTTACCCTAGGCGCTAAATACTCTCGCTGCACTACCACATTCACTATTGAATTCTGTATATTTGAAATTGTACTGTGTATATTTGAATTATTAAATAATACGATATTTCGGGAGTTAAATATTATACTCGGGCATACTCCCCGTACATTGGTATCTATTGCATTTTGTAATACGGCATATACTTGATTGTTCAAGGCTCATCATAGAAATAGTGTATGTATTGAATACGACCTATATTTCGAAGCACGCATATAATTCGTAATCAAAGTCAATTTTTAGGCTAATGTATGAGTTCTCCGTCAACTAACATGGGATTAAAAAAGTTTCTTATAAAACATAATTGATTTTTTTTTAATTTCTATTTTTTCGAAATACAAATTCAAATGTCGATTTTTTTTTGGATTGCATTTCAATAAATTATATTTAAGTAATAAATATATCAATATGGTGGGTGTGGTTGGGGAGGGGGGAGGTGGGCCCAAAGGGCCCACAATACGAGGCCCGAAGGGCCGAGTCGTGCGAAGCCGAAAGAAGCAAGGCCGAGCAGAACGGGTTCGAACTGGCGAAGCCAATCTGAATACACTCATGTATTATAAATGTTTTACACAGGCTTGTGAATTATGAAATTATATAATACTATTTTAATTATAAATTGATTATTTTTTTAATATCTTAACACAAAATTAATTTGACAAAATTTTCATTAATTTGATTCATATTAATTTGCAGTATTGGTATTGGTATTTGTGGTATACAATCGAAGACGTGAAGCTCATATTAAATATCCTGGACCCGATGACGACGTTCGTGAAAATATCATCAATTACGATGATGAAGGGGGCGGCGAAGACGATATGACAGCATTTGATATTACTCCTCTTCAAATACCGATAGGTGGACCTTTGCCTGATCATCCGCCAACGAAAATACCATGTACGTACTCATATAAGAATACTTAACAATTTTACTATCAATTAAATAAACTTTTAATATAATTTTATGATACCATTTCAGTCCCTCTTCTGGGGGTTGGTCAAGAGCCAAACGTTGGAATGTTCATAGAAGAACACAAGAAAAGAGCCGATAGTGATCCTAACGCGCCACCGTTTGACGATTTACGCAACTATGCTTACGAGGGAGGTGGAAGTACTGCAGGATCTCTCAGTTCCCTTGCTTCAGGTTTAAGTTTGTGCCATACGTATTTAAATAAAATATAACGGATGAGTAATTCTTATAAAATACGGTTTGTAACAGGTACTGATGATGAACAGCACGAATATGATTATTTGGGTGCTTGGGGGCCGCGTTTCGACAAACTCGCTGATATGTACGGCCCACATCAAGAAACAGAACTTGAAGAGGAGCAGTAAATAATCGATCTACATGCAATTTATTGCAAAAAAAAACTTGAAACCAAATAAGCGTTTGCTTCTACCCTTCACACTAGTTTAATCAAGCCATTTGTATATAATTACATTATTTCAAGTATTATCAAGGGGCATTGAGTTGATTCGTATGAATTTGCATGGGAGTCGTGTGATGCTCTCCACTTGTTCATAGATAATTTGAATACAAGTCATATGGGTTTCGCTTCGTACTTGTGCGATAGGCCAGTATAGAAAAGTATAGCACTTAAGACTGCAAACATCGGGTGCAACTTGTTTGTATAATTATTTAGATAATTTAATTCTCACTTTTCAAGTGAATTCAGTCATAGTAAATTTTGTATTGAATGGTTTCTTTGTGTATCGTATGAAAGATGAAGGATGAAAAATAATTTATTTTGTCACGTTGATGCCATGTGAAAATAAGTTAGTGGTTTATAAAGAATTATAATTTTTAATTTATATAGTTTTTCGGCGATAATTTGATGTTGCATAATGAAATTTCACATGTTCGTCTTGAAAGCTGCAATATATCAGAGAGGCTCACAAAATAAAAATCCCATAATTTAAAAATTAAAGTCCTAGATAAGCCTGTAGTTATGTATATAGATGTTTAACGAGTACATGTATTATTGCACTCTAAGACCTATTTATTCTGGTCATGGATGGTTCGCTCTCTGTTGTGAAAGGGTAAGTATGAGATTGAGGCATGGCCGTATTTGATAATAAATTTTCTGTTTGTGTTTGCGAGAGCCAGTGCCAACTACTATAATATATAGATAAAATATTGTAATGTAATAACGTAGCCAATAAGTGTTTGCACCTATTCAATTATTTATGAATAAAAGAAATTCACCGATAGATGGCACTCGGAAATATTTATTAAAATAGATTATAATGAAAAACTATGATCTGCATATTGATATTTCTGTATATGATAAGGTTTAAATGTAAAATTGTAATTTACCATGATTGAAATTATACGTTAAATAAGGTGGTTCCCTTTATCCCTAATCCCCCTGAAAGTACGAATGAAATATGTATAAGAATGTTTTAGAGAAATGACTGATCACAATCAAGTGGATGATTATTTAGTAAATTAATTTCCACAAGATTTTATTATCATCACATTTTTAATATACATACTAGTTTTTAAATTACCAATTAAGATTTGGATTCTTACATGTAGTAGAGTCACCTCCCTAGGCGTTAAGTGAATTGTCGCACCCGAGTCAAAAAATGATTTTGTACAATGTCGACTTTATTACTTGTATATTTAAAAATTAATTAAATATATGTGATGTTTGTTTGAGATTGAAATGAACAAAACCTCAATATTCTATTTAGAAGAATATTTATTATGATTAAATGAATTTATATTCAATAATAATTTATTTATATTTAAACACTGCCAATATATTAAAAAAAAGAAGCATCTTTGATTTTCTCATAATATTCATTCATTTTTTGTAATTTTTCTACAAAGTCGCGTTTTTATGCTTTCTGAACTAAATATTGAACTATATTATCATTCTACTGATGATCGGGATAAGTTAAAAAAATTTGCTTAAATGAAAAACTTATGCTTCTAGAAAAGAATCTCCACCGGTTTTTTATTTAGTGTTTTAATGTTTGTATTTTTTTATTTGAACTGTGATTATTTAGCTGTATACATTTAAAATAATAAAAATAAAAGCAAATAATGTTAATTGTACCAAAAAGAATTTTCAGTATTATTTTATCCCCATAATCATTTACAATAGTGACTGAAAAAAAGATTGTGATTAAAATAATTAAACTGTTTTAATAAAATTCATCTTATATTTCAAAAAAGAACATAAATTTTACTTTTTATAATTAGGATATATAATCAAATTAAAATTCGCAAATACAAAAGAAAGATAAGAATAAGATTACAAACGAAAGTATAAACTATTCAAGGGAAGCCATCGTCGTCCTCTTCGGCCATTTCTTTCGCTAGTTCTAAATCCTGTTGCTCTCTTTCTCTTCTTTCTTCTGCACTTTCCAATTCCTTGCCGTACGCTTTCGGAGGATATCTCATAGCTTTCACGCTCTGCTTGTGCAAATCCAAGCAGAACGAAATTCTCTGATGGAAAGCTAGTTGAGGTTCACGGGTGCAATAAATATCTGAACTCTCCTTGCTGCTCATGTTTCCCGTTTCGGGATCGAGGGTGGCCTCGATCACTCCGTCCCTTATCGCTTTCGCCACAAAGAACTCGGCGTCTTCGGCAGATTTCAAACCGAGTTTACGTGCAATGTCTTGAGACGAAATGTGAGAGTACGACAGACCGATAGAACGAATAGCAGTCTTGATCACGTTATGCCGGAGCCTAAATATCAACATGAAAGTGTGATCGTTTCTAAATTGATTCTCGAAATTTTCTAAAACTTCACTAAAACGCTGCAAATTTCCCATGCGGACCGCCTGAGTGAGCTGAAAGTACGGCACCAACGATTTGCGCAACGCCGCCTGCCGAAATATTTTCCTGTCGGGAATATCGCCCAACAACAGTTCGACGAGAATGGCCAACTTTTGAACCGTCTGTCTAAATCCGACGGCCGCCGTCTGCGGAGCCTTCCTCATGGCTTGAACCAAATGTTTGTGCGCCTCGCTGTATTCGAGACGGGCGGCTTTGATGCGTCCCAAATAGTACAAGAAACGGGCCCATTCGTTGTTGCTGGCCGTTTCGGGATACACAGACTTGCTGACAAGCTTATCGGCTTGATCGTATAGCGAATAATGTAAATAGTTTCTCAATAGGCAATTGATCAATACGGCTTGTCCTTCGGAATCGTTTCTGAGCGTTGCCGTACGTAAACGAGCGTACAAAAACGCTCTAATCTCTACTAAGTTATTAGTGAGTTCGGCAACTCGCGAATGATAAAAGTAACACTTGGCAGCTACCAAGTCAAGTGTGCGACGGTTTTGCGAAGTGATTTTAGTCATTAATTTGTCGGAGCAAGCCGTAGCTTCTTCGAGACGTCCGGCGTCGATGAGTTTAAGCAAAACCAATAGATGGATGTATGCGTCGACTTCGGGGGCGGGGACTTTGGTGGGTGGTCTGGTCCTGGGGGTTTCCGCGTCGGGGGCGACCACGGTCTCCTCCACGTACGCCAAGAGAGCGTCCCTTTCGGGGCCCGGGGGGTACAAGTGGGCGACGGCCGCGCGCAAAACGGCAGGAGTCATCTTGCGCCTGGTGTTGGGCAGGGCCCGCAGGACGCGCAGGATGAACCGCGGCTCCTTGCCGGCCACCGCTTTGTCGATTTGCCTCGCCTGCTCGCGCAGCTCTTGGACTCCGGCCGAGGGTCCGGGCTTTGGAGTCTCCGCCGGGCTGTCGGCGTTTTTCATCTCGACGTCCTGCTGCTGCTCGCCGGCCATTCTTGCGAGTTTGGTGAGGAAGGTGCTGACTTGCGGTCTTCTGCTGCCAAACAGTTGACAGAAACGGCAAGTAACGCAAGGCAGGGCGACAACGTGAATTATTTTGGCCTAAAGGTGGTCAGCGAAAAAATGACGTTTACATTAATAAAACGAATTTTATATATCGATAAGGCAATATCGATGTTTTTAGTGCTCTTGACAAATATTAAATTTGGCAGAAATATTTTTTTTATTCAAGTGATACTGACTATCTGTATTAAATTTTTTAGATTTATTTATTTTACTAAAATGATAAAATAATAAAGAATTCCAATCACATTAAGTTGATGCAACAAATAAAACTAACATTCAAATTTATAAAATTGAATTGGAAAAAAATATATCGAATGCGTTTTTTGTTACAGAAAAAAATTCATAGATTCGCATTTCCTTGCAATTTTAAATCTCGCACTAAAACATCAAACTAGAAAAATGAAAAACGACGAATTGACAAATAGCACGAAATGACGAATTGCATGAAAATCTCGAATCGGTAACTTTAGAGATTTGTTGCTAAATTTGGATTACGAATTGAATAAACCAGTCTGATCGTGAACGAAATTTCTAGGAGTACATATGATACGAGATGGTAAAAATGGTCCCACAATTATTATTTTTAGTTCCATTTCGAATCTTAGAAACTGGTGTAATCCAAAAGAAAATACTGGGAGTACATATGATTTAAGAAGGTACAGTGGCGGTCAATGACCGCACCATGAAAGATTTACGTTTTTTGAAATTATTATGGACAAACTTGAACATTTTGAAATAAACTTGGCTGAATTTAAAAAAATCCGAAGATATGGCAAAAAAAATTCCATCACATAGTAAATGAACTTCATTTCATAATATTTGTCGATGGTAGTATTTCGCTGCTATTTTTCTTCATAATTTGCTTCTCCAAGACTTTATGCATATCGTT
The DNA here is from genome assembly GCA_028571205.2 of Hydropsyche betteni. Taxonomy (NCBI): domain Eukaryota; kingdom Metazoa; phylum Arthropoda; class Insecta; order Trichoptera; family Hydropsychidae; genus Hydropsyche; species Hydropsyche betteni. Next base: position 9,997,137 of record JAOXNN020000004.1, read on the forward strand.
TAAGCACTAATTATTATTTTAACTTACCCATCTTAGTTTTTTCTTCATTTAACATTAGATTTAAATTTATCTTTTGATGATTTTTGGAGTAATCATTTGTCTCATTGCGGTCATTTTACTTTTCACCATCCCAGATCACCTACGAGATTCCTCATTGCAAAATTTTTATTTTTTTTAAAGAATTGATCAAAAATCAAATGATCATATAATGTGTATAGTATAAAACGAATAATTATTTCATTAGCAATGAATAAATAATGAAAAAATGTATAAATCAAAACAAAGAATGCTATAGAACACTTTTATTACAACCCGCAAGTTTCGTCATACACTATTATAACATGAAAAACAATACTACAATCATTAGATATTATGCTTTTATATAACATTTAGTACTTCATCACATATAATCAATTTATCATTTCATAAATAGGCATGATTTTCAGTAATATTTTTGTGGATTGTACTATTACAAAGAAAGTCAAATAACTATAATTTAACATTTCCAGCATGTTTCACTAGAAGATCAGTCTTGTGGTTCCATGTGAATGAAACAATTCAATATAATCAATTATCACACAATTAGTACAATTTTATAATACAATCACAAGGACAATTATAGTAAAAAAATTATCTATTTTAAAATCTTTTCTTCGATACGACACTATGTCAATAATACAATTAAATCAAGTTAGAAACCAAAAACAGACCGTGTGGGAATTTGCCAAATAGTTATACAAAAGAAAAATTAATTACTTTCGCTCAATATTCAAAACAGATCTTTCCTGCAAAGATTTGTATTTAGATAAACGTTTAAATATATTAAAAATTATCAAGTATTACATAAAAAATTAAGCGTGTATGTTAAATATGCGCATAATACAGGAACCGGTGATCTCCAGCAAAAATTAAATATCTGATATAAAAAAAATAAAATCAATAAATAACAAGCAACTCTACTATAAACAATAAAATAAAATGTATTTGCACAAATCAAAAATATTTACGAACTGAACAATTTTAAAAATTATAAGATACTTTTAAATGAACGATTAGTGAAATAAATAATGAAAATTGTCTCTAGAGAAAAAAAATATAGCCATTGAGACTTTTCTTACTAATTTTTATTTATAAAACTTATAGAAAATCTTCACTTCAATACACGTTCAATAATGAACAGTCGTATTTAAATATATATATATGTATATAAACTTTAGTTTTCAAAATGATTTGACGTCAATAAAATATGAATATACAAATGTATAAAAAAAAACTTAAAATATATAAAAATGAAATGCGTGGGATGCAAACGCCCAATTGTCATAGGAAAACGCTATCTTCAATTAGCCTCATGGTTTAAACATTCAAATGGTAATATTTTCAAAAATATTGCATTTTTTTACCATAATTCAAAGCGAATCGAACATAATATAATTAGAAAAATACAAATAATGCTATAGCTATAGAACAAAACAAAAATATTTTATATAAATAAAATCAAACAAAACAAATTTAACAATATAAAGCTTACGATTCGATATAAGTTATCACAGATTCCGTTTCAAGAGAATATGCTTAATATTCAAAAATAATCAAACATTTAGATGAGATATGATGGAAATCTGTGATATGCATTATATAAATTTCAGTGCAGATAATTCATTGATTTCTTATATGTGGGTATATAAAAACCAATCTTAATCGGAGAAATCAATAAAAAGTTAAAAATTTACTGAAGATTTTGCATTGATTGTAATGCAGAGTATAAAATCATGCAACATCTGGGTCATTTCTCAAAAGGTCTAAAATATGCACGAATATCAATTCAGTAATCAAATACTTTTTGGAAATATCTATAAAGCCTAAAAATTTTACAAAAATAAAAAGACACTAATACATCAATCTAAATGATCAAATCAATACAAGTACATAGAAGCCTTTTTTTACGTAGAATATTACCAAATTAAAAAATAATAATACTATATTTACAAATAAATGGAAAAATTTTGTATAACAAATAAAATATAATGTATAATCATAAAACAAATTTTCAAATCAACACTTTTCGTAAAAAAAAATCAATTACATTACATTTTGCATAATGTGTCCATTGTGCTATTTTTATATATATATATCTATTTTCGATGTTGAATGGTGTCATGTAACGCGATCAACCTTTTAAAATATTATTTGTTATAAAATTAATTCTACAAGAATTAATTGAGAGTGCAGTGCATCAAAATTAAATCTAATGATATTAATAATACAAAAATTGGAAAATGTAAAAAATTTATAGTATAAGAATCGTAATCAGAAGCCTGCTTCATATATTTAATACTATACTATGTTACAAATTTCACAAACAAAAGCTGTATATATTTACAAGATAAAATAATAAAATATGTACGAATATAAAATTTCATAAAAAATCTATAGGAAAAACTACATTTAGGAAAATCTCTATTGAATCGATAGTTTTGATTATCAAATATTGTTTTCGCAACTATGATATAAAAACGAGAAACAATTTTACAAAAATACCAAAAAAATGAATCTAATAAAATATCATGCCACTTTCTTAAAAATGTATCTTTGAACTAGTCATTTAGTAATAAGATTTGAGAAATATCAATAGTGAAAATTCAGAAACATGTTACGGAAATATTAGAATATAAGAAGAAATTTGTATTCAAATGCATTTTTATAAAAAATTTTATCACTATATAGAAGCACTCTACCAAGCATGTTACATTTTTTTTTATAATTTAAAGATACATGATAAACTAACGGCGACTAAACGACCACAATATCAATGATACATGCTACGAAAATATAAACTTTAGTCAACACGACAACTCGTTCAAATATGAAGTGAATAAATGCAAAATTGCATAATTACATTGTCAACTTCAAGAGAGAAATTTTATTGGATATAAAAATTGCACAACTGTATATTAAAAAAAGAAAACTACAACAGCCTTTATCAAATCAAATCAATGTTCCGATATAAAGCACAAACTTCTCCTCGACATTTGTGCATATAACTAACGTCTACTAACTAATTCTTCTATTATAAATAATCTAAAATGAAATGGAAAGGCAGTCAATCTGCTAGAGCTTACAAGTAAACTTCATTGTACTATATTCCGTTTTACTTGTAGTATTCAAAATTCAACTATCAAAAGCAGAATAATGTAAAAATTTAAGACATCAAAACACTATGTCAATATTTCTATATAGTAAATTACAAATTCAAAATGAAAATATTCATTATAAAATTTATGTTATTTTGACAAAAGTGTTTTGGCAATATTTTAATATATTCAGCAATACACTATTGATTGTTTTATTCTTTGTTATTGGTTAGATTAATATTGAAATATTTTAAAACTATGAAACGTTCAATTGTATTCTTATAACATAATACCTTAATACAATTTAAACAAATGTTCAATATAAACAAATATAAGGCCATTTTAACCGTTGTATATATAATAAAGCTACCAATCGTCAAAAAGAGAAATATGGGGCATTCAAGGTAATTGCTAAATAATATTAATCAGTACACTTTGTATACATCGTAATATAATTTGACTTTAATATTAATGCGTATAATTGCCAACCAGTAGCAATAGTCTATAATATAATTTTTACTGTATTTATTATTATATTAATAATTTATAAAAAAAATTATAGATCAATAAATATAAATATGAATATTATAAATATTATGAAATATAGTAAGCTTTAGGCTTTTTTGCGTCATAATTACAAAAAAATGACATTGAAATAATAACGTCCATCAAAATATTAACAAGTTATAAACAAATATGTGTGTATATATAAAAGTTTGCAATTATAAATTATAATAAACCCTTTTTGATGAAATTGTTCTTTTCATCGTGAAAAACGGTAAATAATTTGTGAAAGTCTCTACAATCATAAAATTTAAATAAATAAGTCATTTGGTGTTATTTAAATTTGGATAGTCGAATAGCGAATATTCAATCTACTATATAATATATATACTATAAAATTGTTATTATACTTCAATTAATTGCTTGCTCTGTCATTTGAAGGCATAAAGATTCCAGACGAGAATTTATATCTCCCATTGATGCAGCAGGAGGTAGTCGTTTAGGTATCGGTGGCGCAGGAGGAAAGGACGGATAAGATGAACTCTTTCTACTGTTGTCAGTTGACTGCCAACTGTTGGCATTCATACAATTACGCCACCTAAAAGTTATGCATTATAAACTCGCATATAACTAAACGCAATAACAAACATAATTATTATACCTAGGCTTAGATCTTCTTTGAAACGTCGCATCACCGAGATGAGCAAAAAACTGTCTTGGAGGTACACGATATTTTAGAGATTTCAATTCTGCAGCGAGAGCAGCACTACGCGAAAAGGCATCATGAGCCAATGCTCGATCAACAAGCCAGCAATGTAGCGAAACTGCAGTTCCACCATCATGATATGAAGAACCACTAGACAATAAACGAGATGATGCTGAAATCATAAAAGTAAAATTTAAACCATTTTCGAAAATGTAACGAAAACGCTTTTGAACAATTCATACCCAAATCCAAAACCCGAACGACGAGAGCTGCAAGCGGGGAATCGGGTTTGATTGGACTTATAACAATACTTCGCAGCTGTTCTAATAAAGAAGTCATACTCGTAACGGACATGTAAGTTCCGTTGGACAATTCTCTTTCCATTTCTTCGAGTACTCCTTGTCTCTCTGATAACTTTTTAATAGATAATAATAATTTATGTCTCGCTCCTTTCGTCACACCTACAATATTCATTATGTTGTTAAGTAAAAAAACACAAAACTAAACACAAAAAGGCAATAGGACTGACCCAATCTTTGTAAATATTCTTCGTTTATAGCTAGCATCTGATCATATGAAATATTAGAAAATAGCCATATATACTTATGTAATCGTAACGTTTTCAACCAATGAGCAATAGTCGACATTCCATCGTGATCTCCAGTGTTATTGTATCTCAGATCGTCCAATCTGGTTTCGCTTCCGCTACTCGAAGACAAATTGCTGGCGGCTTGTACGTTCAGCAAACTGTGTTCACTCGAAAGTGAGAAACTTCTGGGTTTTTGCATAAAGTGTTCTACGCTTAAATTCTCCGACGACGAAGATATTAAGTTATATGACGTAGAGGGAGGCGTCAAACTGTTGGATCTTCTCGCTTTGGGTTGTATGATTGCTGGTTCGAAGAAAGTTCTTTCTATTTCGTTGCTGAGATCAATTTCGGTTCCATTTTTTGAAAACGATTCTTGTAAATTGTCTTCGCCGGTGTGTAAACTACTCGTCTCGCTTCCGTTGGAAGTGACTTCGTCTACGGTAGCTTTGAATTCTACGTTCTTTCCTATCGTCCTTCTGAAAGCTTGATTGCCTTCGGTCGGCCACGGTGCGCTGGTCTGTTGAGCGTCTGGTTTCTGCGACCATACTTGATTCATAGGATTCCCTGCGTTGATGACGTGATTTTCGAAATACATCAACCAATGCGTTAAAGATCTATAAATAAAAGATAAAATTCATCAATAAACTGAAATTATGGATTTGTGAAGAAAGTAATAAATATATGATAACTAAACAAATATGAATTTTATTTATATAAAAATGAATCTGATGTCTTTAGAATTCCCACACCTTTACACTGGCAAAATCATTCATTAAAGGTAATGCCTTATCAAAAAGCCATGTACAAAAATCTCATCATTGGTGCCCATTGTTTCATTACGTTTCTACAAATGTGGCAATTGGACTCAGTTCTAGATACTAACAATCAATGACAACACTCATTAGAATTCTCAATGGTCAAAAAATATACAGAAATCTTCAAAATGTGAACGATACTGATAATGTTTGGCAGCTGATGCATACGAGCTATAGGACGAGGGACGTTTCCAGCTCTAAACGCATAGTAAAATTTGTCGTATTTTTCGTGTCGTACATATTTTTTTGGACAACAAGCCCTGAAGCCCTAATAAAAAGCACAATCGCAAAATACATGCAATCTCTTTCGCCTCACAACCCTCATGAATGATAAATATCATTGAACTTTTTCGAATGATGGTAATTCGTCTTACCGAAATACGACTTGGTCTAGCGCAATAAGTTATAACATAGACTGCCGTATTTGTCTGGTAAGGCCTTGTCCTGCAGTGGATAACTAATAGGCTGCTAATGATGCTAGTAATTCGTCCCTTACCGAAATACGACTTGAGATAGTGCAATAAGATATAACATAGACTGCCGCATTTGTCTGGCAAGGCCTTGTTTTGCAGTGGATAACTAACAGGCTACTAATGATGATAGTAATTCGTCCCTTACTGAAATACGACTTGAGATAGTGCAATAAGTTATAACCCAGACTGCCGCATTTGTCTGGTAAGGCCTTGTCCTGCAGTGGATAACTAACAGGCTACTAATGATGATAGTAATTCGTCCCTTACTGAAATACGACTTGAGATAGCGCAATAAGTTATAACATAGACTGCCGCATTTGTCTGGAAAGGCCTTTTTTTGCAGTGGATAACTGATAGGCTGCTAATGATGATGATAGTAACTCATCGAATGATAGTATATAGTAACTCATCGAATGATAGCATATAGTAACTCATCGAATGATAGTATACAGTAACTCAAACTCACTATAGTAACTCGCAAACGATAGAACTCAATTTTTCAATCGAAATTCCGACTCGACACACAAAAACAAAACACAAACCTCTTATCGGCATCGGTGATAGCCGGATGAATGAGCAAGTACGAGAGCATCTCTTGGCACTCCAAATGTTTCCGGTACCGGACGCAATAGCGCACCAAGTGCGGCACGGCCCTCAAATACGCCCTCTTGGCCTCCTCGTTCCCGGGCCTCAGCAGCGGCAGGTGTCTGACGAACGCGCGCAGCTTATTGTGCGCGTCCACCTCGGCCTCCTGGTCGGGCGCCCCCTTGTCGGGGTCCGCCTCGGAGTTGACAGCGGCCAGGCTGGCGAGGCTGGCGACCGCCCTCGCGTCGTTGGCCTCGGAGTCCCTCCGCCGCCGGTCGGGGTCGAGGGCGAGGGCGGCGTCCAGGGCCCTGGCCGCGGCCTCCTGCAGCAGCCTGAGCGCGGGCCAGGGCGCGCGCCTCAGCAGGGCGGCCAGGGCTACGGTCCTCTCGCACTCGCCCCACCGCTCGAAGAGGGTGGAGAGCCGCGACACCTGCTCGTGGAAGGGCGCCTCCATGCGGGCTTCGGGGGCTACGCCATCGCTGTCGCCGCGCCCCCGCCCCCACTCGAGGCCCACCGCCGTGCACGCGCCGACCATCGCCTGTAGCGCTTTTCGCTTTTCACCACACGCGGGGATCGCGGGAAATTCGGGGTTTTTCGCGGTTTCTTTCGCCGTTTCGAAGGTTCGTTCGAGGCTGCGGGGCGTTCGAAGCGTTCGTGTCGGGTCTACCTACTGTTTGGTGAATTGTTGCCGGTTTGTTATTTTTCAGTTTCGGGCGGCGACATGACGGCCATTCGATCGGTTTTGATCTATTTAATTTTTTGGCTGTGTAATTTTATGAAATTGACGGAAAAATGTTGGAGTAAATTTTCTGGTATTTGTTATTTGTTTTATAACCGAGATCTGCTTTTATATTTAACTAGCGGTAGTATCCGGCGTTGCTCGGTACTTAAATTTTAAATCAAATTATTTTTTAAATTTAAATTCATTGAAAAAAAAAACATAAAGCATGGCAACAGATCGTCGACTTGTAAACTGCTTTGATGTGTATATTTCTATGAAGTGGTAACCAAGACAACTAAATTCAACCAACTTCGGATCTTTGACTCTTACAATTAGTACTGATTTTTTTTCATCTTAAATCAGCGTCAGATCGAGTTGCAAAATGATTTTAATGATACAACAACATTTTCGACAAAAATTACATATATAATACAAGCTAATTTTTGTGGCGATCGGTCGAACGGTGTTGGAGTGAAACGACATCAAACAAACAAATATACAAACATCCATTTTTATATTTCGAAGGGGAAGCCCACCATCCCGCCTGTTACATGCACCCCACTCTATGCCAGCTTCCTGAGTCGGCTTAGTATTTTTATATATATATGGATATAATTAAAAACAATAAAACGAAAATAATCAATTTCATTTTTTCTAACGGGTGAATTTGAAATATTATACGTAATCTTACCATGCGACTTGAGCTAGCTAGCGCGGTAAAGTATAATAGCCTATTCCAGGTCTCGGCAACCTTTTTTGACTATGGGGCAGAAGCAAACAAAATATGACTCTTATTAAGTGTCAGTAAGTATATTTTGAAACAGTTTTTAATGGATATTTTCTTTTTTTTGAGAAAATAATCAATAATAAATAATAATTAATCTAATGGGTCACTTAGTGACCCGTGGGTCAAAGGTGACCTATTATATCGCATTTATTTGATAAGATCTCGTCCTGCAGTGGATAATTAATAGTTTGCTAATGATGATGATTATGATGATGTCGATGATGCGCAATCAATATATTGTGCAATGAACTTAAGGGGGGAGATACATGTAATCGCGTGAATTTTACTTGTTTTTGATTAATTTTTTTTTAAAGAACAACTCGCTCAATATTTTTGAAACTTGCCACATGGTTTATTAGTATTTTTAACTATTACAATTTTTTTATATTTATTTTTTAAATTTCAAAATGGCCGATTTATAGTCCAGTCTTCCGGAAAGGTCACAGCGAGAGTTGTTGATTGGCGGGAATTCTAGCTCCTGTTGTATTGGTCTTAAATAAAAGAACACAAGTTCTGAGTGTTTATTAAGGTTATATTTTCTATATGAATCTAAAAATAAAATAAAATCCCGGGTTGAAATATTTCATAAAAAAAACTTGAATTTTGAACCATATTTTTTAACTTTTTTTGCTTGAAAAAATAATTTTTTCATCAAATTTTTCAAA
>JAOXNN020000004.1:10006215-10016520 GCA_028571205.2 Hydropsyche betteni
TTCGACTATCGTAGGAGAGGTCCCGGGTTCGAATCCCGGTCTGGTTTTTAATTCTGGTTTTTATTTCGAAAAAACGATCGTCGATCGTTTTAAAGTCGCGAGCGTCATTGTGATACACACACACACACACACACAGACAGATATCCGCTATTAGATATAGGGGATATTTAAAATTTTCAAAATCAAGAGAATTTAGAATTCAAACTTCTACATTATTTATATTTTTTAGTTTTTCAAAGACATATGAATTGATTTCACTACGGTTTATTAATTGTTTTCGTTTCTTTTTTCAAGATAATATACCTTTTTTCAAAAATTATGGCATAACTCTATTTATTGGCAGATTTACCTAAAGGCATTGGAAACTCTCATCCCAGGTGCCCAATTTAAAAGCACCCCAAAGGGATCCTATCATTTTTGACTAATTTTTATATAATAGCTTTTCTATAATATAACAATCTAACGAACGTTGTGAAAGTTGGATCACTTTCTGAAGAAAAATCTATCACTAAAGCAATTTATTTTTCTTAAATCGTTCACTTCCTATAATGTAGACACTATATGCCTATAATATAGATTCTATATTGATAATAAACGAAAAAAAAATCAATATATTTATACACGTATACGAAACCCAAAAATTTTTGAAATCTCGAGCCCCTAAGGAAGTAAATCCACCACTGACAACTATTCTATTCCATATATAATATTATCTACGGATATTTCCATGAGATCCATATGAACACACGAAATACACATCCATACATAGTTTCACTTTCAACATACAAACTTTCATCTATCACAACCGTTCTAATTTCAGAGGTGACATTAGTGAACAAATTCGGATCGGACGACAACGTCGAGGACTTCATAGTGGACCGGCCGTTCGTGTTCTTCATCCAAGACGAAACCACCATGGAGACACTGTTCATGGGAAAAGTAGAAAACCCATCCGGAGAAGCGGCAATTGAAGATGTGCGTAAACCACAACCACCTCGACAGCCCATTGCGAATCAGCGACCCGAATATTCCCAACAACCTGCATATGCACCAAGTCCTGCACAGAGGCCTTTGTCTAATCAAAACCGTGAGTGATTCAATAAAAATATATATCAAATATTATATATATGGAAAAATAGTCCATTATTAGATATCAATGAAGCAACGATGCTGTGTCTATTTTTTCATATTTGTTCTGTTGCCATTTTCGCCTCTTGTATATAACAAAAATCTCATTTTACATTATGAATTAAAAAAAAAATACGCCAAAATCGATTATTATGTTGTGTTCAAAAAATATTTCCATCAATCGCTGAAAAGTATCGAGTAGTAAAAGCGCGGTATTTGAACTCTTTGAGTCAACTTACTGTTATCATTACGTGATGGGTAAAAACTGAAATTCGATCCCGGAATAAGGATTTCGATCTTTCAGGATTTAATCGTGATATACTGAGATTCCGACACAATTAATCCATGGATTCGTGTTCGAATTTTCAACCGCGATTACGAAATTCATGTTCCGGATTTAGTGTTCCTTACAATAGGTACTCGTGATAAGGAAAATTAATCGAACTTCTGATGATAAATTGGAAAAGCCTCGTCCTTCGGTGGTCGTCATATAGTCTGCCGATGACGATGATTATATAATTTACATATTTCCGTCTAATTCGAATTGCCTTTGTTACTTTACGTGACGAATTCGACGTGTTAATCGTTTGTATTTATTTGTTTTTTTAATTAAACCTTTTTATTGTGCATATGTAACGCCATAGAGCCAAGAAATCAAAACCAGTTTGCCGGATGGAATAGGGCATTGGACCAAAATCGCGGTTAAATATAAGAAAACATGAGTTCGATGTTTGTTAATGGAAAGTGTCACAATCGGTCTGTATTAGTATATTTTTTTGGAAAATCAGCATGCAAATTGGAAGATGTGCAATTGAATTAACAACCGATCAGTTTCGAAAATGTTTGCTTGGGCATGCTTATAAAAAGTATATTCGAAACTATAACATAAGAAGTTGATCACATAAGCTTTTTAACAAGCCTAGTATTATTATTCTATTTAATATAAAAACTTATTTTCAACATACGAAAAAATCATTTTAAAATTTATTACCATTCATACATTGCACCGCTTTAGAAAATATATTCTTTAGAACATTTCTATTTTATCATATTTTTCAGAATCACGTTTTATGTATAACCTATTGATATATAATATATTTGTTGGTGACATAAAATAGCTTTCTATGCTTGCAATTACGTTGATTTCCCTTTGCGGTCTTAAAAAAAAAAATTCCACCAAGTCCTTAATACTTTCAAGCTTTTTGTAGATAGAACATTTTTCTCATATTTGATATATTTTTATAATAAAAAATAATACGAAACATACAACACAGTAAACTAAAAAAAAATATCAACACTAACACTATCTTCTTCATTACAATTTCAATTCAATGTCCATTTCACATATACAGCTATCATCACCACTTTCAAATTCGTTCATGTCACTATTTCTTTTCACAATCTTAGGCATTTTATATTTATTATAATATAACGTTTATTTTATCAAAAAAATATTTTTAATTGAAAAAAAAAACAAATATTGTCGAAAGCAAAGCCAATGATGCTAACACGAACCCGTCGCGAGTCACTGTTTTTGTTTCGAACGGACAGAGCGAACGGCCCCTTTTATACCCTTCACATGTGGTCGTAATATTGTGAATTCTTAAAAATAGAATCAAAGTTCCTTTCCTACATCTATTGTAAACATGATGAGTAAAATAAAAACACGTGCTTCGAAATTTGAACTGATAAATAATACGTAATTGAAATGTCGAGTGAGACTCGACATAGGACCCGCCGGAACGAAATCGATATCGAGTCAGACTCGACATCGGACCTGAAAAAGTTAATTTTTAAAAATCTAATTAAAAGATTGTTAATTTTATGTACTTTGATTATTAATTCAAAAATAGACTTTCTTATTTCTTATACTAATTTTCTATTGCCATTTATTAATTAACTATCCATAATTATAAAAAAGTACTTTTCGATGAAATTATTATCATCAAATTATTGAATAAATACTTAAATGACCAATTGAAAAATAAATCAGAAGTAAATATAATATTATGTAAAATATATATTTCACATCTGAATATTATGTAGTGCGTAATGGAAAATATTATATTGCATGTGCGATTCACGAAAATACTTATTATAATTGGTTTCCTTCAGAATATTTAATTAAAAAATATATTAACATATTTTATAGTCATCATTTAAAAAAAAACTTGAATCATCGTATGGACAAACCGTGGTGTTTTGTATTTTATTTGCGAAATGGTCAGATCCAAAACAATATAACAGAGTAACAAAAAAAATCTTGTACCCTTTTCTGCATGTTAAATTAAAATCACATTTTCGCTGAAACATATCGAAAAACGTAATAAAAAAATCATCGAAAAGATGATTTATATATTTTTTCATACACATGATGACGCACATATAATATAATACTTCTCAGGTTTAATCAAGTTTTTTTGCTCAAACACCGAATATCGCAACATTCATCAATATGGTAAATTTGATTTAAACATTCGAAGGTCACGAGATTTATGAAAAAGATCCAATGGTTACTTCCGACATTAAAATCGTCAATCAACTCGTATTAATAATGTCTAAAAGAATGCATAATTAACCGATTTGAAAAAAATGAATCAACGTAATAAAGTATATTTTTAAAGTTTCGCTAATTTTGCGATATTATTTATCAGTTCCTTGTGTTGTGGTTTGAAATTGTACGTATTATAATATAAACAATGTTCGCGATACTGATGAGAAGTTAACCTCACAGGAAACCGATAGACATTTGTGTTTATTAAAATTAACTGATTAATAAAATTATGAATGTTAGGAAAATCCTAGCTGCATTTCAATAAACAATAATGCGATAATAGAACAGAATATGTCATGAAAATATCCACTACATAATGTTAAAATTTATTATATGTTAATACAAACAATCATAGTTGACTTTTTAAAAAATCGGCCTCGATTCCAAATATTATTGAATAGAATATATATCTGAAAGATTATATATTTTAGGATTTTCTCATTAGCATTGGTGTTTTTAAATAAAATAAAATAAAATAATTAATTAAATTAATCATTAAATAATGTTAATTAAATCATTATCATCATTTCATATTGGAGTTTGTAGGCTTATCAATTAATAATAAAAATATTTAAGTGCATGTGTATTTTAATTAATGTATAGGTGTTGTTTTTTAAATATAAAATATATTAATTTATTAGATGGATTAATTAACCATTTGTTTTATTTTTAGGATAAAATATCGGATGGAATACATCACAATTGAAGGAAATCAATATTAATTTTAAGAATTTCGTTAAAATATATTATATATCACGTATAATAATATGAATAATGCTTTTCAATTTTATAAAGTGAGGTGATATGTATGATTGGTATTTTTAGAATAAACGATTTTTACGTAACAAATCTTTCTATTTGATGCTAAAATTTCTAGTCTGATCGAATATTAAATTTAACAATATGAATTGAAAACAAAAATTGTTTTCATTTACGTAATGTCGATTATATACAAAATGTTATTCTTTCTTGACAACTGTTGATACATTAATTGTTTCTAAATTATCATTCAGTAAGTTCTCAATTTCGTCCAATAAAATGCTAAACAAATATAATATTATGTATACGATTATTTCAAAAATTTCTGAGAAAAGGAAAATATATGATTATTCCTCAAGTGATCAGAAAATGAATCAAAATATAAAGAAAAACATTTTTAATGATTCAATCACGACTACATTAATAAACAGGACACAATTGCACTCACATGATTCAATGTCTAAATACCACTCCATATGGAATGAGTTACGAATTTCGTCCATTCTTAATCACTCAATCAAATCCACTTATTCATAATTTTCCAAAATTCCAACCCAACAACAATCTTTTTCAAATTTCCACCGAAAAACCATTCGACCTACGGACTTCGCTAATAAAGTATGTTGAAGCAACCAATCGACAAATTTCAATACCGGCAACAAACCGAAAAAATTCACAACATTTCAACTACGCAATTCCGGGATTTATTCAATACATAAAATCAATTACGAATTTCAAAATCGTCATTTTTCTTTCGACGATTGTATATAGTGATAAAATGAAATGCATCAAAGAAGTGGTTTAAAACTGCCGGATCATTAAAAAAAATATATTGGATCACGACGTGACTAATCCAAGGATTTCAAGACCGAATCATCAAACTACGAATTACACGATTGGGCTTAGAAAAAAATAAATTAAAAACCGAAACGAATCCATGCATCGATTCGTTCGGCCCTCGATCGACGCCATGAAAACGATTTCTGAAAAAAAAAAACCCATCATTTAAGAAGATTTTCACGCCCGTTCGAATATGTTGAGAAGGAGTGGTCACTAGTGCGCAGTTGGGGTTTTCCGAATTGGTGTTATAAAATGGAGCGTGGCCAATTCCCGCCGCCATTCGTCCGCCCGCCTTGCGTTCGTCAACTCACCCATCATGTGGCTGACCGTTCTGCTTTTAACCGGTAAACTAGCTGCATCATTTGGTTTTTTGTTTGTGTTTCGAGCTCCGTCGTCGGTTGTCTCGTTCTTGTCGTTAGCCTCCGAATAATGGTGTAACCTGTTTGGCGACTTGGTTGGTTTTTCCGAGTTTCGTTCCGTTTTTGCGTTTGTTAATGTTTATAGTTGTATCAGAAGGGGATCGTTTGGGAAATCTTTGTTTTCGTTGATGAAGAAGTTTAATTAAAAGTTGAACCGATGGATAGTATTTTTCAGTTTTAAATATAACGTTTTCAACGGAAAATAAATTCGATTAGTTTTGAAAATATATTTTTTAAAGTTATATGTTTAAATTTAGTAGTGTTTTCATATTTTTTCGTTTATTATATTATAAATAATGATTTTCATATTTAAATGAAATAAATAAAGTCGATTTGTTTTCATTTGTGAATATGAAGAAAATCTGATTTGACTTATATTTTTCTTAAGAATATAGTTGTTACAGCTATAATAATAATATATTAAAATTACTATTTTTTTGTTTATACTATAAACAAAAGATTTTTAAATTTTTATTTATTTTACTAGTTTGATTAAATGTAACAGGAAGTTTGAGTTGGTAGAGTGGAACAAATTAATATTTTTACTTCAACCT
Organism: Hydropsyche betteni; assembly: GCA_028571205.2. NCBI lineage: Eukaryota > Metazoa > Arthropoda > Insecta > Trichoptera > Hydropsychidae > Hydropsyche > Hydropsyche betteni. The sequence continues at coordinate 10,012,470 of JAOXNN020000004.1, forward strand.
TGGTGTTTTTCAACAATTCTTTTGAATTTTAACACATTCACATAACTTCTAAGACAAATTCAATATTATATTAATTTTAAAACTGAAATATTTAAAAATCTTAAAATTGAGGGAAAATTTTAACACCATTATTGCTTTAACTTATTTTAAAATCAAGTTTAACTCTAAATACAGTAAGCCTTCCCTTTACGTCAAGATAGATTCCATGTTATATGGGGGAACGTTATAGGGGGTTTACTGTATTAAATTTCATCTAGCAATTATGTATGTAAAAAAATCTTCGATGAAAGATGCCAAACTAACGAAAAAAATTGATCCAATTATATTTTTCAAAATCAAAATCAAATTTGAAGTATTCAAAAATATAAATTTGAATACTTAGCAATGGTGCACAACCTTTTTGACAGCTGGGCCAATTTTTCCATTTAACAATTATTCACGGGTCACAATAAAAAAAAAAAAAATAATAATTTAAGAAATCTATAATGGAAGAAATTACTTATTTAAAAAATATATATTATTATTATAAGAAATTAGATTTAAATAAAAAAATGGAATGTTTAGTGGGTGGCAGCAGTTAATAACTTGTCAGGCCACACATAGTTTTGGAGGGCCATGGATTATGCATCATTGCTTTATAAAAATGGGTTAATGGGTAAATATTAGAATTTATTATATAAGTATCACAGAAAATAAATTTCGAAATTATTATCTTTAAAAAAAATGTAAATTCATAAATATATGAGTATCTGTGCTACCTTAAATATAGCAAAATCAGTATATATAGACATTATTCATGAATTTTAATAAAAATGGCAGTGTTGTATGAATTTCTAATTGAAAAAAAAAATACTTTTCAGATTTGTTGCCATTTATATATTCTATTTCCATATTCAATTTTACTTAGTAATAAATTGATTCTTGACTAATTATAATTATCTTTTCCTTTTTATTCCAGCTACGATAGTTTCTCAAGAAGCAGCAAATTTTCCATATAATACCTACTCAGAACAATTAGATCTAACACCAACTGTTATAAAACCAGACTTCACGAAAAGATGGAATAATTTTGATTTTGAACTTCTTCATAAAGTGGGGAACGATGTTAGTGGAAATTTTATGATTTCCCCTGCTAGTGTCAAAGCAGTATTAGTTATGTTATTGGAAGGTGCAGGTGGAAATTGCGCTAAAGAATTACGGAATACTTTAAGATTACCAACAGATCATAGTGAAATCAGACAACAACTTGGAAACTATTTATCTCGTCTTCGGGTTAGACAAATAGATTTTAAATATTATTTCATATGAAAATTTCCGGAAATATTTATTTATATTTGTATTTTCAGACAAGTACACCTGGAGTGTTAATCGAAGCTGCCAATAAAGTGTTCGTTTCAAATCAATACAGAACAAATTCTGTTTATGAAAATACGTTAAAAAGATTTTATCAATCTGAAATTCAAACATTAAGTTTTTCACAACCAGCAATTGCTGCACAAAATATAAATGATTGGGTTGCTAGTAGCACTCATGGAGAAATACAAAATTTGATTGACGCAGGTACACTCGGAATTCTAATAAGACACATATACTGTTATCAAAATGATCATTATAATAAATTCAATATTTTATTCAATATTTGTAGGTAGTTTGGATGCAGAAACTGTTATTGTTTTAGTAAATGCTTTGTATTTCAAAGGAGTATGGCAGAATGCTTTTGACCAAAAATTGACTAGCCCAACTTGTTTTTATAGAAACAATGATTGTATAACGACTCAAATGATGGTAATTCAAGCTGAATTTAAATATACTACCAATGATGAAATCCATGCTCAAATTATAGAAATACCATACCAGGTAATGAATTATAAATATTTCAGTAATTCATAATTAGTCACAATAATACAATTAAGGAATATGTTTGAAAAATACACTGAATAAGTTTCATAAAATAAATATAAATATAAGTATATGCTACAAAAAACTCCATAATTTTGCAGGGTGAAAAGTATTCAATGATGATCATACTTCCTATAGATGTTAATGGGCTCGCCTCATTACAGAAAGATTTTGTGCAATCTACTATGTCACTTATTTTAAGTCAGCTACAACCAACAGAGGTTGATTTAACAATGCCCAAATTTACAATCGATTATTTTACAGACATGACTTCTACATTGAAGAAGGTAAAAATATGTCAACAATTTTTATTTATATAATATCATAAGGATTAATACATTATTAAAAGAAAACCGTAAAGAAATTTTATAATTTTTTTAAAATTTTAGATGGGTATTCATGATTTATTTTCACAAAATGCTGATTTAAGTCAAATGATTAGCTCTTCTGGACGGCCACAAGTTAATTCTGTTGTTCATAAAACAAGAATCCGAGTAGACGAAAAAGGAACAGTCGCAGCTGCTGCGACTGGAGCAATGGTTGTGCCATTGATGGGTTCTTCAGGAGTGAGAATGATGGTAGATCATCCATTTATGTTCATCATACGAGAAGTTGATTCTGGAGCAATCCTCTTCGCCGGTAGAGTGGAACAACCAGATTCATCTTCTGGTCAAGTGGAAAATTTTGGAAACCAGTATCAAAATAGAGATACAGTGGTAAATAGAAATACTCAGCAACAACCAAGTGGAAGTCGCACACGAGTAAAAAGTCCAAATAAACCCAAAGCACGTCCTATTGCAACTAATCTACCACCAAAAAATTATGGTGAGAATGTAAATAATTTTAATAACGCACCGCAATCTTCAACTAATCAATTCTCACAAACTAACACGAACACTATAATCAGTAGACCTTCTATTCTACGTTATCCAGAACAAAATCTCTCACCAGGTATAAATCAAAATTCTCAAATACCATATCAACAAGAATCAGTTACGAACATTAATAACTATAGAACTAATAAAAATTTCAATAATTTGCAGAACAATAACTTTCATAATAATTCACCCAATGAAGAACCTTACTCTACTAGAACGGATAGAGATGGAACAAATTTCCCAATATTGCCAGACTAATAAATCTAACAATTTTATACTCCTTAACCCTTTAATCGCAAAAAAGAATAGCCATATAAGTCCGTAGCTGTATTTAATAGAGTTTTTTACTATAAATATGCATCATAATATTTTTTTCTAGTAATTTAATATATCAATTTGTACTAGTAGCATTTTTTTAAATAATGAAAATATTCTTTATAGTTTTTATTTAAACATCGGTCTTCCGCACTTCAGACTTTTTGGCTATGACTGCTATAGCAGTCGTATGCGTTGAAGGGGTTAAAAAACTATAATACATTCAATAAAGTGATATTTATCAATTGGATAAGTAAAGAAAATTTACTAAAAGTCTCGACTGATTAGAGTCATAATATTTAATTTTTAAGATATAATTTTTAGTTAAATGTGTTGGTTGTATCTTTATTATGCATTTAAAATAGTTTACCTCGAAGAAGATTGAAGTTGACAAATTATAGATTTTATTTCAAAAAAAGACTAAGTGTGAGCAAGAGTAGTTAGTCAAGAGTAGTAGTCAATTTGACAATAAAACATATTTTTCTGATTGTATTTTTTGAGTTTCACTTAATGAAAATAAATAAATGCGGAGATTTTCATTATTTTTTTATTCATATTAATATTCAAATGTTCAATTTTTATTTATCCGCATTATATTTTCATATTAATATAGTGAAAACTCCATGTAGATACTCATCCCCGAGGAATGTATTTTGTAATAGTTATTGTTAAGTTGATTTGGTGCGTTTTTTGTTATTTTTACTTAATTAATAATGAATTGAATAGAATACATTATATAATATTTTCTAATAAATTTTTTATTATCGGCATGAAACATGAACATAAAAATAATCCCTGCGATTCATTTTCTTTATATTAATGTTGAAATGCTGTATAAAATACAAATATTTTACAGAATTGTTTGTTTTTATTTAAAATTTTAATTTTAATGATAAATGAAGTTTTATAAAGGTAACGGATCCTATGAATAAAAAAACTTACGTTAAAAGTTAATGATA
>JAOXNN020000004.1:10016620-10028725 GCA_028571205.2 Hydropsyche betteni
AGTGTTTTATGAAAAGTGCAAAAGTTAAATATTCAGAAATCAAATTCATAGGGGGGGGGGGTTAGGGATTGAAACTAAGCCATAAAATATAGGACGCTTCCAAAAAAATATAGTGTTTTATGAAAAGTGCACTATTCAGAGGTCAAATTCATTGGGTGAGGGGGGTGGATGTTTGAATTTTCCTACTTACTTTTACTTTACTTTTTTTTAGCAAAACTTAAATACTTTCAACCGCTGCAGTTATCTTTTTCACTGGAAAATATATGTAGTAAAATGAAAAATATGTTTTTTGGGTTTCGGTGCCGAAAATATAGTGTTTTTGCGTCCTATTTATTTTTAATGTCGTGTATAGGGCACAGACCAAAAATATAGGTCATACCCTATAAAATATAGGACATTGGCAACCCTAATGGCTATCCATGCATCTTTCGAGTAAATCATCTCGAGATAAATCTTCAAATATTAGCTGCAACACCGGGGTTAATCTTTTCTAATGTACTATTGTGACGTTGTTGTCGAAAAACGCATTTTCGAAAAAATAAAAAAATTATATTGCAACTGCAATTATCACAGAGCTCGGACGGTAAGTATATGCGGACACGTTTACAATTTTTTACATAAGAAATTCTTTAAATTTAGTTTTGAAAATTTGGTGACATATTTTTAAGATGTTATACTATCATTTTATGAAAGAAAAAAAAAATAACTTTTTCGAAAATTTTACATGCATGTCCCTTAATTGTATTAAAAAAATGTTGTGAATTTGTTGAAAAATCAGTAAACCAATGTGAAAAAATTACATTGGCACTACTGACAAAACTTTTACTATTATTTTAAAACTAGTATATAGGCCCGATGTTAATAACATCGGCTATGAATTGATAACCATACTATTACGTAATAAAATAAAAATTAAACATATCTATGCAAAAATATTTTATAACTGTGTCGTTACGAAATGCCGTCGATGCCCAACAAATATTTTGTTTATTATCTCCAGAATATAAGTTTTTTTGGCGATTATACCCGATTTTGTACCCGATTTGAATAAAAACGAATGATTTTTTTTAAAATTTTTTTTTTGAATAATTCGAAAAAACAATCATCGACGGGTCGATCAAAAGTCGCGAGCGTCACCAAACGGGGACACACACACACACGCACACAGAAATCCGCCATTATATATAGGGCATACGAAAATTTTAATGTAACCAACTTAATGTTTCCATTTTGCATAAAGCCCGCGAAACTACAACGAAACAAAACAAAAAGGACCGAAAAATTTATTATTGCGTTGAAAGAATTTCATGTTAAACGTCATAGTATTTTATCAGGACCGCCGTACTATTTCTTGCTAACCGATTTTTTGGGTTATGGGTTTTCGTGTAGTTTCGAATTGTTCTAATAATACCGTCATTTATTATAAAATATACCGTTGCTTCGAGCGTTATCCTAAAACCGTAAGATAAAAGTAAAATATGACTGTTTACTTTTATGAAAAGTATTCCCACACTTTTTTCGATAATTGTATAACCCCTTCATGGAAGATCGCAATAAAGTTTTGTTCCACAAATACACTTAAATGGCGTTTATTTTGCATAGCTGTAAATCAAAAAGGATTATCCGAAATGTTAGGACGAAAGTATTTGTTCGCGAAAGAAAGCTCGTTCCTAACAATGTGCCTTCCTATTGAAAAAAATTGCAGACTATTGTAAAAGTTCTATGCAAAATAGATGTAATTTCTATGTAACTCGAAAGTACCGTTGACTCGAAAATCCATTTATCAAAAGTCGCTGATAATTTCATTTTAGTCCTACATGAGGATAAATTGAAACACGCTTTCATTACATATTTAAAATCCAGGCAACAATTTCCTCGAATTTCATCAGGTATAAAATGATAACTAACAATGAGACTTTCTTTATCTGTACAAAAAAGTAGGAATACAGAAGAAAATATTAATAATCCCTATGACTGTTAAAAAGCATTAAGTTATTTATCTAAAACGTAATGTTTCGATTGGAATTGAATTTTTATAAAATTGAAAAACAAAAATCATGTTACGAATTATTATTACGAGTTATTCTAACAATTCACGAAAAAAAAAAACATTTGATGAACGATAAATAACGAAAAGTCGTTTTTTTTTTTCATTTAAGTTTTTTCGAAAACTTTTCAAATTTATTTCATTTATGTAACGTAGTCGTAAGTATATCGAAATATACGTTCGAAATAGAAAATAAATTCAAATCTTCAGATTTTAAATTAAGAATATAACCGAATGGTTAAGTATCGGGAAGGTTTTTATCTAGCAGAGGGCGTGAGCAGGCTGCTTATTACGATAAAATTATGAGATTCTAAAACAAATTAATTCAAATTTAGATGACTGAAGTTAAGCAACATGTATTATAGTCAGTAGATAAGCACGATTGTCTCCATTAATCCAAGTAATTAACACAATTAACAAGATTAAGGTTGACGTTATTAAAAATAACTTTATACATACCAGTAAATAGCACGTTTTTCATGTGCCATGATGTGCAAAATATCCCTACTGTTAAAAAAATTACACATATCAAAACTACTGCCTCTGCTGGTTCAATTTAATGATACAGTTCAAGAATTTCATTGTTGAGGAAATCCTGTAAGATGATATTTTTTCGTATTAATCATCGAAAGGATGATGAAAATTAAATTTAAAGTTGTCAATTTGACGTTTATGTTAACTAATATATTTCTTTGATGTTTAGGTTATTTTTTTTAAATGATATGCTCAAAATAGTTATGTATGAATGTATTTTCAAATCGTAAAATTTTATTTTTCTGAAAAACGTCGTTTAAAAAAAAAGCGATTTCCTACACTACACTATATTATTTCAGAATGGTTATTAAAAAAAATTGTGATGACTATTTTATACATAAATTTTTTTGAGCGTTCTAATTTAGAAAATCAGACCGCCATCTATACAAAATAATAGATAAATAATAAACATCAAATAAAATTTAATTATGTAGAACAGACTGGTATAAATCTGAAATTCGTCTTAATTCCGTGATAGTTCGAATAAAGTTTTTTTTTTATAATTTAATATATCTTCTATAAGGTGAATGCTTATTTATTGTAAGCCTTTTTTTAATTATTCTATATTGGAATACAAGATAATGATAAATGAGCTTCATATTACCGAACTAGATCTCTTCTCTCTGAATTCAAATAAAACTATAACAATAAGTTCATAATGATTCAAATATTATTTCGTTTATAATAAAAATAAATACTTATAAAAAAAATAACACATTTACCTATCATATTTATTTATCTAGTTCTATATGATAAAATAAAATGGCAGATTTTTTTTTAAGCTTTTCACAAACGAAATTTGTAAACAATTTGATTCGATAATGCGATTACAGAATTGAAATAAATTGATACCATCAAAAAAAAAATCGTTATTGTTTTTTCAATGAACCATGTGTTAAAAGTAAACATCTTACGCATTTTTCTGGTGACGACCAAAGTCGGCAATATTTTAATCACCGGCACATAATATCGATAATTTTTTTTTATTTTTTATTAAAACATTAATTCTTTTACATTCCCCTTTCGAAACGATTGAACTCGAATCCAAAAAACCTTCAAAACCAAACCATTATTTTTCCAACACAAACAAAACCATCATTATACCCCCGCCCTACCGAAGACCCTGCATAGAAACAGCATAGTGCGTCTTACGCACAAACCCCACTCTATTCGCTAATATTACTGACCGTTCCCCCACCACTGACCGACACCATTGCAAAAATGCACCATGCACTTTTCGGCAGTGCGTTTACCCCTTTCCGATAGAACTGTCAAGGTGGGTCAGTCTTCAATCATCTTGCTTTAGTTGACGACGTCGATTTTGACCATCGACAATACAACGACAATAATAAACCGTTCCGACTGTCATAACATTTGAAAAGACGTAAGGATATTTATCGAATTTGTTGAATTTTCAAGAGTTTTAGTATAAAATTTTAATATGTATTTTATTTTTAAAGGTTATGGATCCTTATCGATACGAACCGGCCCCTGGATATGTGGAGCGTCCGAATCCGGATGCTGGAGTTTTGGATTTGTCTAGAAATCGTCGATCCAATGAATCGCGACACATCAATCCGGCTATGGATTTGAATAGATCTGCACGCGTGTCTCCGGTTGGATACGAAGTAAGACGAGATCCTGAAAGCAGCCCTCATCACAGATCACCCAATTATGCGTCTTGTTATCCTGGACCGGAGCAGTTGAATCAATACATGTTACAAGCAGCAGTGTTCCAGCAACAGATCTTCATGCAGCAGCCTGAAATCAAACCTTTCGTCGATCAAGACGCCGTTTCAGAAGCCGGATCCGACAGATCTCCCAACAATAGCGTGATCCCGATTTATCCCCTCGTGTCGCCAGGAAGAGACGGAAAAGTCACCAGACCCTTCAAAGCGTATCCCAAAGACCCGTTGAGCTTGACAGCGGGATTCGACAATCTCCTCGACTCGCACTCTTCTGAAAAATTCGCAGCCTTCAGGAAGAAGATGATGGACCAAATATGCGCTTCTAACGGAGGCCACGCTACAGTTTCCAATCCGAAAATGAGGAGGACCGTAAACACAAACAATAACAATAATTGTTACATAAACGACGACGGTAAAGAAAAATCAGAGCATCCGGCCAAAGACAATTCGTATACGGAAAGAAGAAAAAAGAACAACGCTGCCGCCAAAAAGTCCAGAGACCGAAGGAGGATCAAAGAGGACGAGATCGCCATACGTGCAGCTTTCCTAGAGAGGGAAAATATTGAGTTAAAATTCGAATTGGCTGCTGCTAGGAAACAGATTCAAACGTTCAACAGCCTCCGTTCTCAGATCAACTAATTGTGATAATTAACAAATTTGCAATATACAAATTGGATCCATTTTGATGGATTATATATATGGAATTAATTTACGTACAAAACTTCACGTGATTGTCTGCGTGTAATTTTTTTTTTATTAAGTAACATTAGATTTATCTTGAAATTTAATTGACATAATTTTTAAGTATTATTATTTTGTAATTAATGATTATAATTTCGCATTCGCTTGGTGAATCAAATTTTAAATTTAGCTTATAAGTATTAAGTGATAAATTCTGGTCCAGAGTATTTTTTCTTAAAATTGATACTTGATTATTAATATGCGCACCAATGAATAAAATTATTTTTATATTTGAAAATGTACACGACATGAAATATTTTTTCTCAATTATTATATGTACAAATCAAAAAAATTATATGAAAAATGAAAAATAAAAAAAAATACAAAAAATGTAAAAAAAAAAAAAATTATATAACATAAACAAAATATAAAAAAATATATATGTTAAATAAAATTATATAAAATATTATGCAAAATAAAAATATATATTAAAATATTATATTTCTTTTAAAAATGCCCCTGCCATTCCTTTACAATTTTCAGATTTTATTTGTCGGATGTTATCGGAATATGTACCCATTACAAACTTGAAGAAAGTAGGTTGCATAAAATTTCACAATTGGTATTATCGACATTTACAATATTACAGCTTTTCATTATTAAGAAATATATAAAACCACGTGCTAAAAACTCATCACATTTTCTAAATACACATAAAAAAAAGCTTTCATTATATAATAGTACGAATATTACAATAAGTAATATTTTATGCTGAGAATTGAAAAAAGCGTTTCCTAAAGATAACAATCTTTTTACAAAAAGCAGGTAAAAAGATGATTCACGATTATAAAAAAATAGATTCTGATTGTTAGCTTCTAATGAACCACGATAAATCAAAAATCCATATTATTTGAATTGATAAATCCAAAATGTTGAAAATAGATAATCACCGAATTACACAAGAAAAATATTCAATATTACATTATCTTGATTCGACAACTTTTACAAATAAAATTATTGCAAATGTGTTGTATTGTCATTGCGATAGTAATCCGAAAACAAACAAAACAATTTCTAATTACAATGTTGAGAATTTTAATCGAAAACGACGTCAAATATAATAAACGTTAATTGAATATAATTGTTTCTGAATATCGATAAACATTTTTTTTTCAATCAATAAAAAAAAAACAGTTGAGACAAAATCAAAAATCTCCCATACGACTCCTACAGTCAAAATTTCATCCCTCCACCCCCAAAACTCCAAATCAAACTGCCAATAACACAAACTCTACATGCAAAACGAACTCCGGCAACCTTTCGATTCCAACATTTCTCCAACTTGCACACACATCGCATCACAAAATGCATCATCCCCCTATTGGGGCCACACGCGGAAACGCATAATGGGGTAAGTTTGCGGTAATGCGACGCCAAAACAGCCCCGCAACAATGAAATTGTCACGCCGAATTCCGTTTCCATTGCAGGAGGGTTCATTGGTGGCGATTTGAGTGAAGCGTCGAGGGGGTGAATGTTAAAAGGTGGCCATTGGTTAGGGTCGTGAGAGGGATGGTACTCGTGTGTGTGTGGAGGGTCGTTATTTGATGAGGTTCTTTTCCGTGGTTGATGCAACGAGAGGGTTGAAATCAATATTGGTCGACTCCATTTTGTTTGTGGTGGTTGATTAGGTTTTTTTTAGATTATTATTGTGAGAAAGTTCGTGTGAAACGTCTTGAGAAGTTTTGAATGCATATAATATGAGGAGGGATGAAATTTTGTGGTTTAAGTTTATTTGGAGGTATAAAAATTATTTTTGAATCATTGTATTCGATGAACATGTATGACTGATTTTAGAAATGTTATATTTTATGGTATGTATAATAAGTGATTTCGCAATTGATTAGTTAGATTTAGTTTGCCGTCGGATATCATCGAAATTGTTGCAATGTATAATGAAATTTATGCAGGAAATTATATTTATATTGCATAGTTTTTTTTTTTGAAGAAAAAAATAATTTTGTGACAACACTATATAATAAAAATAGATTGATTCATTATGTTTTACTGTATTCATAAGTGCACATAAAAATATCATACTAAACAGTTTTTTTGATTAAAAATATTATACGATTTATCGAAAAAAGTGATCCATGTTATTTGATGACTAATTTGAACATCATGTTTGACATTAAAGTATCGTTTATTAATCTGAAAATTACGCAATATTCATAACTAACGACTCCAGTATTGATGAACTCAATTTATATCACATTACAAACCGAACACACATGAAAATCTATTGAAAAGTCATTTTATTTACATTTGCCAGAAATTTGGTGACGCAATAAATTGCAAAAAGATTAAGAAAACTTCACGTGATCTATAAGCATCACGATAAAATTTTAATTATAATAATATCGAAATCTTCGATACCTTTTGTAAGCTGAACACAACAGAAACTTTCAAATATTTCACTGTTTTCGTAACCATGAGCAAAAGGGATAGTATTAAAACGAAAACTATAATTATTTCAAATACAATATCGATTGAAATCATGACGATTTTTACAAATAACGAGTCAAATTTCTCACAGATTGTTTGCAGGATTAAGATGGCGTCTTTCGATAAACGCGGACGACAAATGCTTTTACGAGTGTACAAAGGACGCGTCACGCTAGTTTATTTTGAAAATGCATAATTTTTTTTGCATATTTTTGCGGGATGCTATACCGTTATTTTTCTACACAACTCTTTCTGCACATTGTTGCACATGCCCATGCCAAACGGTGGGTTCCGTATACCTACTTGGCGCAGGCGTATGCAAACTGATCTCATCAGGACATTCCAATCTCGTTTCGAAAATAATATATTTATTGATTCTAATGATGAAATCGGAAACGTATGTTTTGAGAAAAAAATTCGTTTAAGAATTAATTTGCTAATGACAAAAATGCTAGAATGAAAATTGATTGATATTTATCAGTTAGGATTGCTAATATTTTTTTGCATTGGGGAATTTTGTTTGGGATTGAATTTCCGTCGCTACTTCACAGAAAGTATTACGTTTTTTTTTATTTCGATTACTTATAGAAATGCCTATAATCTCGATGAAAGCTTTGGCCCGAGGCTACATTCATTTCTAAAAAAAACCGAAGGTACTGTCAAAACTAATACTTTTACTGCGAATCTATGTAAGCTATAAAATACAATGCATTAACTATAGTCATATTTTGGATTTATAACTTTAAGGAATGTGCGATATGAAAGCTCAATTGTATAGTTCTAGGAAGGTTTTGATACCTTTCAATATTCCGCCTTCATTTCGTGTATCATTAAAATAAATATTAATGATTCAGTATATAAAATTTTATGCGTGAATTTAAACTCTTCAAAATTGACAATACCTGAAAAACCATTCACCGCCCCTAACGCAAAGCCTTTTCTTCCGCCATCAAATGCGAAATCGCACGCTTTTTTTTCAGTACTTCACCGTCATTTTGCATGCAATCACTTGCGATATTTGTTACCCATTTTTATATTATATGTGGACCACATAACAGTACAATGTCCCAATAGAATGGGCACAATGGTGGCAGATTGTTGGTGCGCTCCTCCCGCATTCATCACTCGGGAGACACGCATTTATGACAAGTTTATGCTTATTTTATTTCGCATTATGTTCGAGAAAGTTACCTGAAAACAGGCTTTCGAGATTACAACTAACCACTGTTCCCGGAAAAAATCTGCATTTCCCAGGCTCTGATAAAGGATGGGTTTTTTGTTGGGTTTTTCGGTTTCGCAACGATAGAGTTGGGCTCAATCGTGAACGTTACGATTGCAATTGCGATGATGTGAATGTGTAATTTTTTAATATTGTTGATTTGTATGTTTAATTAGTTTATCATCGCAATTAATATTTGTGGTATTTGAATTATATGTTTTGACTATTATTAAAGAGTCATGTTTGTAATGATACATTAAATATTATAGTTATGATTTGTAGTTCGATAATTAATTGTTAAAATTTGAACAATGAAGGGTTTGAATAAAAGATTAACACATACGAATTTCATAAGATTAAAAAATGGAAGATGTTAACATAACATTATAAAGTATACTTACTTACTATATTTGTTCATTTATAAAAATGTGTACAAAATGAATTAAACTATAATATTAATAGTTTTCACATAGGAATATATTCTTAAAAACGATATATAATATGGTTGTTACTTACTGAAAAAATAGTGGATATGAATTTTATATTAAAGACAATTTTCTACTTCAATGAAATAATAATTTTGTAAAATTTATGCACATTGTTCGATGTATCTGGTTGTGAGAAAATCGACATATTTTAGTAAACCTTGAATGACAATTTTAAAATTATTGTGAAATTTTTAACGACCCAAAGAAATTTCTTGGGGCGATAAAGTGTTATTCGAAGATAACTATATGTAATTCAAAATTTCATTAACGAAACGGGTAATATTATATCATAATTGTTTTATCTATTTCGATCGAGTTAATTAAAATTTCCGAAAATTCAAAACATCGTGATTTCGTAGATTCGCAAAAAACATCAATTAAAAAAAATATATTATTTTATATTATAGAACATCAGTTAATATAATAAAGTTAAACTTCATAGAAATTTCAAACGACCAATAGGAAGCAGTATTAAGGTTTTACTACCAATCACAAATCACGCTTCAACCCTAACAATTTCAACCCCCTTGTTGATTCACATAAAGTGGATAGTTTCACTGAAACCGCACATGACTCATACACACTATTAATAATAAAATTTCTAATACTTCCTTATAACAGTTCGAAAAACGTTAGAACTGCAATATTATATCTATAATATAAATGTATTTTATTTGGAAATTTACACTTCCAACGATAATAATCACTATCTGAAGATATTTGGGTAATCAAATTCGCCCTTGTGATTCTTGAAATATAATAATGACTTTAACCTAATGAGTTGATGATAAATTACATGTGAATACGCAGTGTTAAATTATATCAAAATATTAATGACAGTTGCATAGTTACACGTACATGAAATTACTATTGTTTGAGAAAGTATTTTCAATTGTGAGTGGTTCTTCAAAACTCGATTTTTCAGTATAGAACCACGTGGTTTTCAACAAATTTTCAATATGCAAAATGCCCGAATTGATACTTTCTATGCAAATTTCTTATAATTATTACGAATATAATCAAAGCGAATAAGTAACATTTCCGTTTTCACGAAATCCTAAAAATTTCACAAACTAAAATCGAACGATTCACAATGTCACAATTCGATAACAATTTTAATTTCGCGAAAGCCCAAGATTCTCAGAAGCGTTACTGCAATCTGAAATAACCCGTCAATCAACGCGATTTCGAAACACCGATTAACCAACACAAAAGTGATTCAAAACAGAGAAAACGTCCCAAAACCCGATTTCGAAACTACACCACACGTCCAACATTGCCACGCGAACGTCCACAATTCCAGCGACGACACGGAAGCCGTTCCGAATTGCGGATTTCAAATTTGAAATTATCGCGTGGCCCTCCGAGTGGGCGGTGGGTGGCGGCCGGGGGGTGGCAATGCCGCCCAATTCGAATGGAGGTGTTTATTGACGACGTGGCCATTATGGACCCTTCGGTTTTGGACCTCCCGGGACGAGTAATCTAATGAGTTGCTTTAGTACGGTGGTGCAGCAACGCGTTGCAATTCGAATTTCGGACAAGCTAGGTTCGAAACTGGATTGTTGGTTGTGGAATTAATTGCACGATTGAATCGGTTTCGATAGAATTGTCTGTATTGAGATGGAGATGGATCGGTGGTTTATGAGAATTATTTCAAGGAATTTACCACCGATTATGTTTGGATGAATTGAGGGGCTCAGCAGTAAATAGTGCTAAGCGACATTTTTCACTTTTGGAGATGTTAAGAAAAATAGTTAGATGCAAATAAAACTAGGAGTAACCCGACATAGTACTCTCATCTTTTGAGAGAATGTGGAATTATTTATTAATTTCTGTAGTGAAGGTACTAATTTTTGTAGTAAATAAAAGAAACTCGATTTTATAATTTTGGCGCTTAGCGTTATTTACTACAGTTGAATTGCGAATAGCGGGCCGAAAATGGCGGAGCGACTTCTCCGCTTGGGCTTGCAAAGCGTGATCCGTTTGAGCGGATCTTATACGAAAATCCAAATATTTTCATTCAGATACACTCTGATTAGACTTAAAAAAACGCTCTCGATACGTATGAATCTGTTTAAAACCAATCGAAAAAATCTACTTCATATTTTAAGAGAAATAATCCCCAAAGTCTTATCCTTGAAATATATCGTACAGTAATCAAACTTTTATTTGTAATGACTTTTATTATTATTATTATACATTATACTAAACGTATGTAATAATACGCTTAGCACACATAACTAAATTTAAACCGTTAAACCGTTTAAACCGTCTAAATTTTAGACCGTTGTCATAGTAATCAATGAAGTACGATCTATTCTTCAATTTGACATTGATAATCTTACTTGGTGATTCTTATAAATTTTTATATCAATCTGAAAAAAGGCTCGTTTACCTAACGTTTCTTTTATATTTTTTTTATGAATTCATAAAAAGAATAAAATAAACTTGCGATGGTTGAATTTGATTGTTATAAAGTTGAATTTGGAGTGTAAAAGTTGTATTCGGCGAATGCATTAGGAATTAAAATAATTGAAATTTGTCGTCCAATATTAACAATAAAACATTATAAACAAACTTATTACTTGAAAATGAACTTTAATAATCAAATAAAATTGAATAACGATTTCTATGTATGAATCAATCTGATAACAAGAGCAAACATTTGATATCAATAATATTTTACATAAATTTGTTGACGTTTACGTGTTTGTTAAATATGTAATATTACAAAGCATTTATATTATTGACAATCATTTGAAATCACATGACATATGTTCAAATATGAAAAAATATTCCCACAAAGGCAAATTACAGATTTAAGGAAACGTGATCGTTCAAGGATAAAAATTGAAAATCCGTAATTGGCGTATCCGTTTTTGCAACAATAGACGACATGTGTATAAGTGAATGCAATTTTCGCAACTAAAATTCGAATTCATGCA
>JAOXNN020000004.1:10035023-10065369 GCA_028571205.2 Hydropsyche betteni
TTGTTTTACTCCGCAATTTGGCCGACAGTTGTGTTGTGTAGATTGTATACAATCAGGGGCATTTTGTTTTCAATGTGTTTTTGAAATAAAAAATTGTTGAATCAATTAATTTAACAACAATGCAACAATTTTAATGCAATCGATACACCAGCGTGTGCAGAACGCGTGTTCACAACGGGAACCAGGAACGGGGAACGGGAATCGGGAACCGGGAACCGGAAACGGGGAACGGCAATCGGGAACCAGGAATGGAGAACGGGAATCGGGAACCGGGAACGGGGAACGGGAATCGGGAAGGGGAATCGGGAATCGGGAACGGGAATCAGGAACCGGTATGTCCAGAACGCGTAGAAGACAACGGGAACAACGGGCCAACGGGACAAAGGGAAAACGGGCCCTATTTTAAAATGAAAAAAAATCCAGTATTTAGAGTCAAAGACCTATCTTTCTTGACGGCAGATCTTCGTGTATATGCAAAAACGACGGGACAAACGCAAGACACGACAAAAACGGGACAGTCCCGGCGAAAACGGGACGTATGATCAGCTTACAGTTAGTTTTAGCGAAACTAACGAACAGCGATTGTAGGTGATATGAATTTCAACCAGGGCAACTAGTCATTGATATTTTTATATTAAAAAAATCGACATGATTTCTAAACAACATCTGACAAATTTCGACTAAACAAAAGACTCGAAAATCTAAAGAATCCACCAATTCCAACCCAAACAACCTTTGTAGACATTATTACCGGCAATCTAGATTTCGACCGACAAAGGGTTAACCGGTGTCGTAACCGCGAACAATCTCCGAATTCGAAATCGATCCCCAAGATACACACACCGGGACCACGTACTCGCCGAGGCTTTATATACAAGTTGGCAACGACCTCCGACGACAATGGTCATCTCGTCATTGTTCCCCGGCGAACGGGGAACGTTAATCGTTCGTTATAACGACGACGTTGATAATCGAAACGGCGAGGCTGCGGCCCATTGAAACGGGGCCGATGTATCGCTAAATCAATTATTACATTTATTTTATATATATTGTGTGTCCGAAGGGTTGTATTGTGCGGCCGAAAATCGGATTCGGAATCGTAAATTTTATATATGGAGAGAATTGATAACGGCCGGTCGTTATGGGCGCTCTCTCAATATCCGCGGCCCATTAACGAATATGTATTAAAATATTTCTTTAATGTTCTGCGGATTGATGATCGTTGAAACGGAAAAGTTATAGATTTGTTCAAAATGTTGAATCTGATTGAAATTATTTTTATTACTAGTGATAGACCCGATGTTGATCGGCTGTGAATGTAAAGTTTGAAGAAAATCGAAAATTTGATGCCCGTACCCGATTTGAATATTTAATATTTAATTAATAAAATCAAAATAATTTAATTCTTATTGTCACCATTACGAATACATACATATAGGCAAAGCCAATAGTTAGTAGGTAATAAGCATTATATTAAAGACGTTAACTGTATACGCATAAAGACCATATTAGAATTAATAGTATAAAAAGTCGCGAGCGTCATTCGAACATACACAGAAATCCGCTATTATATATAGGGGATTTACAGCATGATAATAATTAGAGTGCAATCCCGAAAACGCAAACATCAGAACTGCAAAAAGTAACCGGGAAAATTTCGCAGACGAGACCCCGCACGTTTATTACAATTCGCGCAGAAGCGACGGAGACGAGTGGAAACGTTCGCCATTGTTAAATTAATATTTCGTGCGCTCTGTGCATTCCAAATTAAACTTTCCGATGCAGATGTCGCCAAGTCGGTGGACGTGACACCCTCGTCTGCCGCAGTCGGAAGTCGAAACTCCATCAAAAGCCTGCACCAGTGTGTGAACCGGTGTTTGAACAGTTTTCGCGCCGAAGCCTTCGTGTAACAATTATACGTGCGAAAGCCTTTTTAATATTCCGTAATGATTTTAGAATAATTTCATTGTAAATGAATTCGATGAAGTTTAAGTTAGTGAAGAAAAGTTTATTAGAATTTGATAAAGCAAAACCGTTGATTTTAGATGATCTATAGTATTTAAAAAAAAATCAGTTCATAACAATTTTCATACGAAAAAATAAAATATGATACAAACAAACAAGCGCAACATAAAAGCAATCCCATTTTCAGTGAAGCGCATTCGACGGCGCCTAGGAGGAATAGTCACTCTCTTTTCAGCTGAACTTTTCCCGGAGAGCAATTAGAGAAACCCGCCAGTCCCGCGGGTCGTCTTCTGAAGGCTTCCTGCTCCTTTATCCGGTGGAAGGAAGTATCGCCTTCCTTCCAGAAATGAAGCCAGGCCCCAAAACAATATTTGCCGAGCCGTAAACCAGGCGGTATATCTGTCCTATATTGCGAGAGCTTTTCGGCGGTTTCAGCTGAAAAGCTCGCGGCGCACTTACGTAATGTACGTTTCGATGGCGCTAAGTGGAAAAGTTTGATTCGTTTTCTGGGACTTTCTCGCGAGTTTGATGCACATGTGATGTTGCCGATTTCGATGGTTTTCAGAATATAATTTCTTATATACACTAGTACTTAAATTTCTACGCGTTTAAGTATACAAAGTTGAAAATTTTATATTAGTAAAAAAAATCATCACAAACGTAAAAAATATCTTGATATGAAGTGGAAAACCGCTCAAGACTTTTAAAAGGTCACGATAATAAAACTTCCGTCTGAAGGGACCACGTTTTAATATCGAACATGATGGATAACAGCTTTAAGCTTTTCCGTGAATGATTGATGGTCTCCCAACGCTAGCGCGAGAAGACGAACGAGTATAAAATGAGGACGTATAAATTTCATAGTTGAAAGCGAATCAAATGTACATCTCGGTTCAAATGTATACTAATAGCTTTGAAAAAAAAGGTTGTTTTTGCATATATCGCGGGCTTCGGCGCGTGTTGCTGTCAAGTCTCGGTCGAGCTGTGAAAAATGAAGAGGATTGAAAGGGCTGCTAAATAAGGGTTTATCTAATGTTGCAGATCTAGTTATTAGAACATCTGCCGGATACTGACGCGTGGCACAATATAGGTTTCGTTCTTTTTTCCGCAAACTATGGCCCGAATGTAAGTGCAACAATAATAATCTGAGCTTAAGTATTTCTGACGCGTGTCCAGGAGGTTTCGAAGATTTTGTATGGATAGAAGATTTTCAAATTACTTTTCCAAGATAAGGTTATTTTTTCTGATAATCTTTTTGACCGATATTTCTTGAAATACATAAAATCACAATGGAAAAATTGAAAATGTAATGAAATTTAATGTCCAATGTTTATATTGAATATTGTAAAATAATAGATTACGTCAAAAATAATTCCAGTTCTAAAAATTCGAATCCGATGAATTTTGTTGCCATAGACATGTTAACAAAAATGTATGTGTGGAAATACATTACATAATTTAAATTAGTTTTTAGGTTGTTCAGTATATAGAAAAAATATATATGGTCAGTGTTTGAAATAAACAATAAATTTAAAATATTTATGTGAAACGCAAAAAAACTTATAAGGTCACAAAGAAACAAGATCAGTGTAATCAGATGAAAAAAATGTTCTCGGAGAGAATAATAATTTTAATTTGAATAATTGATAATATTCACTATGAGGTTGGCTCTCGGATAAGGTATATAGCCTAAACCCCCAATATTTGATGGGGAGACCTAGTCCTGCAGTGGGCACAAAAAAGGGTCGACAATGATGATGATGATGAATTGATAATATACTTATCAATACGAGTTGGCTCTCGGATAAGGTATGGCTTAGACCTTTAATATTTTATGAAGATACCTTGTCCTGCAGTGGATAACTAACGGGTTGACATTGATGAATTGATAATTCAAAATAACTTCTAATTATAGAGTTGAGTTTAATATGCTAATGTGCATTAAAAATAAAATATTTGTGAAAAGACGAGGTGCTTTTAGGTATTGTAAATTAGAAAGAGTTCAATTTTTGCTAACTATAATAGTCCAGAAAAATAACTATTTAACGCATAGTCCAAAAACCCACTAAGAACATAAAGGTGATATTTAAATATGATAATTTGTCACTAAATTGAATATAAATGGTACGTTGTATGATATGAATTTCTATAATAAATGAATTTTTATAATAAATTGGCGTTGCACAGCACTGGAGATTTACAACATTTTTTACGTGTTGATAAATAATCTACTAACAAAAGAAAAAAACGATTTAGTGATTGTGAACTAAGCAGGTTAAATTTTAAATTTTCACCGAGTTCCTTGTATAGGTTATCTTATGCTTGGTTCACAAAAGCATGTACCGGCACTGTTACACACATTTAGAAAACTATCGTAAACATAAATGCCATGAAAAAAGAATACCTAAAAAAACTTATATAAAATTGAATTTTTAATTATAAAAAAATATTTGTACTATTATTTGCTATTGAAGTGCTTGGTTGTGATAATGAAGAAATCGAAGAACTGAGCATAGAAAAGCCTCTCCGAAGTAAATTCATCTAAAAAATATAAAGAAAAAAATTGTAAATACGTTCGATAGGCCAAATTATTCTATTTAAATTAAAGAAACTTGCCTTCGAAGAAGAGGTGACTTTTAGGTTAGATTATACGGCTGTCACTTAAAGCCGATACGAAAGAAAACTTCTATACCGACACTTACAATTGAAAAAAGTTTGAAATTATATCGATAGATGGCACTAATTTATTATTGAAAATTTTTAAGTTTTATTTTTTTATATGTATTCGATTTAAAAATAAAATAACTATTTTCATGAAAAATTTAATAAATAAAATTATCAAAATAGATTTCAGTGAATTTTTGCAATGTATTTGAAAAATGTTTTGTGTAGGGGGGGAAGGGTATCCGATTTTTAAGCACTTTCGATTCACCTTGAACCTGCTGAAAAATCGTAAATCGCATGAGTGTTAGATATCAACTGTATTGAAACATATTGCTGTACGTGATCTCAAGTTGCCAATTTTCCTTCCGTTGAGAAAATCGCACAAAGGCTTTCTTCTCTTCGTATTTTCATGAACGGAGAAGCGTTGGAGTCTTAACAATTTTATTTTTCTTTTTTTTCTCTTATTATTTGAACACCGTGCGAGTCGATCGTTCCACTTTAATAAATCAGTTGCCTTTTTTCCACAATAATTCCCCACCCGATCGGATTCAGTTCAAGTTGTCTTGTTACGGCTACGTCTGTAACTTTGAGAATTTTTCACGGACACGAACTGTTTCAAATATAACTTTCAAACAAGGATGTTCCGTTAAAAGCACCTAGATATCACTGATTGACAGCTTAATGAAAACAAGTTAAATAATATCGAGATATATAATACAACCGGAATCGGAAGCATATCATACAATTTATTTAATTATTAAATGTATATACAAGTATAATACTATAAATATTGATTGATTCTGTCTATTTTTTTTCACAAAATGGTTTCCAGTCTATTTTTTAAAATCATACGAAGTTTTCCGTACTATTTTCTTGGCACAACAAACAACCGAAGCCCAACATACAAATGCAAACATGAAAGAACTTTTTTCTGAATTTCCATTGCGACCCGAAACTTCTTCGACGCATTCCGCGAAAAATCATATTTTTAGTCGACCCGCGAAAATAAAACATTCCCAAACACACACGCGCATATATATTATACATTTTTTCCAATCCGCGTTCTCCTCAACCTTTTTTCTGTTTGCGTGTCAGTTTGTTTGGCCCGTCTTCGTGCAGAACGGGCCCGTTTGTTTCATATGTATTTGTTCGGCGCAAACATTTTTTTTCTCGCCGGCCTTTCCGAATAAATTGTTGTTATTTGTGTTGTTTCCGTTTATTTATTTACCGGATTTCGTCGAGCGCGTACTTATGGTTGGGTGTGGGTGTGCGACAAAGGAACGCACCTCGACTCCGAAAGCGACTCAATTTTGCGGAGAGGTCAAAATTTCGGCGATTTTCGGAACAATGCGAAATTTTTGGTCAATTTGTTTTCAACAGGATTCGCATGTGTTCGGGCGTTTTGAGCGCGTGCGTGTTTGGCTTGGAGTGCGTTGAAACGTTAAAAGCTTTTAAGTTGAAATGCATTTGCAAGTGTGGTGAATGCTGCATTTGCATGATGATTTAAAATGAAAAATAAAAGTTTCTTTATAATACAAATATCCGTTGTAATTAAATGAAAATATCGTTATTATATGGGTACACTCATTTGTCATTCGATTTTAGATTATGATATTTTAAATGTTTTTAAATTTTTGTGTATATTGAGCAGTATACATAAAATATCTATCTTTTAGAATTTACTTTTTTATCATACATTTGATTTTTTCTGTTTTCTTTTACAGTTTTTTTAGTAATATTTCCATAACTTCGCATATTTTCTTGCACACATTTTCCTTATCATTTGTTTCGCATAAACTAGAAAATTGTAACAACCGCAATTTTTTTTCTCCGAACACATAAATTTCCTGTTAAAACATTATTAATTTTTCAAAAATTATTCCATCCCAATTTCCCCATTCTTCTTTCTATTCATACAAAGTGAAAACCGCAGAACAATATTATCGGAATCATCTCGAACAATCAAACCCCATTAGCGCACACCCGTTCCGACCAAAAAACCATTTTTGCACAACCCCCAAACTACACGCGTTCTTTACATACATTTTACATGCGAATGGGAACGCTTTCGGATTATTTTCAGCCGAGGTTTCAGCAACGGGACGTTTACAAACCGGCAGGGCCGATAGCGAACGTTGCCGGTCGTACAATAAATCGGAATACAGAGGCGCAGCCACGGCCAACCTTTTTCGAAATCGGAAACCGAAAGCCGTTCCGATTCTTCCCAAAAGCGGGGGTGTCGTTTCCGAAGTGGCGGAATCGCGAAATAAATTCGCACAATGGCCGAACAGGATTCGCTTAAAGTGTCGCGCGGACTGCACAGTGTCGGCTTAGTGCAAGTTTATTCGATCATTGTGAATCAAATGTAACTTTTTTTTTTGATGTGAGAGTTCTAAATCATTTCATTCAGTTAACGTTAAAAAAAAAATATAGCTTTTTCGATGTCCATAGGAAGTTAGATATTTAATATATCGATATCGGTGTTAGATATCGATGTCCATAGGAAGTTCAGATATTTTGTTTTAACATGTGTGTCTTCAAGGTGAAAAGGGATACGTTAATATTGAATATATTATATAAAATTTAATTCAAATGATTTCATGTTAACATTACTTTATTTCATATATCATTTAATACATATTGATCTTAGGCTAAGAAGCAATATTTCATGTACATATTGATCATGAAAAATATCACTTTACTTTGGTAATGAAAGAGAACTTTCGAAAAGATTGAATTATTTTGGTTTTGTCAACATCAGTATTAACATTAGTGCATTAACATTTAATCATATTAAACAGAATTCAAATAATCGAGTGTTCAATATGTCCAAAGTATATCAATCTTATGTAATTTAAAATTTTTGTTTCCTTAGTCGATAAACATTTAATCGAATAATCCAAATAGTAATCGCAGAATATGTGTATTATACAGTATACACAATACATAAATACATTCGATTTAATTGATCATAATCTAGAACAAATAAGTACCGGTATTTTTATTTACCCTAGGATAGAAAAGGTTAAATAGTAAAAGAAAGAGAGACAATAAAAAAGTTTATATGTGCCTAAAACCCTTTTACAGGCATCTATATTTTTTATGTTTTAATACTACCCAATATTAGATAACGCAAAAATATCGTATACAGCAAAATCAGATAATGATGTTTATAGAGCATTCCATTGTTTCCAAACACATTTTTCATGAATTGTTCGAAACCTTCATCCTTATTTAAATATTCCCCAACATCACATAACACGAAAATCATCAATTATTCAACAACAATCCAGATTGTAAAATGGGAATTCGCGTTTAAACTCTCCAATGCATGCGTAATGCGCGCGGCGGCGATTAGTTTTATCAAAGCGCCTCACTATTCGCGCGCTTTTTACACATTTAAATTATTCATCGCTTACGAGAGAGTGGGTTGGCGGAATAAGCCTTCAAATAAACTCGTAAATAATGAGTAGCTGACTGGGAAAATTAGAGGGTATGCTTGCGGAGCCAAATGAACCGGCGCGTGAGGAAAGCTTTTGTCGCCACTTTCACGATTCGGGTGGATGGTCCGCACTGAAGGTGTCAAAAATTTCGGCTTTTGTTTCAATGAGGAATGGTGATTTTGGGTGTTGTGGATTTATATCGTATAAATGTTCGGATAATCGAAATTTCGTTGGGTTAGAAATGTGAATTAATTTGAATATGTTCATTGCGGAAAAAATTCTAATGTATCATCAAAAATGGAAAAAAAAGTAAATTTTACAATAAATTATATCTTATATCGTAATCAGTATATAATTTTATATTATGATATAAGTTTGTAGACTGATTGTGTTATTTTTCGCTTAACTTCGATGATCGGTTGGAAACGGTGCGTTCGACGAAGTTGAAACGTCGACTAAAATATAAATTTGATTTAAGTTAAACGTTAGAAAATTTGTTACAAATTGATTTTAGATATAAAATAATCAAGTTATCGTCAGAAAATTTCTTCATACAGTTCGATTAGATCCAACGTTACATAAATTTCATTAATAATCAACGTAATCCATTTATTTAGGACGCGCACCAACTTCAAATAAAATTTCATCGAAACAAACACGATCCGGCGAATGAAATTTTTATTTTCACCGGCATTAAATTCGAATCTACATCCATAAATAAAACGACCTTAAGTCGTTATGTGATGTTTAAACATCACATAACTCCATCGACATTAAAGCGCCCACCCGCGCCGAATTTATTAAAAACTTTCATAACGCGACATATTCCATTCATATTTCGTACACGACTTGAACAAGTTGAATTTCAATATAGGTACGAAGTTGCGGATTTTCCCTGCGCCCGTTACGAGAGTTTTTTTTTCAGTTTTTTGAGACACCTTGTATGTATTAGGCGGCGTGAGTGGAACGTGACTGCTAAGCTAAACATTGTACATGTTGTAGGCTGTCGGCATATTTGTCTGTAGGCCGAGAGGCAAATAGCGGGTTGGGTTAGGTTAGAAAATACGCCGAAATGCATTAATTAATTCAGTTATACGACGGTTAAAGTGTGGATGATTCACGCGTTTGGGTGCTTGATTTGCGAGTGCTTGGTTATTCTGTGGTTTGGATTTTGTATGTTTTAAGGTTGAATTTTTAGAAGTAATCAGCTTAACTTTGATGATAGTAAGCAACATTGAATTCGGACAAGATCAAATCTATGATGTTTTTTTTTTGTTTGAAAATATGTAAAAAAAAACAGTTTTAATCTTTTGAAATATCAAGTTCATGTTCTTGTATCAAATTTATTTGAGGTCATATATATATAAAAAAAATACGATTGTTTACCGAAAATTTTGTATGATTTATTCGAAACATGCACAGATGTATTTTTATATGCAAAAACGGTCTCATAAATTTTAGTTTTTAATCATCATCATCATTATTATTTGCACAATGTCTGTTCCATATCAAAATCTTTCTGATAACATTGGGATTGTGTCCAATTTGCTTATTGCGCATTTCAAGAAGGTTACAGATTCAAGAGTGTCTTTTTTGATAGTAAAAAAGATAAAAGAATTTCGATAAAACGTTTATAGCTTTTATTATCTTGACTTGTACAAAAAACGTTTCAAAGTCACGAGTTGTAGAATCACATTCTTCAAAAAAATACGGGTTTTTTCCATAACAATTATGGACAATCGAGGAAAACTCAATACATATATTAACCGAACAAAAAATGAATGAAACGAGTCAAAGGTTAACATTAATTCATTCAAAAGTTATATAAATAGAAAAGCGTAAAAACTCGAATCAAAACAATAAACAAGGAAGAGTTTCTCATCATATTATATTCGAATACCATTCAACGTGGCGCCAATTTCAAGTCTTAGCCGTCGAAAATCTCAAGTACCTCAGATCGGTGCTTTTTAAATGGATTTTACGAGTCAAACCAGCACAATGAGAACAAACGGTGCACGGTTTGAGGACCGCCGGTCTATTTGCATAAGGGCTGAGGGGGACGAGGAAATGAGTGAAACGGGGAAGGAGGACGAAGGGCTAAAACTTGTAAACTTGGGACAAATATTTATCTTTAAATAAGGCTGCCGAGGTGAAAATTGTTTGCAGACTCGGACCCCCTTAGGTTGAAATTAAAGTTCGGACGAGTGCAGGTGATGAAACTCGATGGTTATTTGACTTTTAATGGTCAAGTTTTATTTGAAGAATTTGATTAAAAAAGTGAGCTTATCGACGAACACTTGTGTTAATTTCAATATTCATGAGTTGATTGAATTGGGGAATGTCGAAATTTCGTTGTTGTAATTTGAATTTGCTCTCGACATAAATTAAGAAAATGGAATGATATTTAGAAAACAGTATGTTATATTAAGGAAAAACTGTTCAAATAGTGTTATCTATATTTATGAACCATCTTGATAATTTGCACATTTATGGATCGATAAAAAGCGAAGTCATATATAAAATTTTAACATAAAACTGGTTGTTAGTCCGAAGTAATCACTAATTAAATAAACATTTTCTTTTAAATAATTATCGACTTCCTTCATAAAATTTTATATTTATAGTAAATAAACATTGCAATGAAATGAATAAATTTCTCAAAAAATCTTCACTATTTCATGAAATTTTAAACAAGACGGAAAATATATTAACATTTCAATGAATGTTTCACATAAATTCTAAATTATAAATTTCATCCAATCATGAATTAAAGATGATTCATATTCCTCATAAATATAAATATGAGCAATAATAGGAAAAACTGTTAAAAATCACCACGAATAACATAAATAAATCCACACATCACACAATAAATTATTCACTCAATAAACCTGCAGAATTTACAATCACCAAAACCTATAAATTCGTGACTCATCCACGGCACATACCCGAATTAGCCACGAAAACTCCTCCGAAAACTCAACTCCAGAACAAACCGGACCAAAGTCGAGTTAACCACACTTTATTACGCACGCATTATCGAATCCCTCAACACCTGAGGATCCACGAATCGAAAACACGGTTCGATCCGATCCGATTGTTCGCCGCCGGAGCTTTAGGGTGTTTTTCGAAGGCGAAGGCTTACGGGGAAAGCTCGTTCGGCGTCCGGGTGATAAATCCGCGAGTTTCATGGCTAGTGTCTCGGGTTTGGGACTTTATGGTGCACGAAAGCTGTTTGTCTTTATTGAGAGCGCCGGCAAATGGCGGACTCCCATTAGGACCCGGCCCTTTGACGCCGATCCGTACTTAACAAATTGATAGTGAAAATCCTTCTGAGTGTGCCTTTGTATGGCGCCGAGGTGATGGGACGAGCGGGACGATGGGAAGATGTGATGGTGTGAGATTCGAGCGGTTAATTGATTCGATAAAAATGAATATGGTGTCTCGCTGATTGAACGTTTTATATAATTTAGTTAGGTTTTGTGGAATTGTTGAATATTTCAAACGCGCATTCAGAAACGTCGGCTATTATACGAAAAGGTATACGCATCGTTAATTTAGCAAGGGACTTTGAAGGGACGTCGAATCTGTGAGGCTAATTAATATTATATAATTAAAATTTGGTCGTTTGTTATAACGAATTCACAAATGAACGTATAATTTTACAGGAAAGCGAAGTATTCGATTTCAAAATGAAAAATAATTTAAATTAATTTTCAGCACCATTTATAACAGAAAAAAAGAGTCAAACACAATTGAAGACGGTTTCGTCCATTTAGAACCGTCGCTCAAGTTGCCGCTACGTCTTTTAATCGAGTTTGAAAGCGCGAACGCCTTCCCGGGATCCTCCTCCCTTTTTTCCCGGGAAAAACTCCGCCGATAATTCTTTCGCCTTTCTTTCAGACGAGCCCAATTACTGGCCGATATCCTCGGGGCGAAGAATTGGATTCCTATGTAACGAGGTATCCGTGATGCCATCCGAGCCACCTATTCGAATCCCATCTTTATCACCACACGCGGGATAATTGTTTCGTGTAATTGACGAAAATTGTCGTGGACGTACACAATTTGACGTTTCCGCATTGAATAATGCGAATATAATAAAGAAGATTCGAGTAATTGACGTTGTCGTGCTCAATGTCGTGTGGCTCGTTAGCGTTCGGCGGATGTGAAAAGAAAAATCCTTTGCGATTTGTAGAATTTGTCAAAGGAGGCTTATTAAAAATTTGCACACGGGACGCATTGTGTAATATAATATAATTTGGGTTTCTTGATTCTGGAACGGAAACCGAGATTTAATTAAGCTTTAATACACGCGGCTACCTTAATTGTCTCATATTGTCCACCTATAATTTATTCATCTAAGTCCTTCCGCAAGTCGACGTCTTGTACCGCTTAAGCTTTTGCTTTAATAAGCTTTGCAACGAGGTCATAAATACATTTTGGATACGGTAAGGGATGCCCAAGAAACGCATAATTTATTATGTTTATGATGCATCAAAGGATTTTAATAAAATATTTTTTTCCTTTAAAAACAAAAACATTAAATAAACGGTCAAATCAATGTGGTTATTTTCTATTATAATAGTTTCATCAAGGAAAATTTGTTGAATATAATTTGTATAAACTGTGCAATTTTTTTATAACTATTTAATATTAAATAATTTGTTTTGTGGACAAGCGAACTAGGGCAAAAAGGTTACGATAAATATGAAACGTTCACGATTACAATAACAAACGTGAATCAAACAGCAATCAGTGAAAATTGCGCAATTTGTCAGTAGTTCTATAAATACTACATGATATAATATAATATGTAATATGGCAGAAAAATGGAAATTGAATGCGATATATTCGAACAAAATATCGAGTATAATTGTAATTTTATACTGAAAAAACATAATCTAGTTTTTACAGCTTTTTCATCACAAAAGCAATTTTCATCAATGTCATTTTTTTTCGGCGTTCTAAAAAAAATTGTTTTGAAATTTCATCAAATTTAACGTTATCATGTATTTTAGCGATTAAATATTTTTTACGTGTAATTATGTTTTCGAAATATAATAACACCGTATTTTTCACGAGTGCTAACAAGTTGTACGAAAGTTGGAAAATATGTGTTGGCTGAAAAATCGACGTCTGTAAGAAGAGTTTATATTTGAAGAATAAAACCAAACTTTGGATATTTTAAAAATTGTGCTAAATCTTTAAGTAAAAGTTTCTTGAAAACTAGCGTAGAGAATTTAAATATCTTTCCCAACCCGCAGACGTATGAGCTTATTTCGTAATTTTTTTTCTCAAAATAGCTTATACGTGTTATTATTTAACCCTCAGACCATTATAGGTGTAAATCAATCCCTAACATAAACTATCAATTGTATAAAAGATAGATCGGCCAACATTAAACGATCGAAAAGTCCGAAATATGAAAGATTGCGCCAAACAGATATTTTTAACGGACCGTCCGCTCCACACTTACATAATACATACACTAGCCAGCATTGAATACGTAAAAGCAATAAAAGTTATTTATGGTGTAATATTGTGGTGGTTGGATATACACCGAAGTTAAAGTGGTCGTACTGTACATATAATACTGGGCAGTTTCAACAACGGCATTCGAATGATATACCCGTATTTGCAGTATTTTTTCCAGATTGGAATCGCGAGCGCGTTGCGAAAAAAAAAACCTTTTATTGCTATTATTTTCAGAGAATTTTATTTGAAAATTTAATTAAATGTAAATACACAGGTCCGCCCTGACCCGAAAATTTCCAACGCGTTCGATAATTGGTGAAAGAATGCTCAATATTTACGAAAGGATTGCGATAGACGCACATTGCATGAAAGTTAACGCGGCACAAACATTTCGGAGACGTCTTCAAATTCGTAAATAAACGACTTTGAGGTGTCTATCGTTTTCGCAACTCAAAATCATTAAAGTGTGTCGCATTATACGTGAATAACGAAAATACTTAAAGTTCACGTGCCACGACTCGTTAAACCAGTGTCTTCTGAGGGCATGTAGGCCAAACAGAACATTATGAACATTTTTCACATTATACGTGACTTTTTGCACGATCGGACCATTTAAGCGTAAAATAATTAATAATAAATCTATGCAAACAATGTTGGTATTACAATGGCATAAAATTGCATAATAAGATCGCATTATTATTTTATGCATACGATAAAAACGTGAATGGCATTTTTTCTGCACGTTTTCTCTATCAATCTATTGTTTCGCAACAAAATAAGCAGAATATCGGTTCCGAGGAGCATACGTGCGCACAAATGAAAAAAAAACCAATTGCTGGATGCGTCATAGTAAAATTAAAACCGAATAATCCAGAATAAATCCGCGAATCGAATCCGAATTCGTTTACACGCTTCGTGTACGTATGGCGCGCTGCGTTTTGAATGTGAATGACTCTTTGACGTCTGTCGTCGGTCATAACAGGAAAAAAGTCGACCTTCGGCAAAACAAAAGCATTAACGGTCGATATAAAAAGGCTCGATCTTTGCATACATATGGGAAATTAAAATGAGCGCCACCCTTAAGAGCGTTCAACGCACGCGACGTCGTTGTCATATGTTCGACTGTTACATGAACCAGTTGGCCGTTGAGGTTTACATATTAATAAGAATATATTTCGAAACTAAATTAATTAATTCAATTAAAAAAATAATTTAAATAATCAACGGAACTCATTCATGTCACAGCGGTGATATGTTAAACATAAATAACCGTTGCAGTTCTAACTGTTAGATGAAAAATTGCAGTTACGTGTTATAACGTTATATAAGAAAACAAAGTTTTAAAATATTAAAATATCTATCATAATTTATATATTTTGTTGCATCAGACGCAAAAGTTTTTTAAAATTGTTATTTTTTTCGATCAAAAGTCAAGGTGCACCAAAGGCCAGTAGTCTTTCACGGTCAATGCTCTTGCTAATGAAATGGCGGAAAAATGTAGGTGAGGTTTTTTTTTATTTCCTTTTCGTTCTATTAAACGTCCGTTTGCATTTACTAGTTCATGGTTAAGTATTATAGTATACGCGAATTTATATGTCATTGAAGCAGTAGCGACCGTTAGAGGTGGTTTTCAGACAAGAATGTATTAATATAAAAAAGTGACATTAAAATGAACGTCCTCATTTATGCAATTGTCAATTATTCATTTTAAAAAGATTAATTATAATCAGTTCAAATGACATGTTCAATTTCAAGGATGTCTCCTTTCAACGAAACAGTTGATCGCAATCTTGTTTTTTTTTCTTTTAAAACATTACGAGACCTAAGAAGGTTACTGTGTAAATATACATCCTATTTATAGAAAACCATTTAGAAAAAGTAACTCAATAAATTATAAAGCGTTCTTCTTTATTAAAAATTCAAACCGAAGAGGAAGTTCGGCACGAAAAGAATCTTAGGTTGGTGCCCTTTGCAAAGTCGGAAGCGTACTTAGGACATCACGTTACTACGTTTTACAAAAAAAAAGAAAAAAGTTTTCAATCAATTGTACGGACTCTTCCGGAGAGCGAGACTTGAGTTTTAAACGTTTTGGGTTCGGAACAATAAGAAGGTCGTCAAAATCAGCCGGAGGAATGACTCAATGCGAAATTTGACGCGGAAAATTCTTGCGGATCAAAAAGGAAAAATCCAGGATAGAGAATACGTGAGGGCCTTCAAAATAATTTGAGATGATAGTGATACACGATCATCGATCGATCTCGGTTTATTTTATGCATAAAAAGTGCGGGCACGTTTTATGTGTACATTTTTTCGAGTTGCGAATCCAATCACGTTTTGTTGACGTCGATTGTAACCAGTTTTAGCTGGTTTAAAAGCTTCTTTTCATTTATAGCAATAAACAGGTGTGGGAGTGTCTGGACTGAAAAAAATACAAAAAAGCTATTTTAATATTGTTTCAAATATAGGTGTCGTTTTGTATGGATGTATTTAAGCGATGACGTGTGCAGGTTTCAAAGTAAATCTTCTGCAAGAATTGGATTTGTCGAATCCTTTATCAGTTCCAAAAATTATAGAAAACTCAAAAATAAATTGTACTTTTTTTAAAATTATCATGACCTTTCGAATGAAAACGAAAGGTGTATTTATTTATTCGATACATGGCCGGAGTAAGTATTTTACAGAACTTGTTCAAAACTAGTTCGACTTTTCGCACTCGTTTTAATACATAAATGTTTTTTTAATAGTCCCAACCGTTCGTTTAAGTAGGATTTTCCAGTTTAATTATAATTAATATGATTTTTAAGTTGTTATATAAAATGATATAATATCTAAAAATAATAATAGTACATGGTTCGAGTAAGGAAAATGCTTGTTTTTTGAGATAAATGTAAAGTTAAAAAATCTAAATTTCCGATCGTTCGTTCATAAAGCGTGTTCCTTTTTCTTTGAACGTTCGTTCTATTAAGTTTTGAGTATATTCGTTCAAGCATTTAAAATATGATTGATGAGGAGCAGAATTTTCTAAGAAACAATATTTATGTTTTAAGTCATTGATGTGAAATTGCTAACTTTTCAAGTATATTAGTTACATTGATCTAAACTTTTTAGAAATATAAAGAAAATGAATTGTTAGACATAATCATGCTATTAAACATTAATGTAATATACATACTTTGAACATACAATATTTACATTATGAAAATCATATGGTGTTTTTTTCAGTATGTATATCGAATATTCATCTCATTACAATTCAATATTTTTTTTTTCAATCATGAGAATATTCAATTTGTAATAATAAAAAAATTTGAATTGTATTTATTTTTCAGAAAAAAAAAACATAAATTTTTTTTGCAAAAAGCAACTCACCAAGAATCTCTCCTATTATATGCTTATCACAAAGTTTATATACACGTTGAAAAAATTATTAAAGCACCAATGTCATTGATATGATAATTTTGACTATTTAACGATTCAATGAAATTTAAATGATAAATATTTAATAAAATATTAATTAAATACTGGAAAAATGAATCAATATATGTATATTTTTTCAATTTTACCTTATGTAGCTCTTAAAACGTCACAAATTCGTTAGTTTGCAGACATATAAATTCCGTGAGTGTTAACCGTTTCGCTTTACTCATTCTTTCCTCGGCTTTCGGTACGGTCAAGTTTATTTACAACTGTTCGGACACATGCAAATTATGCTTACGCAACGAGAGAATAAATAAATAAATAAATAGTCTTAAGACGGCTTTATAAAGTGTTGTCGACGACCACCTGTCCGATACGCAACAGTTAGCGCGACATCGCCGTAGAAGACGGTTGTTTATTTTGTGATCTGTGCACGATATCAGCTGTAATTGCTTATCAATAACAGAAGAAGATTTCCTATATACATTTTGAAAACAGTTTTGTACTATATTTAGGACATAAAAGTGATTTGAAGAAAAGTTGTTTGAACTGTCCGGGTTTCGCGCTTGAATTTCAAGACGTGTTAATAACTCCAAAATTAAAAGGTAATATATTATTTTTTTATATTTAATTATATGTTGTAATTTTATTAAGTGCACGATTTATTCTTTATGAATGTAATTAAACTACTTAAGCCAGAGTAGGCGGAATAAACCACTTTTTCCACGCGTGT
The DNA here is from genome assembly GCA_028571205.2 of Hydropsyche betteni. Taxonomy (NCBI): domain Eukaryota; kingdom Metazoa; phylum Arthropoda; class Insecta; order Trichoptera; family Hydropsychidae; genus Hydropsyche; species Hydropsyche betteni. The sequence continues at coordinate 10,052,724 of JAOXNN020000004.1, forward strand.
TCTACTTTCAAGTGCATTTCTTGCATAAATTGCATCGACAACGTGTTATAACACTCAGTTTATCTCCAAGAAATGCACTCTTCATCACTTTCACCGTTGGCGATCGGAGTGCCGAAATTGTTAATTAACTCGAATGTTTGTTTGTTACGTGTCTGTTAGCGGACGCTTCTAAGTCTTTGATTCAATATTAATCGCCGGCTAAATCGACAATTGGAAAGTTGCACGTCTTAGAACCGAGCAACTTATTCATCGTCTGCATCATATTATCGGGCGACTTGAAAAAAAGTAAATAAACTACGTCTGGTGTTGAAAATGCGCAGTTTCGTTTGTGATAGTTGTTTATTTGCCCAAGGCAATTTTCAAGATTAACATACGTACGTGAATTTATCCTAATTTCATTATCATTTCCATGTTATTATGGTATAAAATTTTTGATTCTTCATTCGAACGTTTTGATCTTGAATATGAATGTAATTAGTATAATTTTTCAACACAGCAACTGTCGTTATTCGAAATATACATATTTTTAACAATTTACACTTGAATAAATATAAGCGACATAATTCGAATACATTTTTCAACGAAGTAGAAATGTGTTTTAAACAAAGATTTACTATAAACTTCATATATGTTTGCTTGATAAGTTCACGTGGCGTGAAAAACTTTTATAGTTAAAAGTTTCTCGTTATAAGGCTAACACTGTCGGTTTCATTTGTATTCGGAAAGTTTCGAACGAGAAACGCTGATTAATGATCTGAAAATGCATTCGAAGCGATTGAAACGATTATCAGATCTTTAGTAAAAGTTTTCTGAGAGTTCGATGAAATTTTAAAAAAATATCTGCGAATGTATTAGAAATACGATAAAATCCGGAAGTGGGGCGAGAAAATGTTATACTTTCCCTTTGTACTAGATAAATATTTTACATCGAGCCCTTTGTAGAATCGGAACTCGGATAGATAGATGTGTACGTTTTTAGAGGGGAAATTGAAACGTCACGACGAGAAAGAAAATAATGCAAAGTGATGAGAGGCTTTTCGGCGACAGAAAAACGTTGTTGTCGTTATTGTCAAGATGATTGAGGAGCCTCCCCGTTGAATATTTTCGAAAAATATTTCAAAAGCAAACCGTTCAGAGGTTGAAACAAATGTGACCGTTCGACTCGTGAAAAATTCATATTTTCATTAGAAGAATCCAATAATTGACTCTCAAATAATGTAGCATTACGCTGTTCGCAGTAATTAGAACGAAGATGCTCTTTTATGAGAATGTAACGAAATTGCTATCAAAATGTCGTACGTGTCCGGCTTTTTTCTTTTGTTTATACAAATGTGGTTTTATATTTATAAGTCGATACGACTAATGAATATTGCACGTTAATTAAGGTACACAATCGCTCACTGTAATGCATAATTGATAAGACATGTCTGTTCAATAAATCATAATAGTACTGTTTTTGAAATTAGGCATTCGATGAATATTCGGCCTTCGCATTATTTCACGTTTAACCAGTTTAAGATGCGGTCAACGGATAATCCATAAAATTAATACAATAAAATATTCGATTGCGGATTGGAATATTGAATAGTATCCTCAAAATCGTATACACACTGCTCTATATTCGGTGCGGCGATCGATCATTTGTAATTTTTTTCGGATAATTTATTCCAACCCTCATGATTTTGTCGTCCTTCAGAGATCCGTTGGAGCCAAGAGTGATTCGGTCAAAGAGAGGAACATAAAAATCTGTGGACACATTTTTCGCAAACAATGAAGGCGACACGTGGACGAGAGGACACGCACAAAAAATACATACTGGTATGGACCCATTTTTTTTTTACCGACTGTGAAAAAAATATAACGACTAAAATGTGTGCGATGCTCACTTTTCAATCGCTACGGCGGATAAAACGCTGTGGTGTGATATTTTGTACAATTCAAAGTGTCACAATTGTTTGGTAACATTCTATAAATTTTGGAAAAATTTTCAATTATTTTTTTTCTAATAAATGAATGTAGAATTTAAAAATCTATATCATTCGAAAAATCGTGAATACCTTTGACGTTGATGACGGGTTTTCCTGACTTATTTGTATTCATAGTTTTCGCATTAAGGAGAAAAACTTTTGTTTTTTCGAATGCACGCAGGTTTATTAATGAGAATCGTCATTCGATCCGTAAACGTCACTGCTTTATATTGGAATCGCGTATACAACGAAAGCAAAAGTCATAGGAACGAACGAGTATACATGCTTGTTAATTGTTATTTAATTTACTTTAATGAATTTCCATTACATAGTTCATTTTTTATCGGTTTTCCCTTATACAATGCAATGATGGAAATCCGCAATGAAGAAAAATTCTATTGTTTCATGGAAAATACACAATATCAATCATAATCCGTTTATAAATAGACGACATGTTTAATGATTTTGAACGTACGCATAAACAAATGTTTTATAATGGATGATACATAATGTGACACAAACAATAAATAAACTGTTTGTAATAACAAACATAACTAGAAATTTCCGTCGGTCAATGTATAGGATGTTTCAATCTCATTGTGCGAACGTATTTTATTCTAACGTTTTAAACTTTGAAAGCGTAATTTCCTTCAGAAGATTAACATCGTTTATAATTTTCAGTTCAACGAACGTTTACACAATAAATACTGACATTTCTGTGAAACGCGAAACGGAGTAAATCGATTTTTCTTCTTGTCTCGTCTCCTTTATCGATTCATTATTTCAAAACGTAGTTTACATGTCGTCATTCAATATAACTTGAAACGTTATTAGAATACTTACACGGTATTAGAGAGATGAATATGAATTAGAAAACCCCCTTGTTCGGATATAAATATTAAATGTTCATTTAGAAGTTTCAATGCAAAATCTTGATGAATCGCATAAGTTATTAATATGTCAATTTATCAATCAAATCCTAATCTGAGCAAGTCCATTAATAATGATTGATAAAATCAATTATGAACCATAGATACGAATAAAGCATTGCACCTCAATCATTCGGCGGTCGGTATTTATTACAGCAATTTATCTTAGCAAAAACACAAGTATAATCTCGATTTCTATTGTTTCAGATATATTTGGTGCTGATGATACATTCATCGAATTCAGCACCGCTAGATTCTTTATCACCCAAAGTGGTAATGAAGCGTTCACCAATATCTATTACATTTGATTTACTACAAAATGATCACGAAGCGACTTCTCATCATCCTGAGTTATTGGCTTTATCGACGGGCCCTATTAAAACAGGAGGGACAGTTTTGAGAGGGCCATCAGTATCGGGGAGTGCGGTTATAAATTTAGTAGAGCATGAAATTGTCCAAACACATGACCATTCAGGAAAAGTTCACGTTGCTGAAGATGTCATAGCTACACTTTCTGATATACATGCAGTATCGAGCTCGAGAAAAACCACAGTAACCACAAAAGTGGGTCACATAGCTGATGAAAAAGGAATAACCTCTGTAGTCACCCACGATATAAGTCACACGCATGAGACTGTAGCTCATGTCACAGAAGATGATACACATTTGAGAGTATTACCTTTACACGCCGTAGTTATATCGAACCATCAACCTGAAAATTTGGTAACTATTCATACAACGAAAGAACCCAGAACTTCACAAAGTGAAGAAACTAGAGAACGAAGAGCCAAGCACAACGCTAGAAATATTTATAGAGAAGCTATAGGAGGCTACGGAATCGGTTGGAGGATTGGAGGTCATGGAGCTGGTCACGGATATTACGTTAATATATAAAAACCCTCATAGGTACACTTTTGGTATTAAAAATTGGGTCGAACCGTAAAAAAAGTTATACGTTCGACCCCATTGTCGTTTACGAAGTTTTTATGCACGATAAATAAGCGAAGGTCGCAAAAAATAGCGACATCTTTGTGATGCCGAAAAAATATATTTCACCTTCGTTTCGTGTGTTTTTACAGTGTAGAAAAATGAGATATTGATGCAAATTGATGAGAATCAAAGTCGATTTTGACGCGATTCATTTTATTTGTCATTGAAATGTGATAATAAAAAAACAACAAAAAGAAAAATATACAATTATATTTTATATTATATGTCGTATTTCGTGAATATTCGAAAAAATCTGACACACCAACAACCGATGTGCTTAAACGGGCGCGAGCAAAAAGCGTTACGTTTTCGGACCTCTGTCCAAAATGCAAAAAAAAAGAACGTTTTTACATTAAACGGTTAAGCCTTTTATAAGCTCCTTTTTTCGTCGTAAATGAAAACAACGTTAATGGTTTTCGGATACTGTCGCAAATGTTATTCCGAAATGTAAATTTCGTACACGCGAAAAAAGGCGAACCGTCAACGCTTGGAAAGCGATCTTTTTAATTGAAAATTTCCATGGAAATTTCGATATTTCGACGCGCGCGAAAATACGCCCGATAAACGCGGTCGATTTCCAAAAAAGAGCTGGAAAAAATACAAAGAAAAATTCTGGCACAAAAGGCAGAGGAAAAATGAGCCGTGCGTAATTCGGTTTAGTTTGGGAATCTCCTCGTTAACTTTCTTCTTTTCGGTTTTCGTTTACGTAGAAGACCGGCTAATTAGATTTGGCTTCCTCTTTTTTGAAACTACGATCGGGAGATTTGATTACGGTAATAAGTCGAGGACACAGGAGTATTTAAATCCTAAAAAAATAAATAAACACACTTCGGGTGTACGTCGTAATGTTTTGAATTGTCGTTTGAACTCTATAAAAACGAATCGTTTTTGTGAAGACAGAAAAATCGTTTTTTTTTTCTTTTATTCTTTTTTGTAAGGACTAAAACTTGGAAAATTCTTTCAACGATAAATTTCTTGGAACATTTGGTTCGATTTTCATTTGCTTTCCTGTCATTTCCCGGTCCGGGTCCGGTTTTGTACGAACGATTTGAGACGTTTTTCGATTTAGACACACACATCTCGCCTTTTTTTATATATTTATTTTGTGAATTATAAATATAAAAAAGTATGTGTTATAAATAAAAACAATTTGAAAAGTAAATATATTTTCATTATTTGATTCAACCCTGTAATTGTAGCGTATGAGAATTTAACTTAACATAAATAGCTAAAACTTCATCATACATAACATAAGCCTGTCTGAAAATTTTGTGTATGAACCCGTAAAATATTTAAATTTCACTCATTTGAGAAATAGGAATATTTGTTATCCTTATATTCAGAATAAAACATAGTGTGAAAATTTTAACAACTTGAAACTGGATGGTTTGTAATTTATTTAAATTTCGATTGTAACTTCGTGGAATTTTGCACGTGTACGTAATAGGTAGGTATCGTACCTCTAATTGCTAAAGTTCATACGGTTCGCTAAAGCAATATATAATTCAAATTTTAGTCAAACTAGCCCATCAAAATGTTAATTTGCCTGCATACAATGCAGGCCACAAGGTTACAGAGGAATCTCCATGTGGTCAAGAAGCCTTTATCCTTTTCAGGGAAGCTCCATTGTGAAAAGATCTTAAAAGAGGAAATTCCTTTTAAGAGTAAATAAATATTTCTAGCGGTCTGAAAGTTTCTCTTTCATATAATATAATGTTATATCGACAATAAAAGATTCAATAGGTAGTTAAAATAAGATAAATATATTTTTAGGAAATTCAAATAATTATAAATCTATTAATAAATTACTAAGATTTGTGTATAAACTTTTGAAATAAATTAATTTATTTTGTATGAAAAATGGTTTTTTAAAAATATAAGAAAAACGTTTTGAAATAATAACGACATCTGTGAAAAATATCAACAACTACGCAATCAAACGAAACCGAAAACATTTTAAAATATTATCGATCCGACAAACATATCAAAATCATTTAAAAAATAAACCAAACCAAACAAACCAAAACGATAATTTTCAATTAAAATCATACAAATTTTAATACCTTTCGATAATATCAATATGCATATATAAATAACATAATGCAAATACTATATAAAATTTATTTAACACTACGACCTACAGATGGAGCAAACAACAAAAACAAACAAATAATAAAAACGATAATTCCGATCGCCGTTTCATTTCCACGCGTCCAAAATTGAAACATCGAATAAAATCCGAAAGCTCAACCCATCAGTGGCAACGAAAGTTTCATCGCCCCGACATTTCGCCACTGAAAACTTCAACACGGAGCACGGTACTAGCAAAAAGTGATCAGACCGCGATCAGGGCGGTGGGTGGTGGGTGTCGAAGTTACGAGGCGAGGAGGGCGAGAAAATTGGACTATACGTCAACTCGGCCTACCAAATTGAATGAGAGAATATTGCCGTATATATTATTACATGGCGAGGATTCGCGCCCGTAATAATATTGTGTTACATGGGGGTGAAAAATCACCGCCACGTGGTGCAATGGGCTGCTCGAATATGGAAAGGTTTATGGGGTAAGATCGATGGTGATGCTTCGGAGCGAGGTGGACGATTTTCGATGTTTCGATGGTGGAATTTTTGATGAGTGGTCTCAGTCATGAGATTTGATGGAAGTTTTTCGGTGGTACGTATTGATATTTCAAAATTAGACAGTAGATTGTTAAATACACGAAGTATGTTAGTTACTAGTATATAGGGCCGATTTTTATCATCGGCTGTTGATAATCATATTATTATATTAAGTAATAAAATAAAAATTGAATATATTTATGCAAAATTATTTTATAATCGTGCTGTTGCGTGATGTAATAAAACAAAAATTGAATATATGCAAAAATATTTTAGAACCATGGTCTTGTGAAATGTCTCGAGAATATAAGATAAGATTATAGCTGTTATTATAATAAGCATAAAGACTGAATTCGGAGCTCGTGTTATAGCCGTTCTCGTGTAGCGATTGTAGCCGTTATATTTGAACGGCATACAGGCTAAATTGGGGAAAAATTACATTCGAATAGTTGTGAAATGTAGGTAGGAAGGAATAATAATTATTTTAATCCGTCCACTTCGATACAGCCAAGTTTATCGGAATCCGTTCCATTAGGCTTAGTGACCGGTCTTTTTGTTTCTATCGCGTATTTTTTCAATATTTTTTTGGCAACCGTGGGTAGTTTATGCATGAGCGTTTAGTCTCGGATTAATAGCTCGCGGTTTCACTGAGTATGGTTCATACATTTTTCAGGCTTTTCGAGATTAACCGGCAAATTTGTAACCCTTAAACTGCGTCGCCGCCTCGGAAAAACCAGCAAATTTTTCCACGGAAACCAAAAAGTAAATTGAGTTTAATTGATAAACTGGAAATCCGGGAAAAGCACATTTTTATTTAACAGTTTATAAAGTTCTAAAGTCTTTTATATGTCATAATAATGAATCAATGCAAGTCATTTCATAAAAATGATTAGAATGAAAAATAACTATATAGAGGAAGTTTAGTTTAGATTCAATAGAGTCAAATGGATTAAATCTAGTTTGAAAAAAAATTGCATTGAAACAAGGAAAAGAATCGATTCGATCACAAGCATAAAACCAACAGAAAAGCGCCAATTATTCGATGATTTACGATTTCACGTGGCCAAGGTCCACCGCTAATGATCTGAAAAGCCGTATCGGTGCATAATAATAAACATCCCCGTTCAAGGCTCCGACAATGAAAAACACACACAATACACCCCGAACGCGTTATAATACACTGTGCGATTTCTTGACCTAGCCGAGCCCCGGGGAAATAATAAATCATGCGCCGACGATTTTCCTCGCGGGGTGGGAAAACCTCCCCATATGACCGCCCACTGTTCGCTAAACCCTTTCCGAGTTCCCGTTTCGATGTTATGCGGTGGTCGTGTGTGTGTGTGTGTGTTCTATGCGAGTCAGAAGCCGTGTGAATGAAAAGCTCGGAAAATCGAGACGGTGAAAGCGGCCACGAAAAGCCTGCGAAGGTTGCCACTTCAAAAAAATACATAATGACGCGCGCGTGTGAAAACTCGATGAAAAGTTGTATTGTGCGTGTGTTTTCAGGCAAGTATGTAATAGATTATTTAGAAGTATTCGTAATCAATTTATACAAAAAAAACTAGGTTAAAAGTCAAATAAATAATAGATTTCTTGTAGTAAAAATAATTTTTTAATTATAAAATTTACTTTGCAAGTATTTTCGTAACTATTTCATTCTTAGCACGTTTCAATTTAAATTATTAAATTTATTCTAGCGTATATTGTGGGACAGCCTTATATTTTTAATTGTAATGAAATTCTAAAATTAATTTAATATTCTTTCATAAATAATTTACAATATCCTTCAGCGAAATTAACATGATATATAGAATACATGTTCATATAAGCGGAACATTAGTCAAATTACAAACATATCACAAACCCATAGTGATACACGCATCGTAATTGATAAATATCTGCACTAAACATCATACAATAATTATCATTTAACCAAGTGATATCTAATTGAATCTTAGCATCCAGCATCGAACAATATCATTACGAGCCAATATTGATTGTGGGGTAATAAATTTGTTTACCAGACTAACTATGCGTTGTTTCTCATGCCTTTTTTCAAAGGCTTTAACATTGTTCGCGACGTTAATGAAGATAAATACGCCGAAAGTTCTGGATACATGTAACTTTTAAAAAGAAGCAAACTCACGAGGAGTAGAAGAACAGTTCGAAGATTAAACGGTCTAATTTTTTTTTAACGAAAAATGTTTTTCGATTAAAACTTCTGCCCAATGCGGAATCGAAGTTCGATGCACATCGGCACAGTTTAAAATCGGATTAGCGTGGTTTGATTTTGTGCTCAGTTGTATTTGTGTTTTTCAAATTATGTATAATGCAGATACAAAAACGCACGGTTTGTTTTCCGCATTGAAATATTACCAGCAGTTTGTGCTCGATTGGTAAAAAAATCTTGCAATCAGTTTTCCCGACTAGTCGAAAAGTTTAAGGATTTTTTATTTGTTGTTTGCCTTCAAGATCAATTAATCATTTTTTTTCGTTTTTATACAGTTTGACCATTCTTTTTAATGTTTTGAGGAAATCCGCAACATTTCAATTTATAAACTTTATTGCAAGCAATTAAACATACTATACACATTTGGAAAATATTATTTTATGTTAAATTTACGAAATAATGTGTTCATTTTATCACCACAGTTCCTTATTGAATGGTCTCATGTACGGTATACGATTGAGTATGTATTATATAATATTATACTAACCTCGTTGCATGTCGTTTAATTGTAATTCAGAACGTGCTTCCAACAATAATAAATTATAAACTATGATAATTTTAGATCAAGTATAATATAATTAAGAAAAATATTAGGATGCAAACTCAAGTTTCACAGTTGAAACATTTAGTCTTACTACTTTCTGAGCAAAAATTTCATGATAATTTCGATGTGACCGTTTTTCAACTTGATAGCACCAATATGCAATAATTGGAAAATAGCGGTCATAAATTCGAATTGTCAAATCATTTTCTTTTAATTGCACTGTGAACCGTTGCCGGGTTGTAGAAGCGATGGATTAATAACTTATTATTGATTTCACCAGAATTCAATTAAAACCACCGAAATATCATGTTACTGTACGTCATTTCATTTTATTTTTCTGCGTACGGTACAAACTTTTACGGGTTTTACTTTTACATAAATTGGAATCCCCCGTCGTTCGAAACGTGTGCCAAATTGCTGTAATACTATACTTTTGCGAACTTAATCGCTACACAAAAAATCGCTTGTTTGCAAGACTCCTACAATATTTTTTATATAAAATATCTAAAAACATTTTTAAAATTACATTTTACGCAAAAAGATACGCGAAAATCGTTAAAAAGTTATTTCGAAGCAATAATAACAATATGATTTCAAATTTACTCATTTTTTCACTGTACAGTATACTCTCGATAATCTCGATTATTTAAAATAAAAAAATTCAAAATTAATAAATCCAAAAGTAAAATAATCGAACGTAAATTTAAAAATTCAATAAATTAATTCAAATTTTAAAAAGAATGTATGTAAAAATGAATTACTGAATTATGTGAAATACTAAATTTGCCGAATATAATATGTAGGTAACGTGTAATATAATATTATTTGAATGCTGTTTACTATGTATGTGTCTATTTCATTTTTGCAAATATTTTGGTATTCTAATAAACATTTTTTATCAAATTTGTATTTTTCATTCTTAGTGTAATTTTGGGATACGTTTTTTTATGAAAAATGAAAGCAGATTAATCACTGATAATGCTAAATGTTTTGAGGCTTCACATAAAAATGTATCATACACAAACAAGTAATGAACCAAGAATCGCTCATGAAAAACGGACAAAAATAACACATGCGTGTGTATTTTTCAAAAATAAAAAGGGAAAGGCTTTCGAATATTAAAATACCTTTCGCCTGTAACGAAGCATTTATTCGATTATTTTTCCCATTGTTTGTGGCAGCACTCATCCGACACGTATATTGTATTCTACAAAATATGCACAAAAATGTAATGGTGAAGATAAAAACCATATAATATAATATTTAAATTAATTCTCATAAATTCCTATAGATCTTACGATGAAGCAAAATTGCAAACCTCGAAAAATAATGTGTGAATTTGAAAAATATGGTGATGAGTACAATTGACAAAATAAGACCAAATAGGGCATACCGCATTTAAAATTCAACAGACATATTTATTTTCAAAATTATATAGCGATAAAAATAAAAAAGTTTATTTATCATATAATGAGATATCGAGTTTCATAGGCTTTGTGATTGGATGGAAATTCAACATTTTGGAGCTGTTTCAAGCCCAGTTTCCAGGTTGAATGTCATACGTTTTTTTCGATATACGATTATGACTTTCATGCAATATTATGGCGATTATATTTTCCCGGCTATCAGCCGATAATCTACGGTAGCGAAATGAAAGTTCACGCTGACGTGTTTCGTTATTTATGGATTATCGTCGTGTATTGGCATGTGTATTCATACACGCTACAATACCGGTTGATGCACTATTTAAAAAATCATTAAATAATAAAATAATGAGGTTACACAGCCTGTTAAAAATAGGGTTGTAATAAATCTCAAATAGACCGTTGCAAATTGGTTCTAATCTAAAAATAAATATATCACAATTGATTGGAGAAAAATCAAAGGCATGAAACTCTAGTTACTTAGGGGATTACATACAAAGATCGGTGCAAATATAATATAATATAACAATTTTCGCACTTTTGCCAAATGAAAAGATCCAAATATATCGCGCTCTATCTGAGGCACATCTAGATTTTCGTTTTATATCGGCAGTTGAAAAAAAATCAAACCCTCGTAGTTCGAAGCCGTTTAATAACTCAAGTCGTAAAGTCGGACTTTAGAAAAAGCACGACTTTAGAAAAGGGCTCTAACGAGTCAAAGGGACACTCTGAATGGGGACTGAGGGGTGAAGAAATGTTACGGAACTCTCAATAAACGAAAGGATTAAATAAGAAAACGTCTTTTTTATCCGACGGCGAAAAATGCGTCACGGTAAATAAATAAGATCGCCGTAGGCTTTCAGATATCTGAAGCGAAGTATGGACTTTTTTCTAATGGGTAAAATTGAAATTAAAATATGGTAGGTCGTTTCAGTGGGCTTTTCGAGATTGCCCATACAAAGTATATAAATTAATGTAAATTGTAGAACGAGGGGAATAAATGGATAGATATATAGAGTGAGGACAGAGTGTCTTTGACAGGTCAATTATCACGTCTGAACAACAGACCGTGGCACACGCATCAGGGGTGACAAATCGAAAAATCGTACGTCTTTTCTAGAATCAAAAACTCTTATGTTATTAATAGGTTTTAAGTAGATCGAGTGATTTAATATATCTGTTAAATTAATGGCTAATATGCGAATTAGTCTTGATGATATGTTAATTTCATTCAAACAATTAAGAAGTCATCATTCATTTACAGTTCCAAAAATGATGTACGTAATTAGAATCAGTGAAGTAGAAAGGGCCAAGCAACAATAGAACATGTCTATAAGGCAATTATAAAAATAATTATCGAAAACAAATTTGAAATACTGCATAACTGATTTTTTTTAAATAGCGTTTCGCATGAACTGTCTCATTGTATTTTGGCGGTAGCACGCACGTATTTAGTGACAAGGCCACGATTACGAGCAACAATAATACGATCTAGATAGTTCGAACGATTCAATCTAAACGTTTTTCAATGTAAAATGCGCCAAATTAAGAATTAAAATATAAAATTTATATGGGAAAAAAAAACGATTATACAAATATGTTTCTCACGTATTTCGATATTGCAAAACGTCTCGAATTTGCATATGCGAGCACTTCGATCAAAGTCACGCCGAACAAAAGAACAGAAAAAACACAACGGTACATATTGAGCAATATGAATAGTATGGAAAAATCGGAAAACGAAAAATAAAAAATGGCGAATCACGTAAATTTCATACTCGTTCGTTCGTCGCGCCGCAGCGTTGGTAACCATGTCATTGACAACGACACTTTCGCGCAAAATAAACCAAAAAATAGGGTCAATTGTGCGACAATTTTTAAATACTTCACGCGTGAGTGATTCCAATTTTTTTATCACGAAAAACCAACGAGATTCAAAAACA
>JAOXNN020000004.1:10067243-10098640 GCA_028571205.2 Hydropsyche betteni
AAAGCGTATAATAATATCCACAACATCAAATTAAGCCTGCATAAATAACTCGGCGAAGATTACAGTTTATTTTACTGACACACGTGAAATATTCTTCAACGATCTTCAAATATTTTAAATACATTGCATCTAATAGTTTTTCATATTTCGTTGTGGGAATGAAATGAAATATAGCTTTGGACTAATTTCAGATGTAATTATTTCACACGGAACGTCACGCGAACTTATCTTTTCATCTGACAAGAGACCGTACAACTGACACAATGTTTGTATATTGATACAAACGTAATTGATATAAAAATAAAAACTATTCTGAAATACAAAATTTCGGAGAAACGTAAAATAAATTTTGCGATATTATACGAAACGAACTTGTATAATGGTTTTAAAGTGCACCGAGATAGCGATCGTGAATAATGGAAGTGTCATAGACAGATTTCCCTGAAGACTTTTTCCATTCTTGGAATTGGTTCAACTGCGCATAATTGGGTTAATGCGACCTTTTACACTGACACATCATTTGAAGATTTTAAGAATCGAACAATCAAAAATATAAAATAGGATTTCGCTAAAATACACGAAAAAAATTATCTTGAATAAAAGATCCAATGAAAATTCCTATCCCCTATCCTCTATATATAATAGTGGATATCTGTCTGTCTGTCCATGTGACCGTGTGTGTCGATGACGCTCGCGTTTTTTTTTTTATTCAAATGAACGACCCGAACCGCGACTTTTAAATGATGATGATGATGATGGTGTTGATGATTTTTTTTTCCTTTTTTCAAATGAACGACCCGAGCCGCGACTTTTGATGATAATGATGATGATGGTGATGATGATTTTTTTTTCACATCCGTTGTTATTAACATCGGGCCTATATACTATTTATTATAAATAATTTGTAAAATAATTTGAAAACTCAAAATTTCAACTGACAACGCATTTTCATATAAATATTTTTTTGATCCAAATATCGAATGCACCAAGTATTCAGAGATTATCGCAATAGCACGATTGATAAATCGATAAAATATAGACATAAAACTATTTTTTAGTTACTTTCACGTTATCAAAAGTTATGAAAAAAAATCACACATTCCCAAAAGTACACTATGAAAACCTTGCTCCATAATATTCCACAAATTACAAATTATCATTTCCATCATCCGATATAGCATTCTGAAACACTCGACCCATCATCATTCAACACATGCAGCGGAATGCAGCCGATTTCAACAAACACCACCCCCCGACTGTTCGAACGCCACCCCAACTGTTCGGACACCACTACCCTGGAACTACCCTGGAACCACCCTGGCTTCGTGATTGAAGAGCGGCCGCAGTGTTGCGGTTCGTGACTCGTGGCCGTTTAACGCCTTTCAGGCCACCCTATCCGACGGCCGATCGCATTACCAGAGGCGATTTTAATGCCTTTTCGATACATTTCCGAAATCGTTATGCTTTTTCGGTCCTGTTCTAGTATTTGTGAAATTTTTGTGAGGGCTTTTGATGGGTTTCGGGGCAGTGGTGCTGAATTTTTTTATAATTGATTATGATTATGATCGAATCAATATGAAAAATCTATTTAGATTTTATGTTGTATACTTGTATATGAATGTACTTTGAAATTTTTCGAAATGAGATTTTTTTTTATATCGGATCATGTCTAATCTTAATTGGTTATTCTCGAGATAATTTTTATTAAATATAAAATTACTGATAGTTGGAAAGGACTGATCTAATCCAGTAGAAGGCAATGAAATTTCAAAACTCGCCATAAAAGTGGAAAATGGTCTCACTATCTAAAGATTATTTTAAAACTAGTGTATTTACGTCATATTGTAGATTTTAGAATTAAATTAAATTTTTTCGTATAAAAGTGTAATGATTTTGTTCTATAAACTTTTACGATTTCGATTATTATCATCGATATGCCTTTAAATTCAAACAATGCATGAGAGCTCCTATGATATCTAAAATGTATTATATTATACTAACTTTGAACTATGGATTTGAAATTTGTATCGCGTGTAAATATTTTATGAATTATTTTTTTTCATTAATTGGATTTCACACGAGGTTGTTTATAATGCGAAAATCTGTATACAATATGTATATATTTTTTTAATTGAAATCTTGTCAGAGAAATGGGTCTCCGGTTTAAAAGATCAGTAGCAGAGAATAAAGTACTGGAAAAAAAACGCAAAATAAACATGAAAGGAAAAGATTTGCGGGATCTTGTATTTTATGAAATTCCAGATTTTGTGTACTGAAATATTTTCTCGATTGAAATTATTCTTGCGTATAGAAAAAGATAAGATACAAAAAGCGGTCACCGGAACATAAAAAAAGCGAATACGAAAATATTTTTTGTTGTGTATATTAAATTTTTTGAATCGTAAACGCATCCCATTATTGATACATAGGAAAATATATTCGGGAAAACCGTATCGACTTTTGAATAAAAGCTTTTATACGAAACAGGAAATTTAAAGAGTATTGTACTACTAGCGATAAATGAAATAATGCATTCAATATTCTGATTTGCATATTGAGTTGCATTATCAACATTTTCATTAGACCGAGCCGATTCGATGCAATTCAGTTACCCAATCGAAAAATTGGAATAAATCATGAACTAACACTTCATAGGAATTGCCAAAGCATTCAAAGGGCTATTGATTGACTTCAGAATATCCGGTAAATTGGCGGTGTGAATGATAAGCACGCGAACCAACGGCGCAGAATTCAAATTGGTTTGGTGAACTCTTACAACAATTCTACTATCTATAAAAGTGAGTGCTTGAATAGTTTTGAATTCGAGAACAGAAAATAATGAAAAATGATCGGAAAAGGCAAGTTTCTTGACCTACAAAAACTGTCACAAAGAGCGCATTGTGTCATTATAGCATTAGCGCATTCGTAGAAGTGTTTGTTTTCATTCCGTATAACCTTCACAAAATTTTAACAAGTTTCAAAAATACAAAAGTTGTACCATATAAAGGAACGTATTGAACGTGTTTTATTTACTAGATTTTATTTTTTACGATATTTAAAACATATGTCACGTATAAGCTTTCATATTATTTGTAACAGATAAACGGAGGACGATGATTCACAAATCAAAAAAACCATTTCGATATTAATTTTTTATATAAAAATTCGATACAAATTCTTTATACAACATTATTATTCAAATTTCATATAAGTATTTGATATTTTCAAAGATTCAATCTATCTAACACGTTCCCATTGTAATTTCTCCGTAATAATTATGAGAATCATATTATTTGTAAATCTTCAAATTACCCCAATTACGTGAAATATATTCACAACAAACAAAAAATTCTCAGGAATAATTTTGATTAACCTAAACAAACTAATGCACAAAGATCATATCAAATGAAAAGAGACGATCTATAAAATTTCAATATGCACTCAAACGACCGCGCAGCTCCGGAAAAGAAACCATAAAACACGAAACGGTCTCATAATTGAAAAGCGAAAATTACGACCCGCCGCGAATAAAACGAAAATTTCCACGTTAAGTGGCATAAAACATACGTCCCGATTGTTTCCCTTATTACGAGGCGTTATATGGGAACGGGCCAAATTGGCATGGCATCGAGAATGCAAGAGGGATTCATTGTCGTTTGTGCTGTTACGAGTTTTTAGTGCTTCTGCAAGAGAATCATAATAAAAATACACGGAACCGAAAGCCAGCCGTAAATATGGAACGTAAAAATGAGAAAAGTTCGTGCACATGTACGTTCGGGTGCAAGATGGGAGTTTTCGGTCCATTTGAAGGGGTCTGATTGGTACCAAAAGTCGAAAAGTCGATTCTTTCGAAATGGATATTGTTCGGTTTTTATTTCTGTTTTAAAGTTCAATCGTTTTTTTTTTGTTTCAATCATAAAAATCCATGGTTGATCCCGGAATATATTTTATTGAAAATGAACTATAGAATAAGTGAATAAGATATATCTGTGATACGCAATTTCAGATGTCGAACGAACGTGCGTAATTTTCACGAAAAACTGTCGGTTTTTTTTTTCAATTAAATAAAACTCGATCGACTTCTGACCGGGCTGACATTTGAAAAATGATTTTCCCGACGCCAGAAAATCAAACGTAAATGAAAAAAAAACAACAACTCGCGTTCGTGCTAATTTGACGTGTGCGATTTCGGCAACACGCGAGTTTTGTTATGCGTTACACAAATTAGCGGATTCGTTAACGCGTGAAGGGCGCTTTGTGTCGTTTTTGACTCGATTAACACGTTCACGGCTTAATCGGATTAAATGCGGAAATTCGTGCGAAATTTTAAGCGAAAATGTTCAGAGCACAATTAAAATTCGCTTTAATCAGCCCGACGTAGGAAGTTAGTCGCCCTGACACTTTTAACGGGTCGCCCGTTTGAAAAATCATACAGATTCAATTATAATTATGAAAAATGGAACGATTAATTACGTTAATTAATAAAAAAAAATCAAATCTCCTTATATAACGGTCACAGTTAAATGATGTAATATTGAGTTCAAACACGATTCTTTACCATATACGGAAAAAATTCGCAACGTTCATTCAAAATTTTCACCGAATATTTTCGTATAAGGCGAGAAAGTTTGAATATTGAATATGAAAAAAAATGCGAACACGTATGATATTTTCTGGAATTTTTCCAAAAGAAAAAATGCAACTTTTGAGCAAAACTCGCACACTGTTTAGTAGGCACGTGCTAAGCGCGAGCGTTTCCGTTACCCACAAGCCATACGTGAGAACTCGCGTATTGTTCTATGTGTTGCGCAATGTTTGTGGGGAGGGGCAAAATGTATGGAAAAAATGGCTTTAGAATCGAACGTTTCGCGAAAATTTCGACGACCTCATGTCATGGAAAATCTAGCAAGTATATAAGGAGCCAGCGAACGTACTGTGGCCAACATTCGATCGTTCGGCTTCGACATTCACGCTTCGAACAATAAGCCCTTCGAATATTATCAAAATGAAATTCTTGGTGAGCTATTGTTATTAAGCGCTTGTTGTTTTGATTTAGTATTATTTTTTGATTTGTTTCATTTTGTTTTGAATTAAGGTTGTGTGCGTTTTGTCCCTCGCCTGCTTCGCAGCTAGTGAAGATGCACCAAAGAAGACTGAAAAGAGAGGACTCTTGGGATTGGGATATGGTGGTGGATTAGGATACGGTGGCTATGGAGGTTATGATGGAATTGGATATGGTGGATTAGGATATGGAGGATATGGTAAGTTTTTTTTTTATATTTAATCATATTTACATATCAATAATTACTTTATTATTGTTCACATTAGTATTTTCTATTGTCGCTATTGTGATTTATCTTAAAATGTTTAATATTGTTAAAAAAGTAACTTCAAATACTTGTAAAATTTTGTACGGTAAAATAAACAATCCTTAACTTTCAATTGTTATGAATTTCTAAGAAAAAAAAACAATAAGGACCTTGTCCAAGCTTTTCGAGCGTAGAGAAAACATATTTTTCGCGCACAAAACCACCGCGGAGGGCAACTCCCACACCATTGTTATCGCTTGTCACTCAACAGGTTAACAACATCATTGAAAACAAAAAACAATTATTCACTAATTAACAATTCGGAAATATATTGAACGAAACGCGCTACGATTCGCACGCCATATGCAATATTTGCACACGCAATTAACGCACCGACATTGCCCAATTGCCATACGCACCGTACATTGTTCATTGTGATTTTGAAATATTAACTGAACCGGCGTGCGAACTTATACACAATCAATAACAAACACGTGCAGATTTGTGACAATGCCCCTTTTTTTTACAGGCCACGGAATAGGTTCGCCTTTGGCCGTTTCCAAAGTGAGCTACGCCACTACGCACGGAGGCTTGGGATATGGTGGCTACGGAGTGTATCCTGGAAACGGTGGTTTAGGAGGCTACGGAGGATACGGTAATGAAAAATGTCTTTTTTTGTTTTGTTTTTGTACCGGCTGAAATTTCGCTGTTGGGTTGAAAAATAAAGGACGAAACGAGATTTTTTTTAAAAATGATAACGCGGTCGCATTGCGGATATTAGCGTCGTAAAAATGTATGCTCGGACTTTTGCCGAGTGAGAATATCAGAAATAATAGTTACATAAATATTATTATTGTATTTCTCGGAGGCTAGTTGCTTCGTACGTGGAATCCTTAAGATGCAGAAGCTCGCAAACTTTTTCGTCTTTCAAATTTCGGAAACGATAGATATAAATACATTTGAAAAAAAATTGAGAATTATCAAATTTCGTGGAACTATTTCAAAATTTAATCGACTTTGACGGTGAAGTTTTAGACATAATTCATTTCGTTTTTATGGTTTATCTGTTTTCTTTGAGAATTTCTGGACGTTGTTTCTTAGAGAACAGGATACATGTGCCTCTTGGTGCAAGGCGCATTCAATATGCATTGCAAATGTTTGTGATTTTGAACACGGGCGAGATTTGCATGGATGCCGTCGGCGAATCCTGATTAGGTTCTCGTACCAATTTTGTATGTAACTTGGTTGTATCGCGTCAACGCTGAATTATATATCATTTGCAACTTTGATGCTGATTTGGTTTAAATTAATTTGAACGTCGATATTAGATCCGCATTCAACACATGGCTAGAACTTCTAGTATAAATTCAAGTATATAATAGAATTCTATAATGTCTTAGCAACGTTTGATGAAAAGGTATAAATATGAGGTGGAATTTTTATATTGTTGAAGCGTTCGCGTGAATATATGAAAAATATTTCTTGTCTACAATGGAATAAACAACTGAGAAAATATTACGTGGGCAACTAATATTTTTATTTTTCCAAAGGACAATGCATTGGATTCATGCAACGCAGTTTTTCATTTTATTTTAACACGAAACAAGCAGTCTTTGAACACAAAGTAGAACGTACATGAAAAACGTGAAGTCTTAGAAATTTTTTCATATATTTTAATTTTATTTATTTTCAAATATTATACATAGTTGCGAGAATACGACGCTAAAAATGCAACGTTAAAAGAGTCTGCAAACGGAAAATTGTTTCATATAATATTTTAAACGCCTTTCTTTGAAAATAATATTTATCATATAAATTTTAAAACATCTTCATTAAATTTCAGGACTCAATGGCGGATATGGAGGATATGGTGGATATAGCGGATATGGCGGATATGGATACCATGGACCAGCTATCAGTTACGCTAACCAAGTCGGTTACAGCGGCCATGGTCTCGGATATGGCTACGGTCATGGTCTTGGATACGGAGGACATGGACTTGGATACGGATATTATTAAAAAATAATAAATCAATATTGCGTTGACGACAATTATCTCATCGTCAAAATGTCGCCGTATCGGCGTAACGCTTTCATAAATTATTTTTTGCTGAAAAAAAACGTACAAAAACATATAACATATTTTGTAATAAGATCTCTGAAAATTTAAAGAATAAATATATATTTAAAAATAAAATATTTCTAGTATTATTAAATTCAAACAAGAATTTTCTCAAGTGTGTAAAATACTAACAGCGACGTTAAGAGATTAGAATACGTTGATGTAATATCTAAATACATACACATTTCATCCTCGGATGGCTCGGGCTTTAACCGTTGGATCCTTTAAGGCCTAATTATGAAATACGCCCTAAGTTAAATACAAACATGCCGAAAAGCCCGATCGCTTACACCTGACCGTCTCGGGGCTTCCTTATTGTCGATTATTATTAAACAGACCCGCGCGTGTGATTAAGTCCTATACAACGATGTATATAGGATGATGCGAGAAACAGGAGCTTTCGTGTGAGAGATGCGGGAAAATTTTTCACAGGAAAAAATGTGTGTGGGAATATAAAGCTCCTTCCGGAAAATCCCATTTCTATAAAATTCGATTACCGCGCAAAACGTGAGAACAGTATTAGGTGTGAACCTTGTTTCGTGTCTGAAGGTATGAACGAAAAAAGCTGGACGATTTTTCCAAACCTGAAAAATTTCTCGTTTCGAATGCGAATATATAAAAAAAAATTGACACTTAAATAACGTTCTTTTCATCTTTTAAAAAGCGGAAAATTTCAATGGGTTTCGATTAGTTTCCGAATACTTTAAGATGAGAATTTTCATTAACGGTCAGATTGTGATACTAAAAAATCCACCCAACTAATCAATATTTATTTTAAGACCTGAACCGAATTGAAATTTAAGTATTTTTTTAACAACAAAAAAAAAACAAACACTTCGGCACACCTTATGAAAGAAATATTCACTTCCAAACAACCTAAATTATGCAAAACTCGAAAAAGCGACTTGCGGAAAATCTGAAAAATTTCTCGACACAATACCATAACACGCTCGAATTCTTTACCGCCCCAAATCATTATTACATGATTACAACGAAGAGAGTGCGGTTCCGAGTATAGAGAGAAAGCCTGCATATTACATGCGTCCTTCCAGGACCTCTTCCCGGATCCCGGTTCGTCGGTTCTCCGGTTCCGAGGATCCCCATGGCCTTTAATAAGTGATCAGCCGCGTCCTTATAATCTCATACCTTCATACGCTCGTGCTTCGGATATATTCAAACCTTCGTATCTTCACGCCGGCACTAAGATTTTTTTAACCATCATACTTTGCCCAGATGTCGTCGCTTCGATAACGCGAGAACATCTAATCTCGTGCTTTTTCGGATTTTTCGTTTACTTTGTTCCGTTGTAGCGAGAATAGGTTTGCTTTTGTATGTTTAGGTGTGTGAGAGTTCAGCGGATTTATATTTTTGGTCGGTTTTTAGCAGGTGACCCTTTTTAGGTGTTGTCGGTTAATCTGATCGCTAATTCCAATCAGATTACTCAAATAATATATACGAAGGAAATCTAAATAAATTTAAATTTAATGCATATTTAAAATTTTAATATTTCATTGATCAATCTTGGATTATAATGAATTAAATTTAATCAAATAACATTTTCATAGAAAGTGAATTTTCATTTGACAAGCGGAGATCGGTTTCATTTTTCACAAGGAAAGACGCAAAATTTTCTAAGGCAACCTTCCTCTTATACAAACACATTCAATAATAACGTAATATTCTGAGAATCACTCCAAATATCTTTGCACAATAAGAAAACACAAACGACACGAGCCGTCCATCGTTAATTTTCCCATATGATTTCCAAGGGAGTCTTTTCAACACTCCACCGTATATGATACCCGAGAGTGGTCGGCTAACGTCCGATAACAGAATAATATGAATTATCCTTTATAGACATATAATACAGGATATAAGTCACTCCTGGCAGAGCGTGTAGCATAATGACCGACCTTCCACGGCACTGTAATGGTCTTTTGAGGGTCTCTGGGCATTTTTATTGTGTACCCCGGGCGAAAGGAATTCGCGGGTCTGAGGCATTTACTATGTGCCATTTATTCGATTGGGTATTTACGCATCGTAGATTGGCACTAAGGTCCGCAAACCTTAATATAATGCGATATATTATTTCGAGAGAAAAGAGAAAATTGATATAGAGATTCATTCAAGCGATGACGTGACAAGTGACATAAGGTTGGATTCGAGATTTGTCTGTTATCTTCTTATATACTTTTGAAATATCGAATTGTATTTAATCACATATATATGTGGGAAAATCTGAGTGAGCTCATGGTTTTAAACTATCTGCGAAGTTGAAATGAAATTCTAAATCCACAGGGAAGCATGGAGACAAATCAGACCGAAACACCCACGTCACTGGACACCTCATTATATAATGTTAGGAAGTAAATGAAAAAAAAAATGGTTCGAATTTCCTCGTTCGATAACTCCAAAAAGTTCAAACTCTCATTTTAAATTTTGAAACGGAAGCTTTGAATAATCAGGAGCGCTTTTATTTCAAGTGATTTTCGCAATACGCAAGTGTTTGATTGCTTGACTCGACGATAGGAGAGCGGAAAACTTGCCCCGGTTTGTTATTTGTTTCGATGACAGAACGAGAAGACGAAACTTTATAATTTTGATTGCGAGAAAATTATTTATTTATTTGAAAATTGTTCGAGTTTCGTGGAAAGGCTCATCGTGGGCGATTGTGCTTGAATTCGAAAAATCTTGAAATTCTACTTTTGAATTTCGATATTGATTTTATATTCATTGTGACCTTTATATAAAACATTTTATTAAACTTTCGAAAAATTTAGTAACGTGTGGTTGTTTAAATTTTAAGTAAAATCGATTAAAGTGTTTGAATAAATTAATGGCTCGAAATTGCTAAAAACCTTTTAAGAGTACGGATATTGCTGAATACATAATATCACTTGTTAATGATACTATTAAAATTTTATTATTATTCGCAACAATCTTCGTTAGTAAATATTTGTTTTTTAAAATATTTAATATTTTCAAGATATATAATAGTATATTTACTTCACATGTTCCTTTCGAGCACACGTGCGCTTGTGCGTGTTTATGGAAAGAAAATTCAATTAAAACATCAGCGTTGTGGTTTATCTTATACAGTTGTACCTGCATTTCGAAATTTAACATAAAAATAATGCAATTAAATCTGAACATATGAAAATAATACGCACTCGAAAAATTTTTGTAAACAGATTAAAAAAAGAGCAGTCTCGCCGAATTTCTCTGTGAATATGGCGGTAACTTATTTAATTTGGGCCTCGGCAAAATTCGTGGCAAATCTGTTCAAATTTAATTAATTACTCCCATTTGAACTCACAATTTTCGACCATACCCAAATTCGACCGCAAACTCTTCGCAAACACGCATCCGAAGCGTATAAATTATTTAGTGCTTTAAAAACTCTATAAACGAAAATATAAACAAATAGACGTTTCCTTTCAAACATTAACAATACGCAAATATTAGATTCGAAATTTTTTCGACCCGTCTGATACAGATCACTGAACAAATTCTTTCAATACATTTTAAAATAAGTATTTCCAAAATTGAGTGAGATATTTTATTTTGTAAATTTATTCAAAACGTAAGAATCACGGCCGATGAAAGGCGCGCGTTAAATTTTAAGATTGTTTTTGGAGTCTCGCGATAAAAGCGGATCGTTTTTTCGATAATGCCCTATCCCTATCGCGAAAAGGGAACGCACACACATACACACACACAGAAGTGCCTTATTGAAAAACGATATTGGCACATACGTGCACGTGCAATACGGGCGCTGAAAATTTAATCCTTTGAAGCTTAACAGCCCCCGAAATCATTTATTCGCCGTCACGCACGAGCGATGCATACATCATCCCTAACCGCCCCTGTATAAATCTACGTACAACAATAACACTTACATTGTACAGATATAAAAACAGCGATGACGTACACTAAGTACACGGCAAATATTTCGCGTTCCTGTATCGCAAATGTATAATTCGAGTGGCAATTATCTGAGCCAGTGTCGAATGTTTGCCTCCGCGTCGGAACACGTACCGTTTCCAGTTGACAGTTTGTCGCTTTAACTGGTTGTTGATCGGATGCGATAGTTGCGAAAGTGATTATGAATTAGTTTTACTAGTAATATCCATCGGTATTGAGGTATTGAATTGTTCAGATTAGAAAATTTGTACTGAAATAAATTTATAGTATATTCGATGAAAAAATTTAGTAGTAAAAGATTGAATTTGAAATTATCAAATATTTTAAAGAAATCATTTTGTTTGTTTCAAATTAATTTTGAAATTTAATACTCGATTAAATAATGTTTTCAATCAAATATACACTTTCGGAAATTGAAACCTTTAGGCACACATGTAGAGATCGACCAAATGAGCAATTCGCTCATCATGGATACACGTATAGAGTGCTCGAGAATATGACAAGTATCTCTTATCTCTGCATAGTAAACTCCTTCAAATATCGATCAACAAGATTCTAAATCAACCTCTTAGAATATCCATAAAATATACGTACAATCGCTTCAAAGTACGTTTATTCGCAATTATATAAAAAATATACTATGGAAAAGTGGCCGCTTTGAAATTCTAAATTCTAAGAATATCATTGAGCATCAAGTACGTACTGCAAATGAACGTTTTTCTTTGGCGAACGTCGAAAATGAAATAGCGGTAAAGAACGGGGGGAAAAAAGTAAAATGAAACAAAAATAAAGGAACACATCGTATTCAAACAAGTCGAAATGAGACGTGGCTTGAAAAGCTGAAAAGCCTTATTTTTTCCCATTTGGCACGAGTCCTTTATTGTCGATCGATCACTATGCAAGACGGCGCTCTTTGTTTTATTTTCCTTTTACGCAAAAGCGCGCGAATCTAATTTGATTTTATTCATAAAATTGTATGGGGGAATAACACAGGAAACCTAAACTTGATCTATCTACCTATAAATCTTATATAGAACAAAAGATTAGAACGTTTCAGTAAACTATTATTTATTCAGGACAAAAGTAAATCCGAACGATTGATACAAGTCGAATAAACACGGACTTGTTTTGAGCGTTTCTGGCTGAAAGAAAACGGGAAATATAAAAACTGTATATAAATTTATACTATGGTTAACTAAGTGCTTTATTCACAAGACTTCTTTATTTATGATTATAAAAAGCCCTTCTGGAAAATTTCTAGGAAAACTGATATTTCATACAAACTTAATTTATAAATTCTGCAAAACTTAAAAGTACTTTCAATATTTTTTTAAAATTTATAATACAGAAAATTTTTAAAATTAATTCACATCGAATATTTTTTTTAGAAACAATTATGTTTTTTATGATAAACTTGAGTGACATTGATAAAATAAATTTTATTTTATCACAAAAATTAAAACAAGCTTTCAACACCTTCAGGCCGTAGCCGACCGCTGTCATCATCCGCGGTTGAAACGTCCCAGGTGTCACTTCAGAAATATAAACCACTGAGTTTCGGGTGGACAAAGAGATATCGTAAGCTGAAGGACTGATAAGCCTCTTATCGAAATAAACAATTCCACGATTTGTCATCACTTGAGAGGCGACGCGTTTTCAGGACTGTTACGTAGCTTGCGGTTTCAGCTGTCGTTTCGCAAATCGAGTCGGTTTACTAAGAAGAGAAGCTTCGAAAAGACTTATTTTTAGTGTTGTATTATTTCAAGACAATAGATTTGTTATAATCAAATCGAGATTCAATCGATGGTTCGATTACTGTATTTAAGGATAGTTTCGCCTTTGGGTCGTGTTCAATACATCATTGACGTGTTTTGAAATATAAAAGTGTTTGTGGATATGTTACAGTTTGAGTGTCCACTTCGTTTGTGTACGAACAAACTAGTCTGTTTATACACCTTCAACACAGCTCTAGTTCAATTGTTAGCGTGGTACCACAATTAAAGTTATCTGCACTCAGATAACGCTCTTATGCTAAATATCAATAAGGTGGAAATTTTTATGTCACTAATAATCCAGAAATACGCATAGTGTCTACCCGTCGTGTCATTTTGAACTTTGAGAGTTTGTTTTGAACACATTTTTACAACACAACCTAATCCATCCTAACCCAAGCATGATACTTATGACGTCTGTTTTTAATTTAGACGCAATTGTATGTAGGTAAAATTTGACAGTTGGCATTCAAACTAAAATCGATAGTTTGGGTATACTCAAACTAGTATGGGTATAAACAAACAAAAGTAAACACTTGAACAGATACATTGTATAAATAAAATTTAAAATCATCCACGTTTTTCAAAATATTGTGATCAGAAAATAACAAAAATCTTCCCATTCTGCTTCCCACAATCAACACAAGTTAGAATTCACAAAATAACAATCATTGTTCGCTCACATTCGAACGCTACACATAAAAAACCAATTACCACATCACTCCGCCCACAAGACAATTAAACTAAACACGAATCGAGAACCATCTCGCAATAAGGCGCTAGACAGAACCGTTAACCCCTCACCGACGGGCGCGATCCTTGATAACGAACGATCGACGATATGTTCCCGGGTACACACTCGCGAAAACACACGTGCGCCAACCCCGAAACCGTCGACGTTTATTGAAATTCTAATTTTAACCGAACCGCCGCCTCCTCGTACCAATTAACCGGTTGAATTGTCGTCTTGTTACCTGAGCTATCGATAAAAAGCGGGTTGCACGTCTGCGAGGCGCGGCGTAATCACGAAGATAGAAATCTACCATTTGTTTGAGGGAACACAACGTGACCTCTTGCTACCCTTGTGTCTATGTGTAATAAGTTGTCGTACGTGTGAGGGGTGGTCTCTCGGAAGTGGCTTTGTTGGTTGGAGGGTTTTAGTTTGATGCGGTTTTTCTTGTTGGAGTGATGAGATAGTTTTTTTTTAATGTTATGTGTATGTGTTTGAGCCTGAAATGGATATTATGATTTTTTTTATACAGGTGGGTCATTAAGTTAAGCGGATTTTAAAAAATCATAGAAAAAACTACAGAGCGTACGGAAGATAATTTTTATTTTTAGCAAAGTAGACACATGGGAGTTTTACTTTTGAAAATAAAATCACTGAGATGTGAGCCATCTTGGCGTACACACTCCTCGAATCTAAACTTCAGATTCGTGAAAACTCGCTGGCACATTGCTCGTAGGATAGCGGACATCTCCTCGCGAATGTTGTTTTTGATCTGGTCAATCGTCGTCGGTTTATTGGCTTCGTGGCTTTTAAGGTATCCCCAGAGAAAAAAATTCTGTAGCGTGAAATCTGGGCTCCGGGGAGGCCATGGAATATCCCCTCGTCGCGATATCGTTTACAACTGCTAAAGTCTCGTTGGATGTATGGGATGTCGCGCCATCTTGTTGAAACCAGGTCCTGCCGTTGTACGCTTCAAAATTATGCAGTTGTAGAAAGAAAAAGTTACGAAGCATTGCTGTGAAGCGATTAGGTTTTGAAATCCGTACGCCTTTTTGGCCCTTCGTGTATTACGCAATCAAATTTTTATGATGAAAATAAAAAAATATAAATATCGTGACGTATTCGATATTGTAATATACGAAATGTTTCAATCAAAATAAATTAATACTATGAAAAAAATTAACGTCATCGTGTTACATATGAAAAATTGATTTTTAAAATGAATTATTTATAAAATTTACGTTTATCAATTTCGTCATCTATTGGAATATATCAAAACTATTTTCAAATATAAAATTTATGGATCGATAAATTGAATTGTTTTAAATAAAGTAACATATTTGAAATTTAGTATTGTTGTAAAAAATTCTTTTATCGCATGGAGCTAATCTATTTTTTACGACAGTGTTTTATTTTTTATGGAGATCGTTACGATGTCTGTATTTAAAGAAAAAAGCGACATCTATCGTTGCAACAGTGAAAAAATAAATTTTGACTATAAATCGTCTTTTGGATTTATTGAGATTTTAGATTTAAATGTTAAATGAGAATATATTAGATACTAAAAACTTTAACGTTGAAATACGATCATGAAACTTTTTCCATGCGCACATCCATTCAGATTTAATTCAATAGAAGTGATTTTCAATAAAATTTAATACTACACGAAAATTAATTCGACTCGCCATTGTTTCAAATGCGTGTTTTGTTCGGATCTCATAATTCCAATGAACAATAACAAATTAGAGATCGAGGAAATTAATTTCGAATTGAGACGTTTTGTCCTTTCGAAAAACGGAACCGGAAAATAATACGACACCAGGACCCAAACCGTTTTCAAGCTTGAATTACGAAAGGAAAATGACTTTATCGAGTTTGATACGAAACGTGAGCCTACTATGGTCAGCCGATATTGAACACTAAAACGAACCTTTCATGCCTTTTTTAGGTAATTTTGAATATTAGATTCTATAATCAATACATTTCGAGATCATGGATTCACATTACTACGGATCTTAAAAGGAGTTTCATCGCAGCAAGACCCGACCTAATCACAAGTAAACCTTTCAAGACGTCAAACCCGGAAATTTGACATAGAACTGAGGTTATTGTTACGCAATTGCAGGGGTTGGGGAACGCTTTCGACCCCTGGGTTTTATTGCACACGAAAAGAGCGGTTCCTTTTCCTGTTTTTATTGCGGCGACAACGCAAAATTACACGCTTTTACCCGCCAACGATTTTTATAGTCGAATCAATGGACGCAATTAAAGGCGTACGAGCGATCTTTTCGTTTTTCGCTTCCCTTAATTTTTTTCCCTTTCGTACGTGTATACTTTTCGTGCCCTGAAAACGTATACATGAATCCCTTTTGTAGACCGAACGCCGCATTGTGCTGGAAAATTTATTCAACTACATAGAATTTCTGAGAACCGTGTGTGCATGTGGAACTATGGGTTTTTAAAGGCTTTTGTATTCGCAAGAATGGGTTGCACTTTCAGAGCTGCTTGCATCGCGTTGCCAAATTATTCCATAATGTGAGAGCTAATTCTTTATAAATAACAACCGACTTTTTATCCATTCTGTTTTCTACGAATATTAATAAGAGTGAAGATTTACGTTGTTTAAAAAGCTTGAAAATAGTATATTAATGAATTATTTTAAATAAACCATTATTATATTTTTGAATGAAAGTATTCTATTATATTCTTAGAAATAATGAATTCTTTCACTTACGCCGCTGAAAATTATAGCTGTAGGTATTCGCACTGCGTCAAAAAAATATATTTTCCTTCGAAAATTCTCAGTAAATCTAATTCGAGCCGCAAAGGACGCATAAAATACGAGACGGGTCTAATTGAAGGCGGAAAAACCGAATTGTGAAAGACACACATTTTCCCTTGAGATGAAAAAAAAATCATTAATTCATTGCGGTACGTCTTACAGCACCTCAGGGTAATCGCGCTGAGATAACACTCAGAAAACCATACCTGAAAATAATATTATGCTCCTTTGTATATATTTGTATATGTTTCGCAGCGTATTCACGTATGCACAATACAAAATGTGAAACTCGTTCATCTTATTTATAGAAAAAGCATTACGAATTTTCGCTCGACATACGAACAAAAAAAAACTGATTTATTTCGAAGCGCAAGAAATATAATATTTTTGTACCCACTCATACGGTATTTCTTTTTTTATATATTGATAATTAAATTTGCTGTTGGATTATTCGTAAATAGTATGAATTTCAAATATGATCAAATTAAATTACAATGATTTTGAGGTGCTTCATTTTTTTTTTTATTATAGACTCAAGATATTGTGCTTATAATGTAAAAATAATAAATTTTATTTTTTATAACAAAAATAATTTCCCATCACTTTCTCGGAAATCTATATTTAATATTTTTCAATATAGGACGAAAATAAAAAAAAAACGACACACATTTCAAACAAAACCTGATAAAAAAAAACCAAATTTATTTCTATCGTATTCAAAAATATTATACTAAATCCATCCACCGATCAGTCATTTATCCGAAAATATCACATTTTGAACCCACCTCTTTATAAATAACAAGTCTTCGCGCAAGCAACTCAAAAACGACCGGAATATTCGTCGAAGATACACACACTCGTCGGTATAGGGGGTTGAAGTTGCGACGTGTGTAAAAGTCAAATTCATGCTTACCATATGTAAAATGGGATTGACGTGACGGGGATGAATAAATGTATGAGTTCGGCGCTCACGCAACGACTTTAACGAATAACAATCAAACGAGCTTCGGAAAATTCGCGAAAGACTGACGAACATTGCGGCCGCTAAAAGAGGTTTTTTCCGCGCCGCGGTGGGAAGTGGAAAATTCTGGGAAAATGCGCCCCGATCGGATTTTTCCGCGTTTAGTCGGATGAAATTTTTAACGGGGTTTTTTTCGAAACTGTAGGTGTACAAAATCCGGTTCGTGGGTGTGCGTTTTTTTCGTGATTTTCGAAGTGAAACAATATCGTGTATACTCTGAAGTAAAGTTCGAATTTTCACTGTATAAATTTGCATGGTTGAAAAAATATGAGTTGCGATACGATTTTCGCGCCGATGAAAATTAAAAAGGTGTTGTTTCGTAAAATTTTTATATATTTTTTCACATCGATGTGAAAAATTTGAACTATTCAAAACCAATCATGAAATATATTTTAAAATCTAATAGTGCATTTTAACAAAGTATAATATTATATTTCACAAACTTTTTTATATTTGATTAATTAAACTGCAACGCGATTATCATCTAGAAAATACTCATTATAATAATTTTCTCGTATTTTATAAGGCCCTCCTTACATATACTTAATATTTTATTCATGAAATAAAACATCCACGTAAATACGAAACCGATAATTGTAATTATATGAACGGATACTCTTAATTAAAATTCGATTCCGTAACGAGATTATTCATAAAGGAAATTAGATTAATTACGAAATTCGCACGCAACGTATTAGAAACGTGCGATGCTTATACAAACTCCCGATTTTTAAAACCACCACACTAAAAACAATTTTATATCAAAAGCAAACGTATATTCTCGATTAACAAACTCCTTCGTCTCACTCGCACCGAACTGCACACATCGACTGACGCAATCGACACAAAAGTAAAATACAGATCCTAGATAGGATCGCGAAGGGAACATACATACGAAAATCGATAAATGCACTATCATTCGCACTTTCTAACAAAATTTCCAACATTATCGCATAATATATGTCATTATGTCAACGCGAACTTGCCGCAATCTCTGCCGCAATCCAGTCCGACGCAATAAAAAAGGTCAATACGTGCACATGTGAACCGGACGAATGTCGAAGATCTGGCCGATCCAGTACAGTCATGATTGCCATAACATAAAGTCATGATTGCCATAACATAAAGTCATGATTAATCCGATTCAGTTCAGTAGGTGTGGCGAGAAAGTTTTAGCCGCCATGCATGCATATTGCGAGCGTCCAATTATTTTTTATTGACCGCCATATTTGCGACCGTCTGGTGTTATGCAAAGATTATTATAATGTCCGATTATCTTTGGACGGCGGTTATCGTGTTTTTTTTGCGGTCTTATTATACGTTTGAAGACACTTTGTCGTTTAA
This sequence comes from Hydropsyche betteni, assembly GCA_028571205.2. Taxonomy (NCBI): domain Eukaryota; kingdom Metazoa; phylum Arthropoda; class Insecta; order Trichoptera; family Hydropsychidae; genus Hydropsyche; species Hydropsyche betteni. The sequence goes on from JAOXNN020000004.1 coordinate 10,086,247, forward strand.
TATAACAGGTTTATTCAATTAATTCGTGCGTATTAATAAGTGAATAGAATTGGAAATGAATTCGAAAGGCGATTGTTTCAGTTTCCGTTTTATGCGCGGTTTGGTCAATTATTTTTTATGTTTGGATGTAATTAGATTTTTTTTCGATTACGTAAATCAATTATAATTTTTTTCAAATATTTATTATATCAATAAGGTAATGATATAATTTTGATATGCAGGAAGAAAGAACTCTTTAGAAAATTTGTTCGAAGGTGAACATCGGGAAATTTTTGCGTTGATAAAATTAAATCGATCGCAATTTAAGCTGACAGTTGATTTTCAATTAAAAATAAACTTAATGGAGCATCAAAAGTTATAAATGCATTTTTTTCTAGTTATTAATCTGTATAGAAAGTCTTACGAGCGAAAGTGGCCGTTAGGACTCTTCCATTTTCACACGGCAGACGAATCGAGGGAGTTTTTAATTAAAACAACAATACAATATAACGGTTTTCCTTTAAGTGTAACGACCATAACGCCGCCCATAATCTGCGTGTAATGGAATCGGGAATGTAGGGTCGTTTTTAAAATTGCCGACGATTCGAAAAAATCGTTAGTTTTTCCTCGGCTTTTTCGAGTTTTTTTTTCGCCCGCGAACGGTCGTTAGCGTGCTCTCGGTATTAAAATGTTAATTGCTCTCTTTCTGATTTTGATTGATGATCTTTTTGCAGGGGGAGTTTGTGGGAAAATTGAAAATATGCAATGACTTTAAAGGCTGTTGAGTTTTATAGAATGTCTATTCTTCAAATACTCAATTATATCTATAAAAGTTATGCTTCATTGTTATTATATTCAAATGATATTTAGTCCTATTTCGGTCTCTGATAATTATATTATTATCATTGAATTATATAAAAATGATTTGTAATTAAATATTTTTATAAAATTTAATAGATAATTGAGCATTTTATGGTTTCCGTGCAATTTCCTTTTCCTTGTAATTCATGATTCATTTTTTCTGAAACAAGCCACACAAAACTACATCGCAAACCCGAGAGGATTAGTTTCTCGCTAATAAACTACAATCTAAAGAATATTTTTATTTTAAAAATGACTCAAATTAATAAATAGAACACTAAATACTTAGTTTATTGCAGATCTTGAGAACGATATGGCATTACGGATTGCTACTATGTAAAAAGCAAGCAGACACGAATTACGTTTGCGACAATAATTGTAATTAGAAATAACATGTTTCAAATAAGAACAAAATTAATTCGAGTTGATTTTACATACGTTAACAAACAAACAATTAAAAACGAATCAAAGAAACGTTGATTGATCTCGAACGGACAGTCACTGATAAGTCAAAATGCCTTCCGACATAATGACACATAGCTCATTAATGCATGTGATTTATTCAAATTGTACGTCAGTCGGTATAAATTATAAAAAAAATAACACAGGCAAACGATGTGAATGAAAAAATGCACAATGACTGCGCACTCGTAATAAATTTTATTGTTACACGATCACGCGCAGTACCCTCAGGCTCGAAGAGAAAATTGTTTTGCCGCGAATTGTTGTTTAAATAACAAAAGTGACGGTTTTTATCCGGTCGGTAAGTTGCGCGCGTTTATCAAAAATGCCTCCAGGCTTTTTTTAAGTATGAAAAAAAAACGATGAATTTATGCGGTGTGAGCATCTATAACGGATGTGTGCAATATGCGGAGTTGAAAAACCTTGCTACAATTAGGATTGCTTGTGTAATAATCAGCGTATAATTTATCAATTCAAAGTATACTATACTTATTTGAATTGATCTTTGGATATTAAGTAACATTTCAACTGATACAATCAATATCATAACAGAAACACAATTGTTGTACGTGATCATTTCATTTCATAATTACATCAAAATTATAGCTTCAACAATAGAATTATCTACAACAACACAATTTTACTATATTATAAAAAGCAATTCTAACATTTTATATTTAAAAAAATATATATTTCTACAGGAAAACCTTCACCGCACGCGCGAACATTAATTTTTACGCATTTTCACGTAAAAGAGCCGTCGAAGCGTGCAAAATCGAACGACGACATATTAAAATATTACGGCTCGAGTCAAAACGCTTTGTATGCCCGGCTTTACACGTGTCGACATTTTCGAAACGTCAGTCAAACGGGACCCGGCGCTTTCTCATCGCGAATCGCGTGGTGTGTTTGCTTTAACGGGCGATGATGATATCGTCGGAAGTGGCTGGGAAAAAAGGGAAGAGAAAATATCGTCCCTCGCAAAAGTGGATAAATATTTCGCGTCTCGGCGAAATTTCCATTCAAGTCAATCTTGCGAAATTTTCGCCGCGGAAAGAGGTCCATTAGCTGCATACGACGTTAGTGGGTGAGAATGTGCAGTCGATACGTGAATTTTGTTTTTAAAAATATTCAACATTATATAATCATTAAAAATTATTTTCAAATGCGGCGCGTATTGGCAATCGTGCTAATTATACGCAGCTTCTCGCTTTTGTGCTTAATTGAAATTTGTATAATGACCGTTTCGTAAAATTAACATAAGCGATTCAAAATATTCTTCACATTTCGACACGCAGACAAATTACGATAAAAAAAAATTCTCGAGAGCAAAATCTAACACTGTCGACTAAAACGCCAATTATTCCCCAAAAAGACACAGAACCCACACATAAATTACAATGTATATAAGCACCTATAATATGGATGGAGTAGAGAGAAAGAGAGTCGATTGTTCGACGGTGTAATTAGTGTCAGAGAAGAAATGATCGCCACTCGGGGAATATGTCCACTCGATCCTTTTGCCACTTCTGGGCGAGAGAAAACTTCTCTTTTTCAAAAGGGAGAAAAAGAATAAAGTTCTCCTCTCACTTTTCTCATACTTTTCGCGTGGCGGTCCCTCGTTCTGCGAAAAGGACGGCTCCTCATTAGTCGGAGGCTCGAAAAGTCGAATATTATCGCGTGGACGTTTGGTCCTTCGTCGTGGAAACTCCTCGTTTCGACGCCATTCAAAAGCTGGCGATTGTGACGAATGTCGTATGCCTTTTGTGCGTGTCGCATAATAAAAGCGTGTAAATTGAGAAGGGTTTCGTATGAAGGATTCATTTGTGATGTGGAAAAATTGTGCTCGTTGAGCTTGCAAGCGGCGACGTTCTTGTGTGATAAAGTTTCTCAATCCGTGCTTTATGCTGTTGAAATATGTAGTGTCTATTTTGCAAATATGGTATTGCTGAAAATGTCAAAAAAATTCAAGATAATATATGTATGCTTGATAGTGATAGTATCATTGAATTGGAATCCATCGAATTTTCAAAAAAATATATTCTATTAAATAAATCATTAAAGTTAATATACGAATAATCCTTCTAAGATTAAAACATTAAAATTAAAAAAAATGTTAATCAGAAGCTATAATTTTTTTTTACTATATAATAAACAGCTAATTGTTAGTTTCAATATGAAAAAAATCGTAAAATTTCGGCTAATTTTTATTCGTATCACAAATCTACGAAATCGTCACGTTATAATAGCACCATTCTAACATTTTAATTGAAATACGTTCGAATTTAGAAGGCCCGACCGCCTTAAGGGAAAAACACTGTAGTTTAACGGCGCCGTATATTGGATTTGCGACTTTTCAGACTTTTCAGAACGGGTCTCGGCTGAAATTTCACGAGCCGCCGCGGATTAAAAACGTATAAAGAAAACAACCGAATTCAATTACGTCGGATAATGTTATCGGCTAACGAATTAAACGGCGCGTTAATTCGAATATTTTCGCGGACCGTTCGCAAATTTTCGCCTACGCACCGATAACCGCTCATTATGAAGGATAATAATTAAAGATGTTTCGGCGCGAAATTTTAGTAAGGACCCTCGCAGCTGTAGAGCACGCCTATATAAGGATTGAATATAAAGTAGGCATTAAAGTCAACCTCCCGATAGATAGGACGAAAATAATGTTGAATCAATTTTGGTACCTACGCCCAGGCCGGAAAAATGTAAATGCGGCCTGAAAACTTTCAGATATCTCTCGAACGAATGTTTATGTAGGGATTGAACGGACGTGAAAGGAAGCTTAAAAGATAAAGAATGAAACGGGGGAATCCCCTACCCACTGGTGTCGATATATTTTCTAGGAAGCATTTCTTAGGACGACAAAATAAAAGCGAAATGTGCGTACACAAATGTAAGTGTATAATAATATGAAATAATCGTCTTTTGTATCGCTTCGATTGCTATGGCAAATTACATTGAATCGGTGCTGTTAAAGAACGTTCTCTTACGGTTTTTTTTCTATGCTGCAATTCTAATACTGTTCTTTAGATTTACTAACAATGAAAGTGATAAAAATTTATTAAAAAAGCAATCAAGTAGTATTGGAATGTGCACGTTATCGTGAAAGTTCAACGTCGGAGATTGCTGTCAACTATCGGTGAATGAATATAAGTGAAAAGTTCATATCACATTTTCTGAAATAAAAACGACATAAAACTGAAAGATCTTATCGAACGACCCATTATTTTTGGCACCAATAATATTTTACATATACCATGCATATAATAAAAAACATTAAAGAACGCGATGACTGCAATTTCCTCAAAATTTATGGTATTAACAACTTAAACATCAACAGTTCATATTAAACGACTCTTTTCACTTTCTCGAAAGTGACAGCGATTAATTATGTTTGTCCATTGCACCATACCGATCAGAAAGATGACAAAGATAAGTCGAACGTCCATTATCTCAAAACATCTGTTCAATATCACATAGCAAACTATACATTACACTGAAAGCGCTTTCGAACACCACAATGCAAAGTCTTCCGCAATCATACAGATTCGACGAAATTAATTAAAACACCCATTACAATCCAGCCTTTCTTATGGGAAGAAAGTGGTATGCGACACTTGTGAGTTTAAAACCCGTAACACTGTGCAATCTCTCGGGAGACAATTTCGCCGAAAAGTGATTCGCGTTCGCATAACGAGAGTGCCAAATTGCTCGACGCATACATGCAAAATATTACGCGAGCCTCGCAAATAAAATGTGAACGTTCGAAAGAAAGGCGATGATACTTTCCGACCGGCGTGTACTTTTACCGATCGAGAGTGTATCAGAGCACCTGTTTCGCCGGTGAGAGACCTCGTCGATCATCGGACATCGGGAGGCTACTTTGCGCCAGGTCGTTGTGTAATTCTGTCGGTGAAGAAAGGCGGTGAAAAAGTTGAAGACTTGCAGACGTTTCTTTTTGTTAATTGAATGCGATTTTGGTCTTGAGTACTATCGAATATTTGTGCATTTGAGTAATTTTTAATAAAAGAAATCGGATTTATTAATCGCTTTTTGGATAATTGAGACTTGCTCATTTTTAAAATCAATATAACAAGTATTAGTCAATTATTAAGAAACTAGTAAATAATAAATCAGTATTGATTCGATTAAATTTATGTTGCAAATCAACGTTTTACGTGATGATAAAATTTTGATCGCTTCAGTTGCCTTTGGCTATAACGAGACGTTAATTAACGTTAACGAGGTTTTCAACTAGAATTTATACTTTAATTTTTTTCAGACATAAATTTTGACTTACAGATTTAAGACTGTCTAATATAAAAATCGATACGCACGCTCATAATTTTGATGCTTCTATCGATATGCCTATTAATGAGCCCGATATAAAACTCTCTACGATTTACGATGGAAAAGAGATTACGAAAAACCTTGCCTACTATATATAAAAAATACAAATTTAAAAACGTTCATCAGTCAACGGAGAGCGTAACTTGTGTCATTTCGAACAAGTGCTAAAATGAAAAATCGATTCGGATTAAAAGAAAAGAATGACAGATCGAGAGGCGGGATTTTCAAAAGAGTTCGAAAAAAGAAAAATCACGTTTAAATATTGTGAAAAAAAAACATTGCACTTGATTTATGAACGAATTCCGGTGACCGGGTTCGAAGAAAGTGATCTACTAGCCGGAGGCTTTATAATATAATACGTATTATACGGCACGTTTTCGATACGATTTCGCAACCGAAATTATTACGAATTCGATTTAAAGTACAATTAAAAAATGGCAAAAATAAAAATATCAACTGCGGTTCGGTCTGTTGTTATTACTGTTGCGCAATACGCTTAGATAGTTCAGTGGTTTTTATTGGTTTCGCGCGCTTTTTAATAGATCGCTTCTGTCGTTTGCCAAAGCTTTCGAAATAATGGCGAATCGCGTGCAAAACGTCGAAAACATGCTTTTTCGAATAGTCTTTTTTTGTTTTTGTGCTACGTTTTCGCAAGTGCCAATTAAAATCGAATGATTTGTACGACACGATACGAAAATATGGCGTTATAATGTGGTCAATTATTACACTACTTTTTTTTACATAGAATACACTTCTCAAATCATTATCGAGTGTAATTTATCATTTTCTCGTAGTTGAAATAATAGCGAACAATTAAGTTTTCTTTTTGATATAACAAAATGAAAAATAACTTTTTTTTTTTTTGAAACGTACGATATTTTTCAACGTACGTTCCCACGAAATTTAAAATGTTTTTATATATTATGCATTCCCAAATTTTAATGTTTCCTATTCGAATAAACTTTAATAAGTGCGCCATTTCTAATTTAAAGTTTGTTTAGCGCACGCATATATATTTATTGGCGTAAAACATACACATTTCGAAATCGGTGATAAATGCGGTCGAAGTTAGTCAAACCGGCAAAATATGATATCTAGATGTTACCAAGATGACAAGTTGTACGGACGACAGTTCAAGTTATACACGCGAAGAACGCAAATTGTTGGGAAAAGTCCATTCGCCAAGTTTATTTGGTACACTTTTACGCAATATCTCATACACTGTCTTAAAAGACATTATCTATTGTGTTGAAAGGGGCTCACTTTTGAACAAATGGTTTTGTGATGTGATACTATATTTATTCGCATAAAGAGCAATATTTATTATTTATTGTAAGCAACAAAATTCATCACTCACATGTTGCAAATCAAATGAATTGTGTGTCAAGCGACGTTCCAATCTTTTTCCCACCTCGTGTGCCGAAAACAGGATGCAATAAATAAGTTGTTTAGTAATAATATATTCCCGCCGATGTCCGGTCAATAAGTGACAATTTATCGGCGGTTACGCAAAAAACTAGCACATTTGAAATCGTTTTCCGAAGAAAAACGATTCTTTCGAAAGTCAAACGGAAAAGAAAGGTTCTTATTGTTTGGACGGAACGTCATTGAGAACACATAATAATGACGTTCCCGTCCATTATGCGAGAACGTTTGAAAAAATATCGAGAAGGAAATTAAAACGATCACATCGACATTGAGATCGTCATGGTGATGAATTGGCACATTTTTTTATTCGTTATAAAATTTTTGAAATACCTACTTCAACGGAACAATTAATGTACGAAAATAGTCGGTTCATAATAATAAGTTCGCATGTAGGCGTGACTCTAATTGGGCGATTTATACACATTGTGATTTGTGTGTATAGATATTTCGGCGTGTTGAATAACTGATTGTGAAAAATTTGATAACTTTATTTTAATAGAAAAAGAAAAAAGTGTGGATTTATGACGCATTTGTGCGAACGTAACAATCACGTTAATTCGCCTATTGAATCACGCGATATGGCAATTGTCGTTAGAGGTGTCTAATCAGATATAAAATAATTTCGGGGGATATTTAAAAGTATTTATTTTTTCCGTATAAATATTTTATATTAAAAATATATTTTAAATGTTCAATATTCAAGTGAAAAGATTTCCCGGCGCGGAATAATATTTTTATTCATCGTCGTATATTATATCATATGCATTGCGAACAAACTTAGTTGAACGAAAAGAAATATTTTCATTCTTATTCTCACAACATTATACGTTCGAAAATTTCCTTTTTTAACGCGAGCCAGATGGGAAAAATATCGGAATATTCACGCTCAGCTTCATACGTGAAAAAGCCATTTTTCACAGACCAACCCGACTTTTGCGACACGGCGACGATATGTCTATAAAAATTAAAACCGTGTAGAGAGATCGTATCTCGTTATAAAGGGCAATCCGAATTATGGTAATACAATGACCACAGGCATTTCGCGGTCCAGTGCTCAAAGTAATAATCGCAAGTTCACCGGGATAAAGCTTATTACCTCGAGAGGTCGGACCGTTGTTATACTTAAATGGGATGGTATCCGAATAGAAATCGCCCTTATCATTCATATTAGGTCGAATCGTAACTTTGGATTCGGACCGCGATTGTCGCATATATACGTTGCTAAAGTGTTGGAAGTGTGCCGCGGTGCAAATCGAAAAAAGTTCGTATTGTCAAGGGGAAGCTCGGGAACAATTTGGCGCAATCGAAGCAAGAAAGTTCGGTTTCAACTTTAGTCCGGGTGCAATCCGGCTGCACGAATTAACTCCTATAGTATGTATTCAGATGGTTATCTTTTTACGATTTTGGCTTGAATAGTAAAATATTTCTCCATGTGTTGTAAAATAATTAACATAATTGCACTCGAATTATTTTCGATATAAAAATTGTTAGATAAACATCTTTGAAAGGTAGTTAATCATAGTGAATGTAGTAAAATAATTTGAACCTAATCGTAGCGATTAGTTTGATTTTAAAGTGAACGGAGTTCACTATCAATAAATAAAGCTTAAAGCAGTTGGTTTGTCAAATTATATATTTTTGCAAGTTGATGTATTACTACCGAAAAACAGTCAGAACTTCAATCCACAACGCAAAAATACACATACATACGTTCATAATTAACAATCGATTCTTCAAAAATACCAATCGCGATTCGAATCCAGCATGAAATTGACCGAAAGTGCTCGACGCAATTTATTGTTTCATAATGCGACGTGTCGCGTCGATCCCTTTTCACTCGTTCGCCCGAAAGTTGCGCCACTCGTCCCGTCGAGTGGTTTTCGGCGAAAATTTGCCTGAAACTTGAAACGGACGTCCTACACATATTTTATAGGGCATATGGTGCAGAGATGCGTATGCTGTATAGCTTAACAAGGGCAGAAAGAGAGACGCTTTCGAGTCATTAAGGAGTGACTCTTAACTTTACCGCGCGCGCCGCCGTACAAAAGGCTCTTCTCGTTTTGCCGGCTTTTTTACGTGCTTTAGATAGGAAAAATCGACTGAAGGACCATTACTAAAAATAATAATCGAACGATGTCAGAGAATTGAATTTTTTGTGTATGATAATGCTAAAATAATATTATTGAGTTTAATCCGAGCGGTGTTTTTTTTCATTTGGTTCATTATTGAATTTTATATTAAAAAAATGTCGTTTAACTTAATTGAAGTTGAAAACATGTCTTTAGGTTAAAATAAGCAGTCGCTGACTGAGTTTAACTAGCAAATGAACGAATTACGTGATTAACTAATATAAATTCATACAACATAATAAACGCAACCGCACATAATTGCACCGCTTAATTTATTGCGATTGCACTACTTTTACAGCAGTGATTAATTACGAGGGTTTTTTTTATAACAAAAGCCGTAATGCCTGGAAATTTATTAAGCTGCATTGTTTTTAAACACGATGCGGAGCTGAAAAGTTAATATAACATCCTTCATAACACCCGTTGTAGAGTTTAAAACGATTTAAAAATAACATCATTATACCATCTTTATGCGAGAACCGTCTAGTTTCCATTATACAAAACAGTTTTTCAAAATGGATTTCCATTAATCTCTCTACTTATCCGACACTACCCTTGTACTTTAAAATATGGACTCTAAACGGGCATAGGACAGGATTTGAAAAAGGTGTGAATTATGTTGTGTGCTAAGCGAGCCAGCAGCCTGGGCTCTATATTTACAGCCAGATAGCATTTATTAATTAAAGTACCAGTATATGGGTATGCATATGTGCTTGTGAGCATGCTCTCTAGCCGTTGTGACACGGGGCCATATTTGCATAGGTGCTCTGTAGGCAATCTATTTGCGAATAGCTTTACGCCCCTCTTTAGTGAAAACCTTCCCTGTATATAATTTTATACCAAGGTAAGGACGCGAGGGTGGAAACGCGCAATTTTTAAAATGTTTTCTAAAGGAATAGTGGGTTTTGGGAAATGGGCGTTTTCTTTTTCGATTATTGTTGTGTTGAGGTATTAAAAAATTAAGATGTTTATTATATTTGAAGTGATGTATAATATTCGTTTCGCTTCGCTTGGAACTAAAAGTTTGAAATTTTAATCCGATTATATGCTACTCTGGAAAATAAAGCTTTTTTAATTCTTTAGTCTTAAAATACGTGTCTTGCTCTTTTATTTAATTATATTAACTTTTGAGAAAAATTATAAACAATTTCACAATCTAAAAATAAAAAAATATATATTTTTTAAGAAGAATCTTTTGAAACATAAAATACTAACAATAAGTAAATAAACTCAGTTTTTCACAACATAAAAAAAAAAGATTTAAAATTATAATTCGTATACCAAACAACTATTATATAATAGTGAAAAATTATTAAATCCACGCATAATACGAATTCGTAAAGCGTGTTAAGTTAATTACAAGTGCACATAAAACAAACACATGGCGAGTGAGACATGTTAAAATTCATTTTGTGATCTGTTAATTTGAACTGTGTTGTTGTTAATATTTTCGGCGGATGCCATAATGCTCCGAATATATAATACCCGTATAAAGAATGTACATATGAGGTATGTGAAAGCGAAATTCGTATAATAAACGAAGAGAGCTGTAATTATTATGATCCCGCGAATTTCCATTACACCGGTATGTAACGTGTCGGGTCCTTTTGCGGCATGATTACGAAATTTATTAAGATTTTTTTTCTATTTTTATGCGCTGCGAATAATGTGAAATTTATTTGTGTATTAATGTAAAAGAGGATCGATGTTCAAAAGTTGTTCTTTAGTGGTGCTCGAAAAAAATACGTCGAGATTCAAATTTTAAATATTCACTCTTCGACATATTTAATGTCATTACTAAAACGTGTTGAAATGTGATACAGTACTATCAAAGATCAGATAGAAATTCAATTTTTCTTTCCAGCATCTCACGTTTTTATCTTTATCCGTTTTACACGTTTCGTAATATGTGCGCGAAAAAAATACGGCAAAATAAAAGATATTTAGTTACACAAAAGAAGGAAAAATTCAATAAAGTAGAAAAAAAAATTGTAGTTTACTTTCTCATTTCAAATAATTCATGTTTGACTCCGTCGATGTCAGCATACATATTTCGAGCAAGGACACATAAAAAATAATTTCCTCAAATTTAGACAAGTAGGATTCATGTTCATGTCAAAGATTCTCTAACTTTTCATCTAAATATTTTTTTTAATTTATTTAAACTAGATCAGTATTTAAAATTTTACAACCACACAATAATAATAACAAAACTTCGTATTCACATAACGAAACTCGTATAAATTTACTGAACATCATATCAAAAGCGATCTACAATTTGAGAACCATCAATCCGGAAGGGGTTGGATTTCTCAACGACATCCCCGAAGAACCTTGTCCCAGTTTGTTTTGTGTTCCGCGAAAGGGCGTATATCATCGAACAATGGCTAAGGACGAGCGAACACACCATAAAGTGAGTCTACCACCCACGACACGCACCGCCATATAAAGGAAGTGTGCAAATTCCGCGACAATAATACGCGTATCGCGCATCTCCCGTCTCGGCGAGAATTCTCGCCGAGACGAGAACGCCGCTTTCAGCTCTCGTCGTCCGTGTGTTGTTGAATACACATCCTCGAGCGATTATCGACTGCTCGAAATTAACACGCGCTCGGCGTCCTGTGAAGCCTTCATTATACGCAGCGCGACAATTGATGACGTGACATCGAAATTTAGTACGCGTGTTGTCTATTGCGAGTCGAGAATATAATGTGTGATCAACGTGTTGAATCGTGAATGTCAAGTGTGGAAAATTTTAAGCTTCCCGATTATATTCGATGTGGATCGTTAGATGAAAATGTTTTTGAATAGTTAAAATTTCAAATCAATATTCGGTTGTTTTATCTCTATCCCCTATTATGTATATAATAGCGGATTTCTGTGTGTGTGTTCGTGTGTACGTGTATTCGTCTGTTAGATGACGCTCGTGACTTAACAGTAAACGTCTATAATATGATGCTTATTACATACTGCTTCTGGCTTTGCCTATATGTCGTATTTGTGAAAATAATAAATGAACTGGTTGTTTTAATTAAATATAAAATATTCAAATCGAGTACGGGCATCTATATATACTATTATCACTACTAGTAAATAGGCCCGATGTTAATAACATCGGCTGTGGTTTTGTTAAGAAACAGAAAACGATAAAATGTGAAAACTCGATTGTG
>JAOXNN020000004.1:10100455-10133971 GCA_028571205.2 Hydropsyche betteni
CACACGGTGTGCAAGTAGTAGACACGTACGGACATTTGGCCTAAAGGAATATGCATCAGCCAATGAGCCAGCAGACATACCATATCACTGCACTCTTTTTACTCTGAGTGCTCATAACGTCAACGCTATGCCACACCCACCAAGAGCGTGAGGAAATTGCCAGTGGCCCTGCGGGAGTTGCCATGAATGCGGATACACTTACGACTGCCACATGTGCAGTTTCTTCCAGCACAGGAACAGAAGAGTACAATGCACTCTTCTCACAGCTTACCCTTGTGCAGGAAGAATTAGAGCGCCAATATAGACAAAAGAAAGCGGTGCCGCAGCCAGCCACCCCGCAAGGCACCAACACCCAGGCAACTCCCAGCACTGGAGCGCCACAAACGCCACCTGTGCAACTTGTGAATTTCATTGCTGAAAGTATCCGCATTCAGGCGCTGGACAAAGCCCGCACCTTATACTGTGCAGCAGAAGGCCAGCACAGCCTTGCGACTCGGCTAGGCAAGGCAGTGCTGGCAGGCTCTGTTATGGGTGTACCGGCACGGCTGCTGCATTGGCAACGCCTGCTCAAGCAATCCACCCCGCCGCAACACCTTGGGGGAAAGTCCTTTACCCGCGTGTGCCAGGCTTTTTCCGAAAAAGGCATGGAAGGCGTGGATGCCCTGCTGGCCACTACTGAACTCAGCCCAGACATGCAGGCCAATGCGTACACAGCCCTGGCCCGTCACTTGCAAGATTCAGCCCCGGCCCAAACTGCTCATTTTGCCGAGCAGGCCTACCTCACTGATCCACGGCCCTATCGCCTTAAATGGTTGGTCTTTCGCCAATTTGCAGCGGGACTATTTCTTGAAGCCGAAGCAACTCTTTCTTTAGTGCCGCAAGATACACCCTTCAATGACTCTGAACAGCGGTTGGCTGTACGTGTTCAAAAAAAAGGGGAAGCTGTGCGCCTAGCCCAGGCCAAAGCCATTGAAAAAAAACTGACATTTACCAACCCACTGGCGGAACAGCAATTAGCGGCCATGACCAAAGAGCATGCCGCCCTGAAAACAGCGCACAGCGCATTGCAGGCTGAACACAGCGCAGTGCAGACTGAACACAGCGCATTGCAGGCTGAACACAGCTCATTGCAGGCTGAACACAGCGCATTGCAGGCTGAACACAGCGCAGTGCAGGCAAACAACACTGCCTTGCAACAAGAAAACCACACCTTGAATGAAAAGCACACTGACCTGCTCCACCAACTTACAGAACAACAGGCAGCGGCCCTGTATGCCGGAAAAATGCACATTCAGGCGGAGCAGGAAAAACAGGCGCTGGCCTTACAGGTGCAGCAACTGGAAGCCCACAATGCGGCCTATGACAACAAATTTGATACCATGCTGCAAAGCCTGTACACCTTGTCCTCCCAACAGGCTACAGCCCTCAAGGCCCAGGAACAGCACGTTAAAGAAGAATTTCTTACCCAAAGAAAGTGGATAAACAACCATCTCACCAGCCAACTCAACATAACCCGGTTGCAGCTTGAGGCCTCCCGCAGCATACACCATTTTTTTGCCACAGGCACACTGCCGTTTACCCTGCCCTTTGGCACCAACAACTGGCCTGTCAAACCTGACTTCTGCTTGCTCTTGCTCAAGCAGATAGCCCAGGGGCAGTATGACCTTATCATTGAATTTGGCTCTGGCATTTCCACAGTTATCATGGCCCTGGCCATTGCCAAACTCCAGCGCCTGCACCCCGAACAACTTGCCCCTGCCCTTGTTTCCTTTGACCACCTGGAACAGTACTTTACCATAACGCAGAATCTGTTGAGCGAACACAAGGTTGATTCCTTGGTAGACCTTACACTTGCTCCCCTGCAAGACTACCAGGCCCCCAATGGCACTATGTATCCGTATTATGATTGCGCCTCAACGCTTGCCAGCCTTGCGCAGCAGTACCCCGGTAACTGCAGGATTATGGCTGTCATTGATGGCCCCCCTGCCGCTACAGGGCCGTATGCCCGCTACCCGGCAGCACCTATGCTACTGCAAGCCTTCCCCACAGCCCAAATAGATTTCATTCTTGATGATTACAGCCGCACCGATGAAAAAGAAATAGCCACCATGTGGCAAGAGCATTTTACACAAACTGGTCAATTATCACACAGCGCCCCTATAATGCTTGAAAAAGAAGCATGTATTATCAGAACGTTCCCTCTACCAACGGTGTAAGTCTAGGGTGTAAACCTCTTTTTCAACATGTCACTCTGCTTTTCATACCCTGTTTTCCCCATCACCATTGATATGTTTTTATTCCCTACCTATCAAGAAGGAGACATTCATGAATACCTCGGTAGTACAGCAAGCAGCTCAGTATTATTTACAGGGAAACTATCATGCAGCCTTGCGCGCATACGAGCTACTGGCAGAACGTCTTGGGCACTCCTTCTTTGCCTGTAACATTGCGCTGTGCAAAGCAAAAATGCACACAGGCGCAGCAGCAGAAGAAGCAAGCGCTCTGCCAGCAGCAAGCAATCAGCAAAATGCGCAACCAGCATCTTTTTATACATATGACCCATCTTTTGTCTTCAATGAACGCACCTGCGCACAGCCTCATGCGCTTTGTGAACAAATTGTCAAGCTTGCAAAAGGACTGCCCCAAAGCAATGGTTCGCATTTCTGCAAAAAAATACCACTGCGTGTTGCCATCATCACTGACGTGTATATGTTCAATTTTTATAAAGACGTATTTGAAGAAATTCATTACCTTACACCAGATAACTATGCAGAACTCATAGAAAAACAACAGTTTGATATGTTCCTCTATGTTTCTTGTTGGCAAGGCATCAGTGATAATGAATGGAGAGGTATTAAGTACAATGAAACTAAGGGCAAAATTTTTGATACCATTCTCGATACATTACGCGCTAAAGGGACAAAGCTTGTATTCCAAACAATAGAAGACCCTAGCAATTTTGACTACTTCTTGCCCATAGCCTTGAAGTTTGACTATATCTTCACCAGCGACACGGACATGATTGCCCACTATAAAGCAGCCTGTGGGCATAATCAGGTTTATTACTGCGAATATGGTGCTAACCCCCATATACATAATCCTATAGGGTGCAGGCACTATCTTATCAACGCAGCATTTTTTGCAGGCTCCTGGGCACATAGATACGGTGAACGCTGCCACGACATGACAGTTCTCTTTCACTCTATCTTAGAAGCAAACGGCAAGCTTATCATTGCAGACCGTAACCTGAACAGCAAAGATAAACAGTTGCGCTATCCAGATGAATTTTTGGGGTTTTGCATTCCTCCCCTGGACCACCTCACCCTGCAAGCCGCGCATAAGTTATTCCGCTACAACCTTAACTTGAACTCAATAAAAGATAGCCCAACCATGTGTGCCATGCGCGTTTACGAAATGCAGGCCATGGGGGTTGGCATTTACTCAAACTATGCAAAGTCGGTTTTCAACACATTTCCCGAAATACGCATTGTTCCCTGGAAAGAATCACTCTCCATGGATTTTTTACCAGAGGAAACATTGGAAGAATACAGAAACAAAATGGTACAAGTTAGGCACATCATGGACGATAAAACGGCCTACGATATTGCCGCCTTGCTTGCTCGCACTGTAGGATTTGACATTCCTGCAATTGAACAGCCTGTTGTAGCAATTCTTTACCAACAGCAGGATAGAGAAAGCGCCCTTGCCAGCCAGCAAAAGCAGATCTATGTAACAACCATTCTTGTATCCACTGAAGAGGTGGACACACACGATACATGGCAAACTTTTGTGCAAGAAAACAATGTGCGCTATTTTACATGGTTTGCCCCTCAATTTGAGTATGAAGAAGGCTACATAAGCGCCCTTATTAACGCTTTTAAATATACCAACGCCAAATACAGCACACACCTTGCCTATTTTTATGATGGCCGCTTCATAGACGGACCACAGCACGACTATACTTCCGTTATGGGTGGCAAAGCAAAATCTCTGTTCACCGTAGAGCATTATAGCCCGCAGAATTTTGCAGAGCTGCAAGCCAATGAGTTTGCCACAGAAATGGATGGGGGATACGCCATAGACCCCTTTGAGCTCAACTATATCCGTTACCGTGAACATATTGCCAGCAGGCAAACACACTTGCCGCCGCTATTGTCTGTGATTGTCCCCGTATACAATAATGGTCGTTTTTTACGAGCAAAATGCATTGCCAGCCTGATGCGCAATAAGCTCTGGGAGAGAATGGAAATAATATTGGTGGACGATGGCTCAACCGACCTTACCACTCTCAATATTATGGAAGAACTGAAACGGATGTACCCGCAAATAACAACATTTTCGTTTCAAGATGCAGGTAGCGGAAGTGCCTCCCGCCCAAGAAACAAGGGCATAGAAATAGCTGCCGCCCCATACATTACCTTCCTTGACCCTGACAATGAAATAGCCCCAGAAGGCTATGATATTCTGTTACAAACACTGGAACAAGCCAATACAGGGCCTGATTATGCCGTGGATTTTGTTTCCGCATACTGCGTTAAGGTGGAAGCTCAGGCAAAAGTATTTGGCCGCCATACCAGCCAACCTGTTTCGGTTCAAGGTAATTTAAAAGCAACCTTCCTTGAAAACGGCAAGTTTCCCCCCATCCCTACACAGCCAGCAATTCTGGCAAAGCACCTGTTTGCAAACCCGCAACTCAGGTTTGTTGAAAAGGCAGCCGGGCAAGATACGCTGTTCGGGTGGGAATTGCTGTGCCATGCCAGAAAAGCTGTATTTACAGATTCGACTTACCTGATATATTATGCCCAACGGGCTGATTCCATTGTAAATGCCATTGACCGCGGTTATTTTGAAAAAAAGGTTATTCTGGAAACAGAACAGGTTGCCATGCTCAAGCGATATAACCTTTTGGAAGTGTATAACCAGCATACATACCAACGGTTCTGGGACGGTTGGTACCTGCCCAAATTGGCCATGGTGGAAGACAAAGAAGAATATGAAGCCTGTGCCAAACTGCTGGAACAGATAGCAAATATTTACGGAAAAAATTTCTTACCTTAAAATGTCCGCATAACCAGCATCCACAGTACACTGACACAACCGGCCAACCTAAGAACAAGCCAAAAGAAGGCTGCAAGGAAGCATAGCATGTCAATCTTTCTATCAATATATAGAAAATGCCCGGCCGAAAAAATAGACCACAGTGCGTTCGATGATTATTTACCCATACCCCCAAAAGACTGCCACGAATTTCATGACGAACGATTATCACTTTATGTTTGGCAATGGGATAGCGCTTGTGACCATAACATTTTGGAGTTCCCCGGAGGCTGTTCTTTTACCCAGGGGGTCATCAGTAAAGAAGACAATGGCCACTTCGTTGAAAAATTAAAACAACAAAATGAGTTTCCTGCCCATGAATTAACCAATTCCTGTATTCTATTTTTTTACAAAAACAGTGAGGTTACGTGTAAAGTAGGTTTAGGATCCGGCGAGGTTTGTTTTTGGACAGAAACATCAGACTATATTTTACTATCTAATAAGCTCAGCTTGTTTTTTTATTGTATCCCTCTTGATCTGCGCAAGGACGCATTAATTCAGTACGCTGGTCGCGGTCATGTGAGCTTGGATGATGGAACCCTCTTTGAGGGAGTTTTTAGAGCATCTGGTGGCTACACTCTCACAATTATTAATGGTATACCTACCATTACGTTACCGAATCTTTCTGGGGTCATTGTGCCTGTTGACCTCAAGGAAGGTCTTGCACTGGCAGATAACGCCATTGCTAAGTACAAAAATATTGGAAATAAAGCAGGAACATCACATATTCTTTCCTTATCAGGTGGGAAAGATAGCCGAGGGATATTAAGTTGTATAGAACAGTATGGTCGTATTGATGAAAACTTCAGAGTTACAACTATTGGAGAAATTTACTCACCAGAAGTATTATCAGCAACAGAAATAATGAGCTACTATAAAAAACACGGGTGCACACATACAGTTCGTAAAAGAACACAAAATGATATTTCTCTTGAAAATCTCGTCTCGCGAATGGTAACACATGTTAATGCAACAGATGGGAACATGTGCCTTGCAGATCTTCTCCAATGCAATGTCCACAAAGATCTCATCGCATGGGGAGGACAGGATAATGGTTTAAAAAGCACAGCTAACACCAAAGACTTATCTGGCTATATAACAACTACATTCTCAAATTTTGATAGACTGGGCTTTGTTAAGGAACCATGTAAACAAAAATTGTACTCTACATTTGAGAGCAAGATTGCAACCCTACTTGATGGTGTACCAATGACAGCGTATTCTTTAATTGGGGAGTTATTTTTAAGAAAGTCTATATGGGTTGCCCAGGCAATTGGTTGTGGTAACTTTGCTGCAGCGAATGTTCATCCCTATTTGGATTTTGCTGTAACAAAGGCAGTAGCTTCTAGCCCAAATGAAATGACTTCATGCCAATTGCTACATTTTCATATTCAAAGTTTATCCGAGTATCCTCTTACATCAATTCCTTTTTGCAACGACAAGTGGCCGGCACCGCTTTTCCCATTACTAGACAGGCTCAACATACCGTATTCAGATAACGCTCGTCACTCAGTTCCCTATCGTTTCAGCGAGTTTTTCCCAACAGAAAAACGAGTTGGTTTTTTTAGTCATCGACAAAAGATACTCATGCTATTTCGACCTTGGATGCTGACTATTATCAAAAAAAACCAAGAACTCTTTGATTTTATGAATGAAGAAGTTTTTTTACAGAGCATACATAAAGATGTTTCTGAGTTTTCTTTAGGGGAAATGCATCATGTATTAGCCGTACTAACTTGCTGCTTTTTTATCAAGTACACTGACAAACTTTTCAAAAGAAGCGAACATAAAAATGTTTACTTAAGCGAACAGTTAATATTTTAATAAAAAAATTCGACGTCTTATTAAACAACGTATGACTCTTCTTCATATTCGACGTTATCAAAATACACAAAGTATATAATATTTTTTTCATTTTGTGCACGTCTTGTTATGAAAGTTCGCCATCGTACAATACGTACTGCGGACCACTTTCGAAATTTCCCCGAAGCTTTCTTTTGTGAAATGCGACCCAGAAATTCCAAAGAATTCCATTTCACCCCGAAAAATGTATTCGGCCCGAGGAAGAGTGATCCGAGAACTATTTTGGGAAATTGCGCCTATTACCCGCAACCCGCCATACAGCGGAAACGAACGAACTTCCACCAAATTTTGGATTTAGAAATTCGCAAACTTTTATGAATAAGACACCTTTCTGTTCGCCAAGCAATACTATGAAATAAAATGAGGTGGTAGCAATTTTCTTAATTATCTGCAATGGTTTTTAACGGTTGATCATGAATGTATGAAGTAAAGCGAAATGTGGAAACAAAATGTGATGTTTGAGATAGTTTTATGAGAGATATTTTTAATACATAGTTCAGTTCTAATAAATATTATATTAAAACTAGTATATATAGTTAATAACATCGGCTGTTGATATCCATACTATTTCTTAACAAAATAAAAATCCCCTATCCCCTATATATAATAGCGGATTTCTGTGTGTCTGTCTGTCTGTCTGTGTATCTGTGTCGATGACGCTCGCGACTTTAAAACGACGCGTCGATCCCCTATATATAATTCTTCATTCGTATATGGTCTTTATGCGTATACACTTAACGTCTTTAATATCATGCTTATAAAATCGTCTCTATTGACTTATGTAATACATCGATTATTACGCAGTGGAAAAAATATTTGAATCCCCTATACATGTATATAATCACTGATGACAGATGCTGCGTCAACAACAAATGAACTGCTTTTATTTATCAAATATTAAATATATTCAAATCAAGTACGGGCATCGGGTAGCCTATATGACACAAACAAATAAAAAATGAACTATTTTGATTTTATTAATTAAATATTAAATATTCAAATCGGGTACATATTTCGGGTTCACGCAATCGGGTTTTCACATTTTATCATTTTCCATTTCTTAACAAATCCACAGCCGATGTTACTAACATCGGGTCTATATACTAGTTAAAATATAATAATGAAGTTTTTCAAAGAGGAATTTGAAGAATTGAAATAATAGAAAGTTTCTGTTAAAACAAAGGAAAAAATTTCAATAGGCTCGAAATATAATAATTTAAAATTGATAAAATAATATTAACCATGTCTTTATCAATACTTCCTAACGTTATATAAATTTTTATATCTATTTATTTCCAAAGTAATTAATAATCTCAAGTTCTCAAGCATTGACCCCTTTCAAAAAATTATATAATCTTACGAATAACCAAAAAAAACTTCACTACAAACAAAAAACCTTAACTGATATTTTTTTAACTAAGCCCCACTTACCCCGAAATTAATTAAAAATTAAATATTAAGCCCGAGCATCATAATTTGTTTAGATTGCCTAGTATAATGTGATATAGCGGCGAGCGTGGATACAACGCATAATCTCCTCGAGCCGAATCGTCCGCTAAACACAGGAGGGACGTTAAGAAGTTCCCGGACTTAGCCTTGGCTAAATGCGAAGGTTGTACGTGTATTATAAATACGTGTACAGCCTTCGAGTACAAGACGCACAATGGGGTCTTATTTACAATAGACCTACGTACAAAGTTGAATCCCCCTGATATTTACGAGCGAGAGCCACACACGATATGAATATGTATTAATATCGCACAACTGGCCAGGGCCGAAATAAAGGGTTGTTATTATTATATTTTATAACTTTGGAGTTGTGTGTATGGTAAAATGTATCAGGCTTGCGTTTTTTTTTTGCGTAAATTGTGCATTTGACGAGTCGATTGTGCTCTTGTTCGTTTGTCTTCGATAGTGGTTTAAAACGATTTTTTTATTGATTGTGTTTTGTAAAAATACGAAATTTGAATATGGTATGAATAATTCAAAGGACTTAAGGCGTAACTATCTATCTATTTAATGTGAATTGATGCAGCTACTTCTAGGCAGAGTTTATCTTTGCGTCTCTAGGAAAATACGGCTTTTTCGCGGCGCATTAGCATCTCTTTGAGCTGCAAGATAAACCGAAATTGAATCATAAAAAGGTGATTTTGTTTTTACTCTCGGTGCGAAAACTTGTTTTTATAATACAATGGAATCAAGACATGCTGCCAAATTTAATTTATATATTTTTTTGGCAAAAAAAAATTTCAGTAAACGTAAGAAAACCAATATCTTTGCCTTTTACCGTTCAAATTACACGTTCGGCTCGAGCACTTTCTTTTTATTACCTATGAGATTTTAAACTTAATAGTAATAAAATGTAAATGTGATTGTAATTTTTTTTTCATTATTTACTCTGTTCTCGATTTGCATTTTCATTTTCGAGAAAAATATTCCGCAGTATGTATAAATACAAATTGAATAAATGTAAAACTTTGCATATAAAATTTAATTAAAATATTTTCACTATGAGAAATATAAGTTCCTTTTCAGTTTTCTCTGTATTTTAAAATATAAAAGTTTATCATTTGAAGAAACATAAATTAAGTTATATTTCTATTCCTATTTTTTAATGTAAAATATGAAACTTAAAAAAATTCTTTTACAAAGATTTTTAAAAAATTTAAAAAAATACTTGAACACTTTGAACATCATTTTTTTTAACAACAAGTACCAAAAAACTCTGGTTTCCTTTTACTTCATAAAGTTTTTTTTTGTAACTAATCATGTATTTTCAATAGTTTTATGCTGATAAGTTTTATTCATATTTATAGATTAATACATAACTGAGAACTAAAATAATAAGATTTGTCTATCATATTACCATTCATTTGGGTATTATTAATGCTCAAATGCAAGATTTTGACTTTTTTCATAAAAATCGTAATAATAATAATAACTCAAAAACTGTGATATTTTGCACTACGGAATGCTTGATTTAAAATGTTACAAATAACATAACCTATCATCTCTTTAAGGATTTAAGGAGACCTTCTTAACACCTGTATATATTATACAAAATTCTGTATATAACTATCATAAAAAAACAACAAGTTAATTATTTTTCACACTATACATATTTAATACAAAACAAAACAATAATACAAAACAATAATGTCGGTTTAATTTTCGAAATCAAACCACCACAATAAATCTAAAATTAACACCACTTCGAACAATTAACCCACAAACGACCGAGTCTATATGCTGACCTCGTTCCGAAATCGCACTCGAACCACATTCGCATTAGCAAATTATAATAATGACAATTAATAGCCATCCCAGGGGGAGGAGCAGGAGGGATGGGGACCAGCTGAAGTGTCCTCGTAGGAAACTGTTGTAAGGAGACACGAACAACGATAAGCTCCCCAGACGTTTGCGATTCCGGAGTTTGCCAGTAGCAAGTTCCAACTTGCGGAAAAGGAGTCCGCTGGAACTCGGAGGCTCGATGGGAACAAGCGGTGGACTTTCTGTGCGATGGGAAACTTTTATGGGTTTTCGACCCGTTCGTGTTGCGTTTTTATGGGTTTGTGTTCCCGTGCCGATGCAGGGTTGGGGTTGTAAGAATGCAACGTTCCTTTTCGACTGTTTTCTTTTATGTGTTGCGGGAGGTTAGTGTTACTGCAGTTGGTTTTGTGTTCGAAATTAATTATGTAATTTGGTGCCAATTGAATGGGATCTACTAAGGAGTAATCGATGATTTGTATCGGCGTATGTCGGTTGCGGAAACGAAAAGATTAAAATTTTAGGAAATGTTATGTATTTGTTAATATATGAAGATTTTAATAATAGGATGTAACTTGTTTTACGGTAACAAGCATTTTCAGGACCATATGCGACTCTTGAAACTAGTATTTACGATTATTTTACTTTTAATTAAATTTTGTGAAAAAGCATGATTATTTTTAATTAACAGATATTTACATATTATATATTATTTAAAATATAATATAAAAGCATAGATCAACGCGAAAATTTTCGATAAAAAAATATATATCATGCTTATATTTTCTTTTCATTGTCATCTTTAAACGCATCTAATGCGGCATGTCACATTCATCGACAACAACAAAAGCGTTTTCGTTCCCGAATTTTTTATTTTCGAAAACCGCAACATCCCAGCAGCGGAAATTGTGTCGTCGCCGAAATAAGGCCGCTAATTGTGTTTTTTGTCCGACGGCAACGAAGACTTTAACGAAATCTTCCGCCGCACTGAAGAACGGCCGAAAATTGGTTTTCTCCGTTTGCGAACAAAGAAAATTGAATCCCATCAGTGGCAGAAATGGAGAGCCAACCACTAAATCGAAAATGATCAGTACCATGGTACTAAATTACGCAGTTTCGATGACGAACGGTACGCTGAACCTCTGAAGGGCTCAGATTATGAAGAAGGCGATAACCAATTCGGGCTCTTCTCGGTATAGCGATCGTTTGAAGTGTGTTTTGAGGCGGATTTGTATAGGTTTCGTGTCAATAGATTGTGCTGTGTTCGGGGAAAATGTAGTTTAATTCAAAATTGTGCTATTATTTGTTGCGGAGTTAAATGAGCTTAATGCGAGCCCCATTCAAAGTATTTATAGTCGACTAATTATTTACTTTTTGCTTTGTGACGCCGCAAGTTGTTTATATGACAATTAAAACACTACTATTTGAAAATTCTGAATCTCAGGCGAGGTTTCGCAATGAAATGTTCTTGCATGCAGGATTTAAAATAGTTGCATAAAATTTTTGTACCATGAAAACTTTAGTTGCACTAACTTTGCGTATTTTGTTAATTATGATAGTTTTATATAACATTTTTCACATAGAACACGGTTTATGTTTTAAACACAAATATGTTTCTAATTAATTAAAGCACTAATGTTTCCATTCTGATGTTTTATAAAAACTACAACTCCAATTATTCCTGCGAAAATGTTTCAATTAAACTCAATGTCTTGTTTTTTTTTTCAATTTACACCACATTGACATAAATACGATACAATTATAATAAATATTGAACACATGCCATTTATGCAACGTCAATTACACACAGATTATATTCGAAAACTATTAAACTGAATCAAAAATGCATCGCATGCACAGCCCGCGGTCGAAATGCAATTACTATCATACCCGGATCATTTCAACGCGTTCATATAAATGCCACTTCCTCGACAAGAGAATATCCTTTTGACATTTAGTTCTATGACATTTCAAATAAAAAAACCAAATACTAATAACTGAGTTTCCTCTGAATATCTCAATTATAGATATAATTTGTCATTCAGCGAGTGTTTGCCAATATAATATATTGGTTTAGTTAGGACCACGAGTGGTCCACAAGTCACATGTAGTGTTTATATATGGAAAGTTCAATATGGCCCTCGAAGGAGTGCACTGTGATGCACTCCATTTGATTGCACCCGAGAGAACGTGCTGCATCCGAACGCCTACAATAATTCCAATACCAAAGGTTAACAAGGCGTGTCACTTTTCGAATACGTTTTCTTATTCAGAAATAAAATAAATAAAGCTTCAATGATATTTTTCAATATTTCGAAAACGTAAAACCGATTCAGTTAAACTTGAAAAATTTATAGATCCAGGTAATTTCTTGAATAGCGAGTATCAAGTAACGCATTGTCTGCATCATTAAATTCGAACTCGTTGAAAGAAAACTTTGTCGTTAATTTTTTCCACGATATTGAAAAACAATAAATAAAGCGTCGGCTATTGGAAAAACGTAAAATTTTATATTTGAAAAAAAATAATTCGAAAAGTCGATTTGAGCGTGGGAGGGCTTTCATCATACTAATTTTCTCCATTATCTACGCGAGAAAAATTGACAGTCGCTGCCGTATAAATCAACGTCCCGTTTTCCAATAACCGACGAGGGTCTCGTCTCCGAAACGAACATAAATATGTATAAAAAATATAAAGATTATTCTCGGATATTAGCCGGCCGAGATTCTACGGAAGGGAGCTTTCGCTTTATGACCGGGAGACAATAAATTAGTTCCGAATCTCGGGAGTGTTTCGTTTAATTTGAAAAATGTATAAAAAAGTATCTTTTGTCGTTTGATGGACGGTGAAATTTTCATGAATAATCAATGACGATTTCGACTTTTATATTTTATGATTTGGCTAATTCGTGTCGAAGTGTTTTCGAACTGAATTTAGAAATTAATTCGAATTTTAAATTTTTTCGAAGCTTTCGTACACGAAATTTTTTGTTTTATTTATGGTTATATATTTCATAATTTTAATAATATTTTAAATCATGGAAAAAACAACTTAAACAGACATGCGATCAGCAACGCAAACTTCAGCGAAAAACACAGCTTTCCACTAAAAACACACAATGCATTTTTTCAAGAACACAAAAAATAACTTATGTAAAATTTCAGCAACTTTCGCGATCCATTAAATCAGATATTTATTGCACAACATGCACACAAAAAGTACATGCGAGGTAATTAACCTGGCTACCGCTTCACTAGCATATCGATAATAGTGTCTGTATGAGGGGGCACTCCTAGTGCCTGGCCTTAACGGTTTTTCTTTGTCTCTTGTCGGTTTGAAAATTTCAAAAGCGGACAATTATCATTTCTGGGCAGGGGACCCCGTCATCCATTAAGTTTTCGCCGTGACAAATGGACGGCTAATTTCATTTTCACTTTCGCAGCGCGACACCATTAGGGCCACCAGAATGGAAGACGTTTTAGAGCGTCAATGAAACGTCGTTCATTTTTCATCATCAACTCGTAGCGAGGTAGAATGTCGACAAAACCTTGCCGGTTCATACGCGTTGTGATTTTTTAATTGATACTGGCACGGCTTCGATATTCGATCGTATTTGTTGTTGGTTGAAAATTTAATTGAATTTTCGCGTGTGTTGTGTCATATTGATGTTTTGAAGAAGATTTTCTGTTTCATCGGTTCCGACACGTCGTGCACCATCCCCTGTTACGCGAAACGTGTCCGTGATGGAATTTTCGCTTTGTGCAATCGCGTGCATCGCCCTGAACGTTGCTGCATTTAATGCATACCGTTTGTCTACTAATTCAAATTTAATTGTAGCTATGCGACAGCCATTTCGTATTGTTGTCGCTAAGCGAGCGATGCTCAGTTCGCTAATGAAAATTTCAATTTTTTTTTTAAACTAATTGCGAATACACAAACTTAGTCGTATTTTTTGCGAATCTTTAGAAAGCAAACTATTTTTCGAACACCTCAACAGCTGCTTTTTCACGTCGGCGATTTTTCCAACGAGCTTCCCCGTTATTCCGAACTATAAAATGTTGCTGAAACACTTCGGATTTATTTCTCGAGCCAACCATTCATATAAGATGCAAACTGGCGCAATTTTCGCACATTAACGAGCTCCTAAGAAGCGAGCTTACTTCGAAATAAACAATACGCGCACGTTTACGACACTCGCATAAAACGACTTTAACGACGCAAGCGAAAAGCGTATCGTGCGAACACACGACGAAACGCAATGCACACTCCTTTTGCGTTTCACATGCAAAATATTGTATATAGAACAAGTAAACGTGGGTGACGGGAGTTTTTAGAACGAATCGGTGTTTTGTTTGATATAAAAAGTTGAGTGTTGATTTAGGAAACTAGTCTGAATTTAAATTTTTCAAATTTTTAACTATAGTATACGAAAAAAAAGCTTCATGTCACCGTATTATATAAATAATATGATTTTTTAATATCGCCTATTTTGATCATCAATCACACGTATAACAACCGCGTAAAATCATATCCAAAGTCCCCCAATCTAGTATACAACGTTTTCAAAATTTCCAGCGCACCCTATCGCAGCAGTATGTTGATATAATCCGTATACACAAGAAGATAACATTATACGTGCGTTCGTTCTCCTGTGAGCGATTCGCTCTCGCCTAATTTCGCTTCGACAATAGACCGGCAAGGGTGGTCGTTTCACTCTCCGGATATCGAAAACGTCAAATTTATTATTAAAATTAATAACGGAACGGTCGTTTCGAACGATTGTTATTATATGCGTATTGTATGAAGGGGCGTCGTTTCGTCTGTCTCGCCTACAAAAGCCTCTTCCAGTTTTATTGTACGATAATCTCGCATGAATATGCTATGCGACGAGCCACTGTCTGTTCTAATGTTGTATTTGTTAAATGCGAATTTTCTTTTGTAGATTTTGTTATTGTTATATTTTGCATGAGTTTGTTTAAGCAATATTTAATATGAAAATGGTTTAGGCTCAATGCTTATGTATGTTATCCAAAATTAATTAAGCGAGTGTTTGTGGCATCGTCGAATTGTTATAAGATGACAATTGTTTGCTGCAACGATGATATGCAACACTATGTTTCATTCATGTAATGCACATAAACTTGATTAATTGCTCTTGAATACAATCGATGAATGACGTTTCATTGAACAGTTCTGTATATTGAATAGCAATATGCAATAATGGATCAAAATGTAATGCAATATTGTAAAAAAAATCAAAGTATTCAACATTTAATATTCCATCCAATTCCATTAAATGCGAAACATTTCATTTCGATAAAATCGTATATTGCTTTTTCGATACATATCTATCCTAATAGGAAAGTTATTAAAAATGAAAAAAAAACTAATCAAACCACGTATCCGGTGCGATTTAGGGCCTTCTACCGCACCTCTTCAATAATGTACAACTTACGCAATTACGTTACGTTAAAAAACGCTTAATTATAATGCAAAACCTGCTGACTTTTATGCCTAATATTTTTTTACGAGCGCGTAACGAGTTTAACGGCCGTTAAAGGCGCATAGTACGAATTACTTCATAGCGAGCACGCAAAGACCGGAAACCGAGGAAATTCATACCACAGCATTTTTCTTTCGCGATAAAATTTAACATTTTAATCCCACATATAAAGTGCAATTACTGCAATCTCGCATCCAGCGGCTAATTTCGAAGGTATTCACCAAAATGTGACGACGCGAAATGAACAAGAACACCCGTGCGAATAATGCACGCTTTGTTGCGCTAATTGGATAATTTAATTTCGCTTCATCGGAGCCTGGGTTGATTTGATAATGCGAAAAGTGCATACTAGAATTGCATTAGGAATGCTTCAAGTAAACATCGTTTAAGCCCAACAGAATTTGCAGTGATTGAGTGTAGCTTTGAGGATGTTTGTTTATCGAAATTTGGTAATTGGCGTTGCGCAATCTGGCTAGTGGTCTCATCAATCTCGTCGTTTCGAAATTCTAATTATGACGTTGGGAAATTTGTATTCTCTGCAATAGCAGGTGCTCTACAATAGATACCTTTTTTACAATGGTTGTTTAATTTAGGGCGTTCAAGTGCGTGGTTGTTACAGTGCAATAAATATACAATCGACGTCATTTTTTTGTCTGAGGTGATTATGTTACACTAATTTTGTATCATTTAATCTATGTCATCAGATGACATAGGTTAAGGAATATTTTAAAAAGTTAGTAGAAAATCATAAATTCAATTATTCTTATATTGATGGAGTTATAATTCTTTTTCAGCGTAATTTGATTTTTTTTTTTTGAAATATATTGCTAGCTCAACACAAGTCACATGAAAAGGTTAAGGTTTTGTATGTTATTTATATTAACGATGATAAATGATGGATTAACTAAAAAAAATAATACGAATGATTTATCGGCACAATTCAGGGACTTAGCTTTTGTGTCGTAACAAAAAAAAATATTTTTAGATGTTTTCTTTAAATATATTCAACAACGAGTTTCACGCAAAAATTAAAAAAGTTAACTTTTGCATGGTAGAAAATCAATTTTCAAGAAAATATGAAAAATTGTAACCTTTGACGCAGTTTGTGAACACCTGCCCTACATTTGAAACTGACGCATGTAAAATACAGCTATTAAGAAATCGATTTTCACAAATTGCTCAGTTGACATTATGCACTGCAAATTTTGTCTGCACAACTACCGCAACCACATCTAGACCCTAAATTACACGTAATCGATACATAATATCGCTATATAACCAATTTTATCATCAGTATACGTAACCCATACAATGATCATTACAGAGCCTTTTTCGATACCATCAGAATTTCAAGCTTTTTTGTGGACGAAAGGAAAGCGATTCTCGGAAACCCGAACATTTAAATAAGTCAATTATATAAGATCATATTCATCAACTGATCATGGTGAGAAACAGTGAATTTAAAATTAAATTATCATTATCATTAATGCAATGTGATTAAAGAAAAATTTTGAGATATTGGTGGAAGTGAATATTGAAATCATATCATACCAAATAGTTTTAAGTTAATGGTGTATGTTTCGCAACGTTTTTGTAATCATGAATCTATGAAAAATGCAAAAAATCATGCTTTTTTAGAGGACTATGGAGTGGAGCAGGAGCAAGAGCGTGAAGCAGTTGGATCAACAGGTTTTTACTCAAAACAAGAACGTAGCCAGAGTACGGAAATTTTCTATGCTCCGCTGCTCCGACTTTAAATTTAAAATTTAAATTTTGTCCGAAAATTTGACATTTATCTAATTTATTTTTTTTATTGTAATTAGATTGCATTGATTTTATCTCTGTTCTCTTCCTTTCATAGTAATATAGTTCTATTATTTGTATATGTTTATATTAAATATTTTAATAATTAATTTAATCGGAGTGTGAGTGTAGTCGGAGCAAGTACTTTGATGTTGAAGGGGAGCTGGAGCGGAGCAACTAAAAAAAGGGGCGCTTCAAAGCCCTGGTTTTTTATGAAATTCAACGTCATCTGTTGGTGTTATTAAAAAAATAAATATTTAACATCACCTATCAAATATAAAAATTAACGGATCATACGATATATCTATGAAAGACTAAGAAAAAACTTACATTGCTGACATCAGAATGTCACAATGTAGTTAAAAAGGATGTTGAGGACTAAAAATATAAGGTTCGATTTAGTAAATCTTGAAAAAATAAATTCTAGGACATGTCAAGTCACCTATTGAAAAAAATTAAAACAGATGTCAATTTTTTTTCGAATTTCACATAAAACGCAAGATTCTTTGCGTTCTTCATGAAAAACATATTTATACAAAATATATGTATAATTCACTACGAGGTTGGCTCTCGGATAAGGTATATAGCCTAAGCCCCCAATATTTGATAGGGAGACCTAGTCCTGCAGTGGGCACAAAAAAGGGTCGACAATGATGATGATATGTATAACAGTTAACTTTTATAATAAACGTATTTAACAAAATCATCCTCGTCAATATTAAGCGCAAGGAAAAATGAAAATAAAATTTAATTCGACAGAAATAACGATACGAAACAACTGCAAGCAATTTGCCGAAACAATACATTTCCACCACAATCTGCGACAGCTCACTCAGCTGCCACAACGTTCAGCACAAAGCACAACAAAACGGATCCCCCGCTCTTATTATACGTATAATTGTAGCGACCCAAAATCGCAGCGGCGGTAAAATTTCGAATGCGGCGGGAAAATTCGCGATTCGCTTATAAAATTTGAAATCCCCCGGCGGGGCGGGCATAACATGTTTATTTACGGCGAATTTTGCGGTCTCATAAAACCGCGGCGCGGCGCACTATTTAAATTTTAGAGTCGGCCTCGGGCGTGATTTATGGCGAGATGGCGGACTTTTTGCCCGTTTTCAAAATCGTCTGTGTTTTATTTATTCTCTGGGCGACAAAGAACGGGTTGAAAGTTGCGTCAGAAACTCGAAGGGCCACGCAACTTCGCTGTTTTTCTGCGGATTCCGATCTGTCAGCGGCAATTGTATGCCGAGGAATTATAGATTTTTTTGTATGTTGGATTTCGAAGGGTGGTTTTTTTTATTGCGTATTGTTCGTATGATATAAGTCAAATTTTCTAGGTTATTTAATAGTATTAAAATAACTTGCGATTCCTTTTTTTTGTATTATAAAAGTGCTCCTTGCAAGATTTATATTATCTTTGCACCTATTGTCGATTAGTATTAATGATCAATGTAAATTGGTTCGTTCTAGGATCAATCATTGATTATTTTTTGTATATTTGAATTCATAATATTCGATTCATAATAAAAACAAATGATTAATCAACTTCAATAAATTCCGATATTTCAATTTTAACTGTAATAAACCTCAAATTTTATTAAAAAATCGTTAAAAGTACCGCGTTAAATCATCATTCTTATTAAATATTATTGAAATACCTTTTAATTTCCACAACTTGAAATTATAGCATGACGTATTTAAACTAAATTACAGGAAAGAAAGTGCAAGTTTTCAATGAAAGAGAAAGAAAAAGTAAGTGAGAAAGAGATGTGTTCTTGTATGCTTACTAGGACACATATTGACAAACCGGATTTCTTCGTTTAACTGGTTGTCGCCCACAACAAAAAATTACATACATAAAGCACTCAAAGGGTTAAATATACAATTCACCGATAAAATAAACCATAAATCAATTGTATTTGCATAAGACATTATTTAGGGTGGAAAGTTCGCACGCCCCACTAAAGGGGTAGCTTCATATTTCCACGTTTTAGGGTTAATATGATAATTGAAATCGTCTTCGGTAGATATAGAGTAATTTATACGTTTTTATCTGTGTAAATATATCTGAGGTACCAGTGGAACCAAGTAGGGAACTTGATAGCACTATATCGAGATTAATGTGTCAATATAAATGTGCATATGTGAGTAGTCAATTCGACGTTGCACGTAACGCGAATCGTGTCCTCTCGACCATGCCAAAATTAAATTTAAAATAAAAAAAATCAAGTGGATTGGCTAGAATGTGTTCTCGAAAATTGCGGTTACAAAAAGTGCCGAAATTTTATAAGGATTTGGAGAAAAATCACAATTTCTATGTATTATATTCAATCTATTATACAATTGAAAACTAGGTTATTATGAGTAATTTGAAGATATTCGCGCAGATAACATTGATGTCGCTTTTTTAGTCGAATTTCTTATAATAAATTATCGTATTGTTGCAATCTTCATTTCGAAAACAATAGACGTTTCGTTTCGCGCCTAAGGGTATTATTATACGTTATCAAATAACAATATCATATTAAATGATCGTAAATGAACGAAAGTTCTCAGAACTAATTAGATAGTAAAGATTATTTCATAAAGCTCACACAAATTATAAATTTATAGGATGTTATAAAAAAATCTATTTACGAAGACAATATGCGATGTTATGTAACATTGGAATAAATAACAATGAAGTAATTTTGACATGAAAATTCAGCGTATATGATCGATGGAATTTCATAACGTTTTGTGATACTTTAAATAAGTTTTTAAACTATATTTTATGTACATATATTTTATATTTCAAAAGTACGATAGTGTTCAAACAATCTCGTTGAAACTTTCGATTATGCGGCTTAGCTTTTGAGCGATAACCAAGTTAGACATTTTACATGTTAATGTTCGTGCGGTCATGAAATACTACACAATATAAATCGTTTAATATCTTAATCGGATACAATCTGAGCGTTTAAATGAAATAAACGTGTTAAAAACAAAATTTTACAAGAAACATTCCATGTTTAATATGGAAGTTTGTTGGTATACGTTCATGTTTGATTTTAATAAAATTCGAATAAAAGAGCGAAAGGAACTTGAAGAGAATTCACAACCCTTATACTCA
This sequence comes from Hydropsyche betteni, assembly GCA_028571205.2. Taxonomy (NCBI): domain Eukaryota; kingdom Metazoa; phylum Arthropoda; class Insecta; order Trichoptera; family Hydropsychidae; genus Hydropsyche; species Hydropsyche betteni. The sequence goes on from JAOXNN020000004.1 coordinate 10,121,104, forward strand.
TATTGTAACTTTTTTAATAACAGTGGAAGTTTGCTTTTGGCTTTCATACGCAAGGAAAAATATACGATTTTGTTTTACACGCTCGACAATGTTGAATATGAAAAAAAATTCCATGAAAAAATCTCATCTCGTTCATTTTCTTTTACATCATTAAATTTAATCAACACAACATTCGCAATAGATCAAAATTTCACTAAAAATATATTAAACTTACAAATTACAAAATTTGACGTAACATAACTTACAGTATACTCTTTTCACAAAACTTAATATAAACTAAAAGAAAAGCAACCCAACAGTTTTTTATAAAGTTCGCGAATCAACTTCGTACACAGCAACAGCACAATTCAACAACATGATACAAATTGAATCAGCGCATCAAACATCCCAAAATGCAAATTAAATCATGCAAATTAATCACAATGCACTCGATGCCATAACACGTATAATAACAGTTCATTGAAAACGTTCACCAGTTAACAGTAGATGGTAAGGAGTCAACTTTTCTTCTCGAACGATTGAGACGTTTCGCGAAAGTGACTATATAAGCTCGAACTGTGCGCATACGGCGGTCACTCTCGATTGGCTACTTGTTCCATCGACTTCTCGATTGTTTATTTCGTATATTATATAAGTAAAGTAGGCTGTAGCGGTTAGTTTGTGTTTAGTGTGTTTGAATTTTAGTGACATCGAGTGACCAAAATGAAATTCTTAGTAAGTATCTCGTCGGGGGTCGTATACTTTTGATTACGGCTACGTTTGAATGCTGAAAGCTATAATGAAAGTGTTAGTTTGTAGTTCGAAAAGTTTATTTTGTATTGGTTTAATCAAACTTAAAATGTGCTTGGAAAAATAAAAGACGAATTTTTTTACTGAAATTGAAACGTTATTTACATATTTGTAAAGAGGGAAAATCATGCTTTTGTATTTTTTTTTAATCTAGTGAAAAAAATACAAGATTTTCATCGAAATATGTCCCAACTTTCAAAATATTTTTATTTCAATAAAATTTAAATCCAAATTTTTTTTTCCAAGAATTAGATTAGATAGTCGCTTTAGATTTATCCAACGCGACAAAATAAATAAATATAATAAATAATTTTATCTAAAACACGACGAACTCATTATTCTTATTCATAGGCATTATCACTATTCATAATCGGACTATCGTCCTCAACTTGGGCCGACAACAAAGATGAAAAAACATCTCTCAACGAAAAAAATACGGAAAAGCGAGCAGCCATAGAAATACAGGGCGCCACAGCCTACGCGACATCCGCCCCATCCTTGAACGGAGGTAAATACAAAATTTTCCAAATTTCGAATTTTTCTTACTACCAAACTTCCACCTGAACAGAAAGGGGAGGGTTTTCGACGTCCAGGTGATGTAGTTGTCGTTTTCCAGTTTCCCATGCTCCAACTATTCTGCCAGCCGTCACGGCCACGCCGGGAATAGTGTACGCTCCTGAAAAGCAGATCATCGCTACAGCTTCTCCGTCTCAGGTGAGATAAAATTTTCATGTGCTATAAAACGGAGGACGTCATGAAAAATTTCCATTTGATTAAAATGTGGGGAAAAAATGAACCGCGGCGCTGTCAGCGTAAAAAGACGGATATTAACGTTTCAAAGTGTCATCTCGATTTATGTTGGTATAATTTTCGTTGTTATATTTTTCATTATAGTTTAAATTTTTTTGTTAAAAGTTATAAAAGTTCACGTAAGTCGTATAAAGAATATGAAAAAAAGTATAACTAGTTCGAAATTATTATATTGTAACTTTCATTTAATAATTTTAATTAACGCGGAAATGTATTGATTTAACGTAAGGTGACGAACTTGTTACAATTACGATCGACTAAGTTTCTAAATAATTCATATCTATATGAAATCATTTCTTCGGAAACAAATAATTTCCAACCGATTAACGGTATAGAGAAACAAGGAAATTCCAAGAAAAACAAGTATAATATTTAACAATGAATGAATGTTTCCTGTGCGGTGTTAAATTATTTGTCACGTCAAGTAATTTCTCTCTTCTAATTACTTAATTGATTCAATTTCAATCTTGTATAACTAATCGCACGCAATCTTAATAATATGATTTTCAAAGATATATACTTTTCGATTTTAAAATTTCTATATAAACAGCAATGAATAATTTTGATTCGAAAAAATTTCTAGTACATAAAAAAGCCGTCACCGCTGCGAAAAATTATGCAAAATCATACGTTGTTAAAAATTCATCAAAATTCCAACGGATCAAGCGACCGCAGTCGCGAACCCCGCGTAAATTAATATACTAGATTCCGGGCGTTTAGCAAAGCTTGAAAATTTTTTACGGCCCGTAAAATTCGCTAGTTCGCCCTTATTAAGCTTCGGCGACAATTTCCGCCGGAAGCCCCGCGTTCGTTAAATTTTCAAAAATCCCCGCCGACAAATTCGAGGCGTTTTCCGGCACCTTCGCGGCGCAAAGTGTTCGAGAATGCAAAGTTTTTGTTTTACGCGTCGCGGTCTTTAGGCGCATAATGCGTCCTCGTCGTCCTTTTACGGCCCTTTCATAAAACATGGACGAGCTGCGAAGGAGCGCATAGCCGGGGACCTTTGATGGATTATGCAAAAGGGCGCCGCTCCCATAAGAAATGTACATAATAAAAAGCCGGCGAATAAAAGAAATTTCATCGGACCGCGGCCTTTGTCAATTTGTGAGTGAGCTTCGATGATGCTCCGTTGGGCTTGTCGAGCGGATGTGGATTGTCGGGGATGGTTTGTTTTTGAAATGTTGAGTTTGTCGGTCCTTCTGAGAATTCAGGTTTGGTTTAGTAGTCGATTGATCATGAAATGTTGTAGTGTTTCAAAGTTTTCATATTGTATCTTAAGAATTTTTTTCGTCTTAAGTTACGACTTGAGAATTGTTAAGCTTATTTAAAGAAATACGAGAAGCACTCTACAAAATTTGATTTTTGTTTATAACTGGTTTATTTATTGAACAATCAAATAGAGTGTATTGAAATTGAAGTCAACGAACATATCAAACAAATTTATTACGAATCCGATGTCAGTGAAAATATAAATTAATTTTAATGTAATTCATATGAAGTCTATTATTTAACAATATTTAATCTTACTGAAACGTTTTACAAAATTACCTGTTTTTAAAGAAATCATATTATTTTTCATCGATATTTATATAAAATTACATTGAAAATGTAACTCTTACCTTTAAAATTATGTAAATTTTATTGATCGTTAATTACATTAAATTTGAATACACGTCTATCCCAAAATAGTTTTTTAAAGCACAAAGTGAGGGCAAGAAGGTGCCATGAAGACTTTCGCTTTCGTTGAAATTTACTGAGAAAACAATTCATTATTTAAGACTTTTCCCCGGCGAAATTAAAATATAAGGTGCTACGAATCCACTAAAAGAAAAGTCAAGCAAAAAAATATTGGAAAAAAACGAGAGGAATCCGTAGAGTTAATTTGATTTTGTTTCCATACAAAGTGTTATGTAACACGAATATCGAGTAACGGGATGTCAGTTAATTTAACTGCGCGTCAAAACTGGATAACGTATAAGTTAACATGCGCGACTCGCAGTATTATGTGTATCATATATTATTATTATATACGGATACGGGTTTTAACGGTGATTGATCAGCTCGCATGTCTTCGGTAATTGATTGTCCACTGAGAGGAAAGTGAGAGCGTTTTTATTTTTTTCGTGTAGTTTATTATTTGTGTGTATAATACATTATTATGGATCGAACTGTACCGTCAAAGAATTTTTTTCTTTTTTTGAATACGTTATTATGCTTTGACGTTAATTACTAGCATTTCTAAAAAAGAGGTATTTGCGTTAAAAAATTGCGCACACAAAGTTCAAAGCGAAAGTGGTCCAACAAGTCGATTATTATACTTTTGAACAAGTGTAACTCGAACGATTTTTCGCTTCGCATAAAATCGTGCAGTGAATGATCAATTAAAAAAAGTCGAATATGTGGTTTGAAAACAATATTATAGATTAACGCAATCTATTTAAAATAATCTGTTAAAATACAAAAATATAAAATAATATTACTTTGATCAAATACGTATTGGCTTATATACCTCAATAATTTTCAAATATCGAACACGTCACATAAAATTGTCCGATAAAACTTTTTCGCCGCACAAAACATCCTCAACTGAATCGGTCCATCGTATCCTTATAAACTTAGCATATTTTTTGTGCGTATCCGAGCGATTTCCATCGATCGAAATAAATAAACGCTGACACTTTCTCGATTTCACTTTCGCATCTCGGCTCGCAATTACGCTCCTAAGGAATGACGTCGTCCTTTCTACGCGCAGACGGCTCAATCCAATTTCGACATTCCGACATTCGAAATTAACACTCTTTTCCTGCCGAAATGGATCACATATCAAACGATCACGTCTACGAATATATCCGCAAATAAAATATTCTTGATAAATACCGTCCGCGTGTGTCGAGACGCTTATCGAACGACCGGTTCTTTCCCGCGCTCCACTTTCTATGCGACGCACCCACAACGAAATTAAAGTGATCGTTTTGATTTTCGGTTTTGTCATATTGTAACCGGTGGCTATTATCTCAGTGTCTGGCACTGAATCGCTGACACATTATGTATGTTGTGTATGAGAGTTCAAAGCTGGCTGTGTCTTATAATAGTAATTACAGGGCCGTGAGCGTGTATGTAATGCGGCGGTTAGCCTGTGACATATTGAGTATGTGGAAAACTGATTCGCTTTATTAGCACACATAACTCTTATATAATGTACGACGATAACAAGTGCCGTGATATATTGCTAATTCAAAACTGAAAAGCTGGAATGATAATTCGCATCGTAAGCTATTTGGAGGATTTAAGCGTCTCGCCAAGTTGGATATTCTAATCTGGCGAATAAATTAGTTTGTTGTCTATGAAGCGATAATGGAATTTTATAACATAATTTAAGTTTGTTTCGTTATATATTCTATAAAAAAGTCATAATATAAATAACTGCGAAATTATTACGAAATAACTTCATATCGCACACATAATAAAATCCGAACCGAAATTGACGATTCTTTTTTCTCGAGTGAGTAAAAAATTCTGCGTATATAAGAATTCTCATTTTCATAACTCTATGATTCGTATTATGAAAGATTTTACTGAAATATTCTAGATTGTTTGACGTTTAATCGAATTCCTTACAATGCATACGCTTCGTCGTCTCATAGTTATAATCGAAATGTTCCGGGAAATGTGTGTAATAATTATGTATTATTGCGCCTCAAGGAAGCGAACTTAATATATGGATCCAAGATTGAATAGGGGTGAACTCCAAGTATTCACTTATATTAGTATTCTATTCGAATAGTTCTGTGTAACATATTGAATGAACATATTTTACAGATATATGCCAAACCTTCGCCACACATTGCCAAGATATCCGACACTGTGTTAGCTGGCCATCAGCAAGGATATGCGGGATTGCTCACTAATCAATATTATCAAGCTCCTCAAACATATCACGCATTACCAAAGGTGATTAATCTGCATTGAAATTTTTTGCATTAAATTCATTTTAAAAATGTATTTAAATAAATTGAATACAAATTTCTATGTTAAATTTCACGAATAATAATTTTCTAAATCTAATGAAAATTTAACTGAAACTTGCAAATTCTCTACGTCTTCAGTATTATCTTTGGCGCATTGCCGTCGCACTAGCAGAACTTGCAACTTCTCGCGACACGTATTTATTTATGAATAAATGACACAATGCGGCTGAAACTTAACATTACAATCCTTATATGCGGTAGCATTAAATTCATAATATATTAAATGTTAAAATAGGTCGGGTACAACGGCGCAAGTTACGCGGTTACCTCTCCCGTTGCGGCCCAACTAGCCTACAGCAAGCACCAAGTGTACCAGCAACACCAACAAGTGTACCCGCAGCACCAACAACAGGTGTATCAACAACAGATCGCAGTGGCACAGCCTCAATACCAACACTATACTGCACAGCCTCAATACCACCACTATGCGCAACCTCAAATTGCATACGCGCATCCTCAGGTCAATGTGGTGCAGCACCAAGTTCCTTTGGCCCAACAGCATGTGTCTTACATTCAACCGCAGTTAAGCTATCATCAACATCAACCGCAAGTATATCATCATCATGCTGCTCAACAAGCTTTGGCACATCAGGTGGCCTATGCTCAACCACAGTTAGCCCATGCTGCTTATGCCCAAGCCGTCGTAGCTCAACCGTCTAAATTGGCATACGCTCAACCAGTAGTCGCTCAACAGGTGAGAATCGTATTTTATCTTTAATTAGTAATAATTTGAATTTTTTTTAAATTTATATCATGAAATTTTTAAGTTGTATTTTAAGATATATGGTATTTTATTGATCCTCAGGTGTATGCAGCTCAACCGATTGCAGCAAAAGCTGAAGGCGCAGTCAGCTATGCTAGCTTTTCCCAAGGGCATTCAGGTGGGCTTCAATATGCTGGAGCTGCACCAGTTGCTAAGGTATTATACATTTTTCAAATTGATATTATATAAATGCAATATATTATTGTGAAAATATGAAATATAGGTGAACTATGCCGCACCTGCAGGCGTCGTAGCCCAGCCTATCGTAGCTAAACAAGTAGTAGCTGCTCCAATTTACCAGCAGCAGTATTATCACCCACAAGTCCAGTCCATATATGCATCTCATGATAATGGACATCTTCTCGCTTCCAAGTTGGCATATGCTCAACCCCAAGTTGCCTATGCGACACAATATTTCGGAAAAATTGCTCAAGGGAATCCACTGGCATACGCCGGATATAACCATTGATTTTTTATTATTATAAAAGAGTGATATGTTTTAATTTTTACCAGAGTATTATTTTTTTTACCGTGTTATAATTTCATTTAATTTTTAAGTTTTGATAGTTGCCATAAACCATTTCCCATGTGTGACGTTATAATCGATTGTTTTTGTATTATGATATATATATAATAGATGTACAAATAGTATTAGAATAAAAAAAACAATATTTTTAAATATTTTCGTTTAATTTTTTTCTCTATTGCAATAAATTGACGTCTAAATTTATTTGCACAAATAAAAGTCCCGGACTCTCGAATGAAGTGGTCAGTGATCTGAATTACCATCAATCAAACAACTAATTAGGAAATTGGAAAGGTTCAAGTGTACATACGCTAAAAAAATGCATTCTTGAATAGAAAGGCCGTCACGTATCACATGAGCAAATCTAAAATTAAAATCATATACATACAATAACGTAAGACGATTAAACGCAGCAACAATTCAAATCGAAGTACTTTCGCCGCAACGAGACAGTCGAAAGCGCCACCGTTAACACAACACATTCTGCACTATTTGCGAGAGGTTCGAGAACCGCAAAAAGACCTCCAAAGCAAATGAGACCAAAAAAAAATAAACAAACACCAGATCGGACCTTCACTCTCACTCGACACTGACCCCAAAGAGACAGGTTGCTCTCGTAAAAGTAGCCATCTCGTTTTCCGCGAACTTCTTTGTTTCGGGCGCGAACAATTTTTTCACTTTCTCCGTTTCGTAAAGTGCACCACTTTTACTTTCGACAGAGCTGATTCATCGACGATCCGCCTATGGACTTAAGAGTCATCAACCTGATGATGCTGGAATGGCGCGAAGGCGGAAAAGGTGGGTTTTCGCGACAGTTCACCGTTTTGGATTGAACGTATTATATAAATTGACGGTTGATGAATACGATCGAAAATAGTAGGTCGATGAAGCAATTGGTTGAATTTAATTAAGCTTTTTTGCATTGTGAATGTGTTATTTATCGCATTAGGAAAGTTGAAGTATGAATTATGATGTTGAGTCAGAATACACTTCTGAACGTGTACGCGATGATGAACGTGCACATTGCAAACGTCGTTTTTCTCGCACGTATTCAAATGTTGTGTACCGTATTTTGATCGATGACGTTATGTCGTTTGTTTAGTACGAAAAAAAAGCATAAAAATAAACACTAATAATAACGACGACGTGAAAAATGACATTTCGCGCCGTTCGCTTATCGATTTTGCGAGACAGCTTTTGAAATATTGGACTGTTATTCTTTTAAGTAGAGAAAATTCGTACTACGTATGTTTGGCGTCGGTTCTCAAATGTTGAGACACAATTCGTACAAGTAGATGACAGTTTTGTAGTTTTATTGCCTTGTTTACTGTTTCAAAGAAGTCAACCAATAATGTACAAGTTTAAGTTCAATCGTATATTACATTTAAGAAATTTTGCTAAAGAGAGTAGTATGATAATGTTTTACTATTATATATGTTATTATTGTGAATTTTATGGGTTATTTTTGTTTAAAATCTGATAAAATATTTCAAGAAAATGTAAATATATATACTTCCAAGTATCATTAGAAAGTTTTCATAGATAGACTTATTCTTTTTTTTAAATAAACAGGATAAAATTAAAACAAACGAAATAAAAAAACCTTTTCATTCATTAAAATATAACGTATTCATTATTTACATTATACTTTAAGAGGGCGAATAAAAAATATTTCGAACCAAATTGAATTGAGGTATTCCAATCTCATCAATTATTTAAACTTATCTTTAAGTTTGCGAATCGCTGAAATATGCGATTTCAGTTCGCGCACGTCTACGATTCTGTAATAAAAAAATCCCGGTGCGAAAACTCTGTATGCATAGCGAACGGGATGTAATTCGGGCACCGTAAAGAAAATCCTTTCGCAGAAAACCGTTTTTTTATGTAATGAAACGTTCCGAATCCTCAACGATGTTTACACGAGCAAATGATAAAATAATAAACGTTCGTTCAGCAACAGTTCAGGAATGACGAATTTCCCGCGCTAGACGAGTATATGTTAATTGAAAATTTGCAAATAAAAATAAACAGTCCGTGCGTGTTGAAACGAATGATAGCACAGTATCATTATGTAAATTTTGGAAAATTCAACAGCTTATAATACAACAAAATAATTATAAATCATTTTGCCCGGCATGAAAAATCACCCATACGCCGCATGAATAATAACCCCATTCTAAATTCCTTTTTAACAGCGACAACCAACGATTGCATCACTTTGCATAATACGCTGCCTCGTTTATGCAACTCGAGATGATTTTTCGCCAAGAAAATAAAGTACATACGTAGCACTTACCTCCATTTTCCCTACTGCGATACGTTTCACTTAGTTCCCGGGAAGTTCCGGAATCCGGATTAAGTTGTTTACGATTGTTCTCGTATATATGCGGACCTATTATTCGAATATATGAATGTGCACAGGCATGTCCATTTCACCGTGCAAATTCGCAATGATTTAGTGTGTGGTCCGCGTCCTTTCCGTATCGCCAATATGGACTGGCTTCGAGCGATGGGGTTGGCGTTGATTTATCCCATACCCCTGATGGGGGTTCGAAATTGGGTTATATTCTGGGGTTATAAAAGGGAAAGAATAAGGTTGAAAGAAAAAAAAAAACGATCTAACAAGCCACCAGATTTATGACGAGACGTCAAATGACGCTGCTCTGAAAAAATGAAATGCGGGTTTGTATAGAAATTGTACTGGACAATATATATTCACTTATTATGATCATAAACTCGATATTATTGAGATTTTAATGAAATTTGAATTTTTTTGGAAATTCGTGTACGCATGATATCATGATTATTAATTTAAGCTTTGTTTGAAATATAATATTAAAATATTTATGCTTTATAAAATATATTGATTAACAAATACTTCAATTACTCGTGCAGAATTCGGAGAAAATTAATTCTAAGCAAAGCAGTAACGTAAAATAACGTTATATAATATACTTCATAGAACTGCTGATTCACGTTGAATTTGATATTAAATTAATTGAGATGCTTATAATAGCTGTTTCGTAAGATAAAAGTATTTATATGTTTGTATAGCTTATACTTTATGTGTTTAATAAACTCAAATCTTTCATATAAAATTGTTAAATAAAGTTTATCGAGTCATTAAAAAAATACCACTTACCCTATATAGTATCAATTTAGAACAATATTAATTAGCACTGCTTGAACAACATACCACAATCGATACTGCTTGACATTTAAAGGTCACTAGATTGATACATATTTTGAAAAATGATCACCCGATTGATTAATTATAAAACGTTCAATTTTAAATTAATCATTTTGTATCGATAATAAAAACCAATAAAACGCTCAGACATTTTATTAATACACAACCATAAACTCCCTTTTTATCGCGAATCGATCATGAAAAAAAGAATTTCTCATTTTTAACTCCGAAAATTTTGTTTTCAGCAAAAAAAGTATTTTATTTATTTGCAAAATGCGCTTTTGTTGTTGCTGCAATATCGCAAATTTCTTTCGAATTTTTTTCAGCACAAACGTATGCGATTTTTTCTCTTTTTGTTACCATAATGGCAGCCGTTACCATGTTCGTCTGCATACACGCTGAAACAGTGTCCAACCAGGACACAGAATGTTTCAGAAATATGTGCGAATTCGGTGTTGCATACTAATACTTTTGAATTTGATCTCGTATCAAGCACCAGGCATGTTCTTTGTTATTTAAATTGGCCCACTCAAAAAATATTATATACGGAAATTTATTAAAGAAATTTATATCCTATTGTAAGTGTTAGAAAATTTTCTAAAGAAAAACATCATTCATATAAAGTCGTAAAGTATAAATTTATATATGTACGTTGATCAAAACATTTCATCATCATTTGGAGTCATTTATTATATACAAATGTATTCAATCAAGAAACCTAATCGGAACAACATTTTATCTCACGACTTCCACTAAAACCTAAAAAACCACCAACTCGTCTCATTTCACACGTTCTTCACGGAAACGTGTTAAATTGCATCAGTTGCGAATCGCCCTTCGCACAAACAAAGAGAAACAGATAGGCCATAAATCGACGAGACTAATCGCAAATCCTGGCCGCTCATTATCCTGGTCGGAGACAAGTGACCCTAATAAATAGACGTGTTGTGGCAATTAACGCATTAGCAGATAAACAGGGCCGTCCCAAGGGTGGGCGCACACGTGTGCGCTCGAAGGCTGTATAGCTTGTAGGGGAGGATATGTTCCGAATTGTCGGCGTGTCGATAAGCTGCCTGCCCTTTATTTATTGCCAGGCCCTTCGATTGGTTGTTTATGGCGGTTGATTTCGATTTTGTATGGCGGTCTGTTAATTTTTTGGATTTTCGCAATAGGAAAATTTTTTTTAGGGGTTGGTGTTAGATTGTGTGGCATTTGAATTTGTTGGTATAAGGGCCAAACGAAAAAGCCGCTGATTGTGAATGCTAATGTTAATATTATTTACACTTTTTATTCTCTTGAAATTCACATTCATAAAATTCATTTTATAGTTTCACATTTGTAGAATGAAAATTCCTTATTCTGAAACGGATATTATGTTGGCTACATGGTTGCACGATAGTGTGTGGCATTTCACCGCGTAGGTGTAATATAACGGAAATGTAAAGTTTGACAGTTTGTTGCTAGCAGTATCTTTGTATCATCGACTTTGTAAGAAATTATTTTCCTTTTTCTTATTTTATAATTTTTCGAATGTGTCGAGACTTTTATATGAGACAAAAACAAATCGATCACACTCCGCTCTTTATATTGACTGCATAGAGCAATGATGAAATAATGTTTTACTGGCCACAATAATATCACAATTACACTTAACTATAATAAAATTCATTTTATCAATACTTTCATGCGTGATCATTTTGATAAACCGATTTTGATTACTTTACAACACGTAAAAACTAAACATTTAAAATATTTGTGAAACCATTTTATATGTATTACCACTTGTATTTTTAGTTGAAACGCGAATAATTACGGGATAGTCCTATTTACTATTTAAGTCGGTATACATGTAAAATTATTCAGAAAATCTTTTCACAAATTAGCTCTAATTTGACTTAATTAAATTAACAACGTGTACTACAAGAAACATCTCGTTGAATTGTCGAGCAAATGAAGAGCGATATTTGTTCGGCGTTTCACTTGCCGCGTTACACATAAATCACGTTGACATGAGTATTTCATGCCGTCCTTCGGAAATTCTCCAAAAGTTTTTCTCAAGACTTTTCCGAGCAGATACTTATTTTAGAAGAGGCTTATGTGGGATTTATCCGTACGGGAAAAGATTTGCACCCCGGCACGAAGTGTGTCCTGTTGACATTTGAATATTGATGGCAAACATCGCGGAGTGAAATTTCTACAGACGAGGGATTATGTTTAAATTATTATTTACACCGGATTTAATAATTCAGAACACAAACCGAAAATAATTTGAATCAGATTAAAAGAATACTGCGGAAATAATTTTTATTCGAATATTTGCTTTTGATTATTGTCACAGTTCGAAAATTAAGATATGAACTTTGTCTATGAATTCTGATTATCATAATCAGATTATTGTCATTAAGAGTCGAAGTCAAGGTTATAAATTTCAATTATTCACTCTTTAATCATAATAATAATAATAATAATAAATTTCTTCAAAGACTCATCTAAAACTACGCATCCCCTATATATAATAGCGGATTTCTGTGTGTCCGTCTGTGTATCTGTTCGTTCGATGATGCTCGCGACTTTAAAACGACGCGCCGATGCGATTATTTTTTTGCGTCTATAAAATTATTCTTCATGCGTGTATGGTCTTTATGCGTATACACATAACGTCTATAATATCATGCTTATGAAAGAGTCTCTATTGACTTATGCAATACGTCGATTATTACGCAATGGAAAAAATATTTGAATCCCCTATACATGTATATAAT
>JAOXNN020000004.1:10134071-10151916 GCA_028571205.2 Hydropsyche betteni
GTTTTCACATTTTATCGTTTTCCGTTTCTTAACAAATCCACAGCCGATGTTATTAACATCGGACCTATATACTAGTAGCGAATAAATTCGAATTCCCGCAAGCCGCTTAGCGAATCCTCATTCAGATTCCCTCATCCTCGGCCACGGTTGAGTCCTCCAACCTTGGACAAGGTAAACGGTTGTCGTCAAGGCAGCAAAACAGCGTTTTCCCGCCACCCAAGAATCCCAGATGTCCGTATAAATTATTCCATTTCATAAAGCGTTTCGTACGCTTTGCGGGGGGGGGGGCCGCAGTCCGGACGCGTCCCGGAATTAGCGGGACTCGTTTCCGTTTTTAACGACCCATTAATAATTAATAATCTTGAATCGTGTATGAAACGGTGAACATACCGGTCGCTGATTCCCAAACTTTGTGAATAGTAAGGGATTAGCTGGATATTTCAGCTGGGAGAACGGTGTGTTCTAGGAATGGATTTGTGTTTGAAATATATTTGATTATTGATAGCTATTTCGAATTTGGTTTTTATTTTTAGATCTTGTTGTTTGTTTGATGTTCGAAATTTCATTTTCTTCTGTTTCATGGACGAATCGGGCGCTCGTTAAAGAATAAATTTGTGGCGACACAAAATAAGATATAAATGTTCCGAGAAAATTCTTTGGATTTTTCCATTCAACTTGTTGGTATTTTTTCTTCAATTTTATTATTATTGCTTCAATTGAGCGCCCGTTTTCTTAATGCTGTCTGGAAATTTCAAATAAAAATAAAGCACTCGACGAGACAAGGTTTTAATTATCATTGAGCATTTTCAGTCTAAGCACTCTCAAAGAGCATATTTATTTAATTACGCTGTTACACAATGTCGATCATTATTGAATTATTTTTTTCTTTCTTTTCTTTGAATATTGATCAAAATGACTTTCTTCGGAATATTGAATTGAGCAGGTTTCATATTGGCTTCCTCAAAGATACAATATAATAGAATAAGATGATGAGAAAGTGCAAAAAATATCTTATAAAGGACAAAGAAGTTTTTGCACTATTTAGGACATTTGAGAATATTGAAAATAAAATATCACTAACTTTTTTTAATAATCGTTATTAAACATCATCGATCAATTTTCTTGAATATTTTCAAATTTAGTTGTCAATATAAATTTAACTAATAGTTTAAAAGTAAATTTTTGATGGTCGAATTTTGAATTTTTAGTGTAAAAGCGGTGTAAATTTATTTTTTCAAATCAAATTTGTTTAGTAAAAACAAAATTTTAATACAAACAAAGTGTATTTTATGAATTAACATTATGTTTACAAAGTATAATATTATATTAAACGATATATTATATTTAATTCTCTTTATTCAGTCGTAATTTCCGTTCTTTGGCCGAACATCGACAAATTTTCAAGCAAAGGTAGGTGAAAAACCGCATCCGTGCGATAACTGTTCACCGACTGGGCATAAATTTACCGAACCGATCTGTGTCCTTTTATCTGAAAAACGTAACGTCGACCCGGTAACAAAATGTATAGCTTCATTAACACGTCGTTTTCAGCAAGGATTCTCGAAGAGAATGCTTTCTCACACGAAAAATCTTACGTTTGTTCTTCTCTACGGCATATGTAATAAATCCAGATTTTATTAGAAAATATTTAAAAAAAAAGATTTTATATAGAAATTTAGCATAAAATGACTAAAAAAAATTATAAGACTTGCCAAAAATTTCTTTTCAACCACAAAAACATTCAAAATGACTCAAGCATACAAGAAGGCGGTTTATTAAAAGTTCTTGAAGCAATCGGTTTTTTTAGGAAGTGTCCACTCCTTGCGAGGAAGCCGAAGAATTTTTCCCTTTTTTATTCCTGCCAAAGTGGAGGGTTGTCAAAGGAACCGTCTGGGTCATCATAGTTCCCTAGACACGACGGAAGGAAGGCCACTCTTGTCTAGTTCACCAACATACCAGCAAGCACACACGCACCATCCCTTGAATGGAGGACGCCTATCGATTCTACTACGAAAAGGTCCTAGAAATGTTGAAAAAAAAGACGAACGAGCATTTTTATGTGTGCGTATAAAGGTCACGTTTCCGAACTTGTCGAGATAAAACTTGTCGGAAAGAAGATTTTATAAGAAGATTGATCGCTCGAATGGGGACCGTCACGGTGGCCATTGTGTATGACAAAAACCGTCAACGGAAGAGTGGAATTGTCGCCGACAATGAACTCGCCAAATGACAATTAAATTATTATTTTTTTTCCTCGGCTGTAGATGGAACGACATTGTTGGACGGAAAAATAAATCGCCCGTTTGTTATGGCGTATCGGCGATCGGATCCGTTCCAATGCCGGACGATTCAATTGGAAAAAGTGTTAAAGCTCGCTTGTCGGCTACAGCTTTGTTACTTTATTTTTCGCAATTGGATGTTGTCAAATGTTACGAATAGCGCGGTTCAAAAGTGCCAAAATAATATTACAAAAAAACGTTTCAAAACTCATAAAAAATTGGACAAGTTGATTACAATTATTCGTTTAGTACTTTTATTTTGATTTTCTGTTTCAGAATTTGCATGAAGAAACTTTTACGTGTTTCACGCTAACTATATGTATTGTTTTGTTTATTTACGCTTGTATATTTTTTAATCGGAAATATATTTTGGAAATGTTTTAATTATTTTTAATCTCTGTTAACGTCAAAAAATAATCGAAACAGCTTATTAAGTGATTAATGTCACTCCATACTTGTGACGAAAAAACAAAGAGAAAACGTTTTATATTTTAAATATTCATTAGAATATTTTTTGCTTGTGTTTACGGAAAAATCATACATATATATTTTTTCATTAGATTGCCCAGAAATGGAACGTTTTTGTGACACGAAAAATTCCAAAAATTCATTTTGTTAGCATCATCTGTTCAATTCATTGTGATTGATTTATGCGCTTTGACATTTTCAGCCTGCTCGTCTTCCCGCGAATGTTTCCCCGCACATTCTATCAACACCAAAAATACGAAAATGTATATAAATAAACGGAAAATATTCGATGGAAAATGTCTAAACAAGAATTTACGTGCCTATAGACCGACCCTTATCGATAGTTCAAGAACAACTGTGAAACTTTTGCCTTTTAAAAGTTGAAGTTTTTTATCCATTGTATTCGATAATAATACTGAACAAAAGAGTAAATCGTACATAATAATTATTTACAGCTGTAAAGCTTTCTATGTTTTGGATTAAGTTTTGGTCATCAAATCATTAAGCATTCAAACCATTAGGCTTAGTTCCTTTACAACCGGTGAAAACTTTCCGTTAATTAAGGTAAGCGTGAAATTTGCACGAGAGCTCCTCTCATCTGTTAATTATATTGAATTTTCCTGCTGCTTTTAAAACTGAAGTACTTATAATTAATAAAGTTTAATGATAACGTATACCTTGCGTGAGTATGAAATTGTTCAGACTTTGTGCATACACCTGTGAGACGCAATGCAACTAAGTTTTGATCCGTAAATAAATATTTGTAATAAGATTGAAGTTCGCTCAATATCAGCAATATGAACTTTTGTGTGATATAAAAATCCCATAGACTCAATTCATGATATTCTGTCTTTTTATTTGATGTTCGTTCCATTTTTTTAGCGTCGGAAAACATTAAGGCAAGTTGACAGCCTGACCGAGGGGTATTTCTCTGTCGTCCTTATTATAAAAAGCTCATGACAAATGGCTAGGGATGATTTATAACCAGCGATTTATATATACTGTAATCATTTTCTTTGGCTTATTTTTCGTGTGTAATATATGCGCGAAAAAATGCGTAAAGGATCGAAAAAGTTTAAACATGACTCATCCCGAAAATTTTATCCAAACAAAAAATAGACGCACCATCAAAAGGTAAAGTATTTTATATATTAAAAAAAAACATCATCCCTTTGTAAATATATATATTTTATGGCATTTGAAAGTTATTAATAACCTATTCATACCACAAGCACCTCCGCGGAAATTCTAATTATTTATCATCAATTCAATACGTCTCTCAGTATTAGCGGTCGTTAAGTGCATCTCCGTTTCATTACCGTCTTGCAAAGCCGGAGGAGGCTGCTGTCATAAACGATGGTCGCTTTTTCACGTAGCAGGTGATTTTAATTAGCGTCGTAACATAACGTAAACGTAAGCGTGGTGGTACCGCATTGTTCCCGCAGGATCATTGTGCCGGGAGCTGATTTCCTTTGAGACGTGCACATCCCTTGCATTATACATTATGTATGGTGTCGGAATAATGCCGACTATACGACTTTTTTTTTACTTTTATTTTGAATTTTTTTGATTTATATTTTTCCCTAGAATATTCCAAACTGCACGAAGGTATTGTTACGACAATGTGATTCGCGGCCTTTGTTTAATCTTTTACGTATTTATCTTTGGATTATGTGTGCTCTGCGATCACATCCTCCGCAGCTATCTAGCATCTGACTACGACATTCTTGCGTCGACTATAAAACGACAAAACGAAGCATTCCAGACACATCTTTACAATTCAACACAGACAATCCTCATATCCTAGAATATGAAATTCCCCGAATGCACCATCCACACACATCCGCTGCAGTAAATCGGATCGTCTCAGTCGATACGATCGCGTATTACCGCACCGTATCCCCTAGCGGCGGCATTATACGTCGAAAATGGAATATTTCCAAAACACGTAGAGGAACTCGAAACCGTAGCATATTATCGTCTACGAAACGACGCAGTTGGCGTCAAATGGAAACCCCAGAAACGGCTCTTGTGTACTGCGGAGGCGTTTCGTGCGACGCCTTACAGTGCTCCTTGATTATCTAGCGTCCGTTTCGCAAACTGGATTTGTTCTCGGTGCAGCGTAGCAATTGTGGCAAATCTCTCTAATTTCCACGGGCAGACTAACAAGTTGTGTGGGTACATGTTTTCTTAGACGTTGTTGTTGTTTTCAGCAATGGGCGTTCGCATGCAAGTCGGCGATTGCGCTTTAAGTGCGCATGAGAAAAATCGTCGAGTTTTTACGGCAACGATTATGTCGATTCTTTCTTTCGCTGCGGAGTCTCTTTCCCGAGGTGTATTAAGGGTAATGTGTGTGTTTTTTTTTTCTTTTTGAATATTCATGTTTTATTCAAGATAAAGCGTCTCGTGTATGAGAAAAAGAAAAAAGCTTTCGGGTATAAAGCTGCGTTATTCGCTTTTATATTGGAAATCATGAGAAGGTTTTTATTCGTAAATGATGTCTGAGAATGGTATTGGCTTTTATTATACTTTTATTTCGTCTAAAAATTGTAAAGAACGAATTATTTGGACGTATAAAAATAGGGTAATTTAAGATTATGGTATTTTAAAACAGCTCAAATTGTAAATCTTTTCATAGATAATATTAAATTTTGAAAAAGAAAATCATAAAAACCATTTCCTTCATTTTTTATTTTTATGATTTTTCTTCTTTTTTATATTTTTTCAAGACGAGATACATACATTTTTTTCAGGCAGTTAATTTTGTTTTGTTTGCTAACGCGGAGATTAGAAAGCTGGAGAGACTCGGATTTTTTTCAAATGTATTATAAATATAGCACGAATAACAAACCTGAGAAGAACGTGCATTCAGTACGAAGCGACAAAGGAGAAATCTGTTTATTTCAGGAAATTAGAATTACCCATGCATCGTCGGTTCAGTTTCAGCAAAACAGGTACACAACAACCTCGTCCGGTTTACCAATGCACGACTATACTCATCAAAACCCAGTAATATTGCTCTAGTTAATATTGTTAAAAAAATATGTGCTTTGTATTTGAACGTACTTCCATTCAGACAAATATATGTTGATTTATCGAAAAAATTTGGATGGTGGAATTTACATTCGATATATTAATTTCGGGGAATCGACGTCTCCAATATTTATATTTTACTAATGGGAATATTTGCGGCAGCATTTCGACGAATAAATAATGGAGGTGTGTTGATCGATAGGTCGTCTATTCTGGGTCAAATGGTGCCAATAATGAACGCACTCAATTCGACGCTTGTTAACATATAATATACTTATCACTCGTTTTTAATGTCGAATCAACGTGGGAAGCTTATTTGAATTATAAGGATGGTATTCATTCGAAAATTATTTGATTTTTTTATTGTATATGTTCAGTCATTATCGTTTAAGCCTCACCTTTAACATTGACACTTGTCTGATACTATTATTATTTGGCGAAAATAAACCGCTTTTTAATATTTTCAGTATTGTCATTATAAACATTTTTTATCATTATTTTAAATTCTGTGTAAAAAATATTTCATATTATGTCAAAAATTTTATCTTCAATCTAAAAACTTGCTGAAAATTGCTGTGGAACATTAGTGCAAACACGTTTTGGATTCGAAACGGAAACAAAGGATATAAAAATAATATAAAAAACAGGTCACAAAAGTATGAATGGTAAACGGAGATTTTTGATATGCGATCGTTTATCTTCGTTTGCGTTTCTTGTGCGCCCGAGACTTTCGACTTATCTACTCCCATTGTGTCGAAAGTTTCCGGCGAGTGAGAAAATTCGCAAAGAAACTTTGCAAATTACCGAGAAGGTCGTTTCTTTGTCGTCGGTTTTTTGATTCCGAAACTCTAAAGTGGTCAGCCGAATTAATATTACGAATAAAGCGAGAATGAAATGAAACGAAATGGATAGAGAAGAAAACGCAAGTTTTTTCAAAGTAAACATTTTTTTATAAACAGCTGAAATCTTTACATTAGAGTTATTACAGTATCGTAGCATCAATATGATTAGCTCATTTTCTTCCACTTATAATTGTAACATGTATGTATATTGTGTTATATATATATTTATATAAATTATTATTTTTTAATCTCTTTGAGAGCATCTGGATAGACTATGATAATGATAAATCTAAACATATTATAGATTTCTTTTGAAAGTTTTGCATAACAAAATGAAATGTCACAAGATTGTTCCAATAAAAATATAAAGCGTTATTATTTACACAATTAGAAAATATTCCATTTATATTTTGTTTTTTAATGATAGACATTTTGCTAAAAAATAAATTTCTTTCTAAATTTTATTTTCAATAAACATTCATTTTGTTTTCTACGTTGATGGAATAATATCTACAACTTATCACACATTTACATCTAAATAAAGTCTTCCGCTTAAAAGCTCAATATAATATAATATTTTTAATAAAACAATGTATGCATACATTGAACAATCACATAAACTTATAAAATACTCGGTAATAATTTATGAACATACTCGGTTTTCAATATGAAAACGTAAAAACAATCGGACTAGAATAAAAACATGCATCGTTGACATGATTGTCTATTTTATTTCTAAGCAAAAAACGCCGCCAGCGAAACATCCGACCGAATACAATTACACACGTCAATTATTTAATGTAAAATTTATTCGAACGACTCAAGTATACTCCGTTTAATTTCACGGTAATATTACAGCTTGGTACGATGCACTATCAACAGCACAATACTGACGGCGATACAATGAGACTGAGAGCGAATTTTCATTTTCGAAACTAATGTACGGCGAAACAATCCAAAAGTCGATTTGTCGAACATAAATATCATCGCGATATTATTATTCGAATACTGAAAGCCTCCGGCGATCGCTTTGCCTTTCGTTACACAATTAAAATGGGAATTCGTTAATACGCTCACTTCTTGTCATGATGGCGTTTTCGTGATGGTGGCTCGTTCAGCCGTAATGGTAAATTGGAAAAAAAACTTTATAAGTTATTTACATTATCATCTATTTTGGTTGGATATGTCGAGAAAACTATCTATTGCACGAGGAAATCTAAAGTGATATGTTGTTATGTAGTATGTCAGCGTCATTCGTATTATTTTAGATCGAGATCAAAATGTTTTTAGTTAAGAAAAATCATATTAAAATAATTTGTACTATCTTTAAAAAATATAAATCTACAAATTAATAATCAATAATCTATTTTTATAAATCGATAAGTACTGAGGTGTTTTTATTCGTAATCATAACTGAATGAAATTTATGAAACTCGTCACTTGAAAAATGTTATGTAATATGAATAAAATTGTATACAATGATTGAAATAAAAATAACCTCAACATTTATTCGACTTCTATTGTGTACACTTTCGAGTATTGATTGATTGACTATTAAAAACACATATTTCATTCAAGCGTTCTATCACAGAAAAAAATACCCAATGAGTACAACATATATTTTAATATTTTCGGTTATAACTGGATATCATTTTTAATATGTATATCATCTGTACACATTAATGGGGATGGATTATCGATATATTACAAATGAAAATTTACACTGTCCGGATATTTGAATTTATGCGATTTTCCCAAATCCGCATCGACTCCATCCAAACGTTCAGATATAGAATATAAATTTATATTATACACGTATCACTTTAATGTCTTTCATCACTTGTTTTAATAATTTAAAAATAATTTTATACATTGTGATCGATATCACGGTCGCATCATAAGTTTAAATTCATTTTCTTTTTTAATGCTAAGTTTTTCTTTCACGCGCTCCAAAAACACATTCACAACCTTATTGCGCTTTAAATTATACGTTTTTAATTTTTTTTATAATTTTTGAATACATTTAAAATAAACACATAATTTTTATCAGTCGTTATATGACGATTTTTTTTTCAATACGTATGATGCGAAACGGCTAAGTTATCAATAAAATTTACCCTGTTGGAGTGCGTCATTTCGTCGCATGTTTGTGTAGGGTCGTTTAAATTTGTTTAAGCGTTTTTAATACATTTTTTTACATTCAAACTAAGCCAATTTTATGACTTCTTGTTCAGTTTTCTACTGGGTGAACACGACCATGTAGTCTATTGGCTAAGTACCCATATGCATCAACTTCTTAAACGCCTTCCTGAATTCTGGATTGAAGATCGTGTAAATCACTGGATTGACGAAACTATTCATGTATCCTAACCACGTTGTTAATATGAAGGCTGTCACTCCAGGTTGACAATCCCAACCTAATTTGGTACACATTGCGTCCATTATGTTGCACGTGAAGAATGGCACCCAACATATCAGGAAAACACCTGCATAATAACATAATTTTAGTACAAAGATAAAGCAATATGTTTAAAATTTAAATATAATATAAGATATGTATGCGCTATTCATTCTTGCATCGTCTCGTTAAATTGAACCACTCCAGACATACTATTTGCGTCCGTAAAAAAACTTCGAAAAAAATATGGTATCTCACCGAGCACGATCGCCAGAGTCTTGGTGGCTTTCCTCTCCTTCTTCGCCGAAGACTTTTCCCTTTTCTTCTTACTGGCTTTGTTCACTTTATAAATGGTGAACCTGGAGGCTGCTGTGGCCTTCCTCTCTTTTTTCGAATTGCCGGATCCGAGTCTCGTTAGCTCCTCAGCGCACCTAACCATCGTCGAGGCGGTCCTGAACCGAGAACAAGCAAAAAGGCGCACATTCGTATATAAATCGAAGTAGTTTGAACAGAAAGCATTCGATAAAGACACAAAATAAAGCGCTATATCGAGAGACAGAAGCTCTGAGTTTGTTTGAGCCTCGCAAACACCCGTTGCGAGATGGTCGCTTAGCTAAGCGGTGATGTGCGCTTGGGGATTATTAGTTCGCAGCGTTCAACAGCGCAAATCGAATTCTAATACGGTGAATATAATATTAAGGCGAATCTAATGTATTCCGCTAATGTGCGAATTAATTTATGCCCGTCTCTGCGAAATAATTGACGACTGAATAAATCTGCGCGGAATGTTTCGCGATTGTACAACTTTAGCCGAACCGAACGCGCTTCTGTTACGCGGATTCGTAGAATCAGTTAAACTCGGTGTTGATGCAGTTTTCTCATGAATAATATTGTTATAGGTACGTGCTTATCAAGGAAGTTTAGTGTATGTAATTAAGATCAAATTTGGACTTGCGATGATTTCAAATCGCTCGGCGGGTCAAAATTGTTTTCGAATTAATATGGAGTTTTGCTGTTGAAAGCCACTTATGTAAATTTCTTTATGGAAGCAATATTATCTTTGAAGCATTAGAATTTCTCAGAAATATGCTGTGCCAATTTAGCTCGTTTTAAAAGTTGAAAGTTAAGTATTCGCATAAAAACTTTTTTCTCATGAGAATTACAAATAATTACAACCACAATTATTTCATGCTTTCTGAATCACAGTCGTCGCTTTAATTTTGTGCTAATTAGTGAAAGTTAATACCATTTTGATATTATGATATACAATTATAAATTCGGCTAATTTTAAGTATATGTTGAATCTTACTTCAAAGGTAATTTTTCGTCTCTTGGTGAACTAGTGGCACCATTCTTATAAGTCTTCAGCGCCGTCTTAGAAAAGCTAACAGAGCCATCTTTATGTTGCAAAACAGCAGCAGTCTGAGGAACATGTTGTGGCTGTAATGGTTGCTGTGGTGGTGGTGGTGGTTGCTGTGGTGGTAGTTGCTGCTGTTGTTGCTGTTGCTGCTGTTGTTGCTGTTGTTGTTGCTGCTGTTGCTGCTGTTGTTGTTGTTGTTGTTGTTGCTGCTGCTGTTGTTGTTGTTGTTGCTGCTGCTGCTGCTGCTGTTGTTGTTGTTGTAGCTGTTGTTGCAGTTGTTGCTGCTGTTGTTTATTGACTATTACGTGAGGACTATTTGGTCCCGAGGACACTTGTTCTTTGATAGGTTCCTCGAGATTAGAAGGTGCATATCCAGAATCGTTGTTGCCATTGGCATCGTTGTGGGGAACTGCAGGTGATGCCAAAGTTGCCATTACACTGCAAAATTAAAGAAAAACTTTTATTACCATCAGAATGAAAATCTTCTCACATTCAAATTTCAATCATACCGAGAATGATAAATCTAATAAATTCATCTATTCTGATTAAGTTCATTGAAATACAAAAACGTTTAACGTATCGTAACGATATCACATTGAAAATTTTTGTTAAACTTTCTATATTTGGAGAGCTTACTCGATCGCATCGCAATTCAGAGGCACACTCAAAAAGCGTCGTTTAATTGAATTAACATGTTTATCCTCTTGAATATACAACGCAAGAGTAACATTTCTGAAAGAATATTTTATGCGTTTAGTTTTCCACATAAAGTGCAACAGATTCGTTTCCGGAATTATACCTCTTCCCGTTTGTCGGTTTATTTGCAACACTGCAACACAAGCGAATCCACATTGAAGCAAGCGAAAAAGCGATTTGGACGACCGCATTTCCTAGGTACATCTATTATTACATAAATATATTTATGCGAAAACCTACGTACACACATTCAGGGGTGTTTATTCCCTTTGGGTCTCTGTAATCTGCTTACACTCGGTTAACACACGTCACTTTCAGGGACGCTCGCAAATCGTCGATTTTGTGACGTGTTTCGAAAAATATTTGAAAAGTTCGAATGATGTGTATTTTCGATGAAACTTTCTTCATGTTTGATTGATTTTTGATAGCGATATGTGATGTAGAATCTCGTTTCAATTTGATTTGCCGTTCTGTAGTGAGTTTCGATGTTGTTCTTGTTCGTTGAGTGATAAATTTACAATCACCTATTTTTATTGAAGAAAGTCAAAGCGAGTTGGTCATGCTTTTGGAAACTATTATACAAGATATTTTAGTATTAAATTTAAGTTTCTCTTGATATGTGTTGTATGTTTCGTATATTATTATAATTTTGAAAATTTCGAAATGAAAATTAGCAATATCAATATTAACAATGTTGAAAGTAAAATTTTATTTAAATATCGAATGGATTTAGAATTGAACATCCCTGCTACATGTCGAATCGACAAATGTAAATATTGAGTTTGAACACGACCCAATAGTCTTCTTCGCTTCAAACGCCGATCGACTCCAATATGTGACAAGTAGAGGTACATTTTATTTGTAGAACAATAAAGACACGATCGTTTGTTCGAAAAAGCGTATCATACATGACTTTTGAACATGTCCTTATATATGCATAGCCGATATACACACAAGGAAAAATATAATATGTATATTCATCCACGTTTTGTAAACGAATTTATTTTGTCACAGTGTTCATCGTTCGTTATTTATGACAGGGAGAAAAGTTTTGTGGAAACGCTTGTGAAATCGAGTGTACTTTTCTGAAAAGGTTGGATGCTGTTTTATGAGTTCAATTTTACTTTTTTGTTTTGGTTCAGACACAAAAAAATGCACACACTCGAAAAGCAAACGCAAATACGTGAAGTTTGTCGATTCGAGCATACGTAGAAAAACGTTACATGATACGACCGTTTTCACGACAGAAACTAAAAGTTATGTGACAAGTCTTCCAATATGTTACATAAGAAATCATATTGTTCTTTCGAACAGAGTTAACTTACATAAAGATCAAACGTTTATGAGTGCTGAAGAAATGAGGTCATTATATAATATGTATTTCATAAAAATATATCATATAATTCGACTTTTATACTCGTTTTAAGGGATTATTTTAAATTTGATTCTTTCATAAAAAAATGAATTATTACCTCAATAAAAAGTTTAAACGGAGCAATTAAAATTCAATTTAATACAAAGATTTATGTACTTTCCATTTTATATTATGTAATCGTTTTATTTAGCTAGAAGGTTGTGTTTGTCTGAAAATCCTACGACGATTTATCACCGCTTGTTAAATTACGACGTGCGAATTATATAATAGAATCAAAAAGAACACATTACTTAATTTTTTTTATGTTCGCATCAAATAATAATAAAAACTTCAATCATTACATATAAAATATATATACTTCAATCAACAACAAAAGTTGAAAACTTCCTTTCGAAACCATTTAAACGAATATAATATACAAAATAAACACGCAGATTAACGCAACGACGTCAACCCCTTCGGACGGAAAATAATAAAGCCTTTGATGATAAAATAGATTAAAGTTTCCCCCATCGTCCGATCCGATCCGCCGAAACAATTCGCTATCGAATGATCGAAACAACCCCGTGGCCGTCTCTCGTTTTGACCCTTTCGAAGTTGCGTATCTGAAACACAAACACGACCTGAAATTCGGGAAATTGAATTTTAACCGAAGTCACGAGGTCCACCCGGATGGCTGAAAACTATCGCCGATTTCGGGAAATTGTTATCGCTTCACAATGTCCTCGTTATGGGTTCATTGCGATAGAACTTTCGCACCGTATAAGGGCGATTTGAGGAATCCTATCAAACCGAGCCGTTTCTTAAAAGTTTTTCGAAAAAGGATAGTTTGGTAGTTGAATTAACTGAATTTTCTAATATTATCTTTTTTTAGTGTGTTACAATTTTATTTTCCTTTTTTCACAATTGAAATATAGTTATAATATATAGTAATTATAAAAACTGAAAACTTTCAAATGAAAAAAAGTTATTATTATAATAATAATTGAGATTATTTCAACACATTTTTATTGTCTTTTAAGTATTATGCATTATAACATTAAGCTTTAATGCTAAATTAAATTTTCAGTAAATTGTTTTGTGCTCAATTTTCGAATTTATAGTGAAATCTATATATACGTATAAAATGGTGAGTCAATTATACAAAATAAACAAACTGACAAAACAGATGGTGTTCTGCTTCACGCAAAGTCTATTATCATGAAATTGCATGAACGTATATTGATACTTTTGGTGATCGGTATCTTTCCTTACGTTGTATTTTTTCCCCGAAACGCGAAAAAAATAACTTCGATTTTAATAGGTTATTGTAAAAGAAATATCAAATTTCTGATAGATTCCGTTGTAATTGAATCACTTGTCGAACATTGGAATTGAGAGAAAACCGTTTTTATATCACAAAAATGCAAAAACATATTTTCTTACGCGGGTTCAATTTTTGTTTCTCAGAATTTCATAAAAAATAATATTATTTTTATAATGGTCTACCCTAAATATAGCTCGAAATAATTTATGTATACCTAAAAATAATTATTGAACAACAAAAAATATTTGATAATATTTTCTTTCACATCGCAAAAATATTTCAACATCAGAAAATTTCAGAAATGAAATTATCACTATGCGACGAAAAAAATAAATTTATTAAAAAGACACGCTTAGGTGACGTCACGGTGTCTAATCAAATTTTAAGTTTCGAGCTAACGAACGCGTATTTAGAGCGAATCAGTAGCTCTGCTTAATTTTCAGAATCGCCAAGTCCATCTTCATTAAGCTGATGAAATTTTCTATATTTATATATCGCGTACGAGTGAAAAATACAAAAGAAATGCAAAAATTTTGATGTGTTTCAAATGCTCACTTTCCGGCTTCCTCGACGACGGTCGCCAGTATGAATTCTGTGGACTTGTCGTTCGATATAACGTGACAGTCATCCACGTCCACGTCGGGTGACCTGAAATAAAATATACCAAAATAATAACATTTTAACTACAAGACTATTGCTCTGATAGAAAAATCCATTGAATTGAAAATTTTCCTTAAAAAGATAAAAAATGAGTGAGCTTTATTCGATTGAGAGAAAATTTAAAAATTTTCATTGAGCAAGGCTTTTAGAATATTATTGAAAGAAGATAATTTTTTAACTATTTCTCCGGATAGTTTCAAATCAAGTTTATGCGGTAATACCTATCTCGCATGTCGCTTAGCTTTAATGATAAGTGATAACTGGTGTATTTGACAAGTGTACACTAACAGCTAGTTTATAATTCATTAAACGAAATTAACTCGTATCATAATACGTCCTGATTGTTTAATTTGATCAGCGTCGCTGTCAAAATGTTAAGCCGGCGAACAAATGAATTTTTAATGTTACACAAAATGTAAACATAATATTAATAATAATTCGTAAACACGAACATGAAGTGAACTTCGGATTTCATACTTGAACCGTTAACGCACACGCGCACATTCGATATTAATATTTAATATGTAGGGTCACACGTTATATGGGTAGGTCCTGTAAAATCGGACGTCGGATATGAGAGCCTGGAACCTCTCCCTAATTAATCAATTACGAGCGAAATCCTCCGGAGATTGCTTCACTAATTGAACAAACCGCCGACTTATATAGCGACCTATAATATATGTACAATAACTATATAATATAACCCAAATGTGTCCCACTTTGGGCTAGACGTCCACGAAAATCATCGGCGGACCGCAGACGCCCTTTTACAAGGGCAAGACTCGACAATTGTGACATATAAGAGCGATAAATTAAATATTCTATAATAGTCTTCTATTATAAGAAAATCGTTTTACTGCAAGCTTTCCGTGTAAAAAACCAATTCAATTTTGCTCCCTTATTAAAATAAAGTCCAATAATATTAAAATCCGCTTTTTCAGCAAGTAAACTGGCCTATAGTCGTATTGAAGTTGGACAGTTTCGTTTTCTTGGTTGGGTAGCTTATCTTCGGACTTTGAGGGTCCCTTCGAAGATTTCTTAGATGATATCGTATGCGGCGTTTAAAACTTTTCCCGTTTGTACAATGCAAAAAAATATCTCGTTCGTATTTAGTTAAAAGTTTTTGCGTGCTCCATGTGTAGGAGGTTGGGTATTTTTTTTCCTGTGTGTCGTTTTGAATTTTGTTTATGTTTTTTGTATGTAAATGTATTTTAAATTGAATGCTTGGGTATATTTAAATTCATGGTAGGTATTATATTTAGAAACGTTGATAAAAATATGAATAACGCATGAAAAATCACTTAATCGTAACAGTACATATATAGAATTGTTTGCGTAGCGAAACCACCGCTACAATAACACTTTCGGAACACATGCACGTATCTAAAATATAATACACCTGAAAACTTTATCGACGAATTTTCAACGCACCTTGTATTATTACGGGTTGAAATGGTGGTTTTCCGCCGTTGAATATTTTGACGCCTATTAGACGCAGCACGTGCGTAAAACTGAATTACGTTATGAAAATTTGCATGAAAAAACACACGGTCTCGCGTATTATATACCGAATAAACCATCGCGCGGTATACGGTGATATAAAAATCCACGATTATAGGCGCCGAAGGAAAAAAGGCGGTCGTAAAATGAAATTCGCAACTGCAGAAGGAGGGAGATCCGCATTCGCGGCATTTCCACCTTTTCCGAAGCCCTATTTCCCACTGAAAATCAAGAAAAATGTACCGTCTCAGTTCCTCGGGTTAAATTAAACGAAATAAAATCCTTCATAATTCCCTACCCCCCTCCCCATTATCTACTGCCATTTTTCCGTTATGAAGTTTTCGTCCTTTTCCCTTCACGTTTCATATAAAATAATTAGACCGCGTCGCTGCTCCGATGCTAAATGATTAAAAGACGTTCTATACAAGTGAGAATGCGGTTCATTCAAATCTTTCGCTATATAATAATTTTATATTTGGTCGTGTCCGATTGGTACCAGACTTATCACCAAATCGAAAAATACACGGCTTTAATTAATAAGCGTTTTGTTCGTTGGATATGCTTTTGATATTTAAGCTCGGCCTCGTTATGAAACAACTCGAGTACGCCTGAATTAATTATCTATTCGCTTTGAGAGAATACTTTTGTGACTTTGATACGCAACATACGCGCATAAAATTGGATTTCTTAATTAACAAAAATAATGAAATTTTTGAATAGATCTTTCCTGAAATATGATTCGCAAGATACCGTATTATTCTCATTGAACTTTTAAAACATCTTTGAAAACACTTTGTTCAACATAACATAATATAGTTTTAATATAATAACTAAAAACTTCTATTCAAATATTTTTGAATTAAATGTCAAATGATGGGGTCGTATTCTATCTAGCATAAAATTTTCAAATCTAAAGCATTTTTACTATAGTACAACATCATTTGTGCTACTATAATTAGCGGTGCAGAAGCTTTTAGACGCTCTGTAGATTCCTCGAGAGAAAATTTTCACAAAAGCTCTCGTCTATTCTTCATGCTCGATTTGAAATGAAAAAAATAGCTCGTGATTAAGTCCCATACCATTTACTAGAAAATATTTTCATGAACGCATTCAGATTCGTCTTCGAAAAAAACACATCACGTACAAACGTATTTCGAGAAAAATTCAATCGCACCTCAATGCACTTTATTTCAATAGCTTTAAACAAAACCTCGTTTTCCCACGCGAATGGACAAATCCATTCGAATTTTCCGTCCACTTTTCGCACACGCGGAAGCCCCATATATTACATAGCACTCCGGAAGGCACTCCACACCGTCCCCTATATAAAATAGTGAAAACGGGCACTCGCGCATAAACAATATCGCTTTCCATTTCATTTGACGGCGATGGAATCAAAACGTGACGAGCATTATGCTCGAGGCCCGAAGAAAGCCCGCCGCCTTCCGGCTATATTTGTGCTAAACACGAGATGCC
Organism: Hydropsyche betteni; assembly: GCA_028571205.2. Classification (NCBI taxonomy): domain Eukaryota; kingdom Metazoa; phylum Arthropoda; class Insecta; order Trichoptera; family Hydropsychidae; genus Hydropsyche; species Hydropsyche betteni. The sequence continues at coordinate 10,151,465 of JAOXNN020000004.1, forward strand.
CTTTTCCCTTCGACTTCTTCTCGTCCCGGGAAATACTGCCGACTCTTTTCCGGGTTATTACACACAGCCTTCCCATCAATATTCATAATCTCGAGCCGACGTAAGGGCGTTCAAAATTGAAATTCGAACGCCGCGCGTGCCGTTTGCCGCAGACATGTTTATGCGACGCGAGCCGTTCGATTTAATGCAAACGATTAGTTTCATTTGTTTAAGCTATTTCAATATAAATTAACTTTTTGTGTGTTCGAATCAGTATCGTATAGTTACCATACTGATCCCCTGTATGTAATAGCGGATTTCTGTGTGGGTGTTCGTCTGTTCGATGATGCTCGCGACTTTTTCGCGAATATGGTCTTTATATGCGTATACAGTTAACGTCTATAATATGGTGCTTATTACCTACTGCCTCTGGCTTTGCCTATATGTCGTAATTGTGACAATAATAAATGAAC